>WOVY01001016.1:0-470133 GCA_013436015.1 Rhipicephalus annulatus | reverse complement strand
GATGTGCATGAAGCTTGTAAACGCTTGTTTATTTTTTTATTGCCACTCACCCAATGCTCACAAGGAAGGTGCTGCGATCGAAATCATCAAGTCGAATGTCATTCGCTATGAACGTGCAGCAGCGCCGCCGAAAAAATGTCATTCGGGAACTGAGTGCCTTCGCTACCGATTGTCATTTTCAGTACCCATGTGGCACGGGTATTAGGCAAGTTTACCTCCGTTCGGGCCTTACTGAGGGTAGAGAGGTGGGCAGAAGCTGAATAAGAATAGGAAGAAGGAAAGAGGAAGAAGCACACCCACGAGACTTCCTCACGCAAGCACAGGTGGTTGTCTTGAGAAAGCGTAGAAGCTCTCATAGAGGGTCGCATATGAAATCAAGGTATACATTACAAATGGGATACGAAACCTGAAAATATGAGCATGGGAATCAAAGTCTGGCAGCTCGTATTTAAATGACAACAAATAATAAATATAGCCGCAAGAGTCGAGGAAGAAGTAGGCGAAATACCAGGCAAGGACTGGGAGTATAGTGGAGCTGTTACATCTAATGACGAAGGAGATAGGGAAGAGAAGAAAACTGGTTTGCTGTAAAGGAAAAAGGAAGCCAAAAAGTTGGTGAACAAGGAAATCCGGGAGGCGATCGAGAAGCGACGCGAAGCATCACGGGAGCATAGAAAGGCAAAAAAGGAGAGCGGCCGCAGGACGAAGGTCAAAAAAATATGGAAATATATTTAGAGAAAAAATCCCTTGTACAGAAATTGGTAGAGGCAAAAATTAAAGGTGGAAAGTGAACGCTGGATGACAGAGATACACGCAAAAAAAGGAGGCCGCGCTAGATTTTTGGAGCCCACATAAAGGCGCTAGGTAGGAAGTCTGTCACAACGCAACAACATATTCTAGATGAAGGAGGAAATCAATTGGAAGGGTACGAAGCGCTAGGATACATCCAAAAGGTAACAGCCGATTCGTTCAAAAGAGCGTCCGGGGATCTCCCCGGTGAGTAAAAGTGTGGCGTAGAAAAGTCAACAGAGGAGAGCTAGTACTTGATAATTTCCAACTGGAAAAGGGCCGAAGGAAAAATTCCAAAGCGCACTGCCGCGGTTTAGATGGGATTCCCGTACGCCTCATTAACGAACTAGGACATAACAATCAAAGAAGCATTGTTAAAAGCAGTAGATAAAAAGCTTAAAGGACGGACAAATACCGGACAGTTGGCGACAAAGTAGAATGAACTTAATCTAATAAAGGCAAGGGAGAAAAGGACAAGATTCGCTCGTATAGACCACTAACCATTACATCGGTACTATACAGGTTGGCGATGCAAGCAGTAAAAATGAAAAATAGAAACCTGGGCCGAACATAACGATATTTTGGAGAACTTCAGAACGGATTTCGAGTCGACAGGCGGTTAGACGATAACCTGTTTGTTCTCACTCAGTGTATAGAATATCTAAAATAGAGAATAGGCCCTTGATACGTGGCTTTTCTAGACATCACTGGGGCATACGACAACGTTAATCAGGAAATTTTGTGGGATATATTGAAAGGAATGGGCAGTGGGCGACGACTGTATACAGCTTTGAGGGAGATATACCGAGAAAATACAGTTTGCATAGAGTGGGAAGGAATGCGTAGCAAAGAGAACGTTGAGGTTAGCAAGGGTCTGAGACAGGGATGTCCTTTGTCCCCGCTGTTATTCATGCTGTACATGGTGAGTATGGAAAAAGCGCCTAGACAGGTAGCAACATTGGTTTTAATCTGTCACACAAACAGGGCGGCATGATGATTGAGCAGAAGCTTCCAGGTTTTATTTTATGCGGACGATATCGTCTTATTGCGGACAGTCGAGATGATATACAGCAGCTGGCGAATATGCAGGAAGGGAAGGTTGAAGCTCTTTGACTAGGATTCAGTGTAACGAAGTGTGGATTGATGGTATTCAATGATCCTGTGATCAGGACGGTGTCCATACAAGGCCAAGAAATACCGAGGGTAAGCGAATACAAGTACCATTGGAGTATGGGTAAATGAGAGTGATAGATACATGGAGGTACAGGAAAAAGCCTCGGCAGCAAAGGAAAGAGGACTGGTGCGGCAATAATGAAGCACAGAGCGTTGTGGGGATACAATAGGTATGAGGGGCTTCGAGGTCTGTGGAAGGTGTAATGGTTCCAGGGCTTACTTTTGGGAACTCAGTGGTGTGCATGAGGGCAGAGGTGCAATCGGAATGGATGTAAATCAAGGACTGTGGGACGCCTCGCGTTGGGTTGCTCACGGGAAGACGACAAACGAGGGCTGTAAAGGGCGATATGGGGTGGGCAGGTTTTGAGGCGAGGGAAGCGCAGAGCAAAATAAGGTTCGAAGAAAGGCTAAGAAATATGAATGAGAGTAGATGGGCAGAGAAGGTGTTCCGTTATTTGTATAGGAAGAGCGTGGACACACAGTGGAGAAAAAGAACTAGAGACTCACTAGTAAATATACGGCTGTATTGTAAGCCATATGTCAACAAAGAGCGTTAAGGGAAAAGTCAGGGAGGGCGGAGAGGATTTACTGGATGGCAGCTATGGAGAAAAAACCGGCTTTGAGTAACTACCGAAAGGGCAAAAATGAAATAAGGAGGGAGGCATTTTACGATAATTCAAGGGGAAGCGCTTTACTGTTTGAAGGCGAGATCGGGTTGCCTTAGAACGCGTAGTTATAAAGCAAGATTCAGTAAAGAAGAAGAACAATGCACATGCTGCGGGAAAGATAAGGAAACGGCGGAGCATGTTCTGATTGAATGTGGAGATATCCACCCAGGGGTACGTTTGGGCACGAGCCTACAGGAAGCCTTGGGTTTTAGGGACAACAATGGAAAGCTGAACACACCCGCGATTGAAATAAGTAAGAGACGGTTAGAGTATTGGTGGCAGAACATTAGAGAGAAAGGACAAAATAAATATTGGAAAAATAAAATATGGACAGTGTGCCGTAAATGGCAGAGAACTTAAGCTGAAAATTTACCTTTTTTCCATTAAGATAGAATTTATCGAAGTAGAGGCATTAGGCCAACATCAAAAAAGAAAAAAAGGTTTTTTTTTTGTCGAGCCTGGTGGCATACTTGTCACCACCCCGTTATAAAGGGACGCTCATAGCATCCATCCATCCATCCATTCATCCATATAGGCACCATGATCTCAGCATGTTAATGCATAAGCAGTCCTTGGTGAGGTATCAAGGAAAAAAAAAAGACGTGTGTAAGTGTGGCTCTGTGCCTCAGCAGAGCATGCAGTGTTACGATAAGGCCCGCCATAACATGTACCCCCCCCCCCCCCCCGTCCGGCCTCCCCCCTCCCTTGCCTCTAAGTTCTTACATAGTGCTCTGAATCCAGTTTCAGCCAAGAGCCAATATAAATCAGGCTATATAACCACAATATGATTATGACGCACTCCTCAGGTGAGAAACTTTAGACTAGTTTAGACCATCCAGGATTCTTTACGATAAATCTAAAATCAGTTCTCGTATTCGTTGCATTTCTCTCCCATAGAATTCTCGACCGTATTGGTCGAGAATCGAAGTCGCCTTCCGCACCACTGCTGTCCCGTCGTTGCATCTATAAGCTACGCTGTAAGAAAAATAAAAACAGTACTGCGAATACATATTTTCATGCGAGCGTCTTTATTTGCCACACAGCAGCTTTATTTAAGAGAATAACAGCCCACTTTAGATATTATTTCACTTCCTTCGGGAAGTCGTTAAACGCACGTGAGCCTTAAAGCGATTGAATTGGTGGCGACCGAGGACTCGAGAAAAATAGTCATGCAACTTTTTTGTTTATTTTTTTCACCACCACGGGTAAAAACAAGTGAAGAGACAAGATAAATGCACGAGTTTGAATTACAAATATATTTTGTAACAATCAAGTGATTTGATAGCAACGTGAGTTTTTTTACGTCCCGCAAAAACCGAAGGGAACGAAAGAACTTACCAAGTGAACAAACAAAATTAACCAAATATAAACGAACAAACAAAAAATTTGGCGACTCAGCGCATGTGCGTGTATAAACCGGGGCGCTAAATACTCGAGGAACAAAATACAAAGAACAAACATAGTTATCGGCCATTTTTTCCGGTGAGTTTTTCAAGCATCAACATCGACAAGCTGGCTTAGTTCGCTATCGTAATGGCAGCGAGCGGCCCGCCGTCCATTTGCCTTTCTGTTCGACTTTCTGTACAGTTTTAACTTTCGCGAGAATAACTAGCACCGTAAGCTTTGTTCAGACAACAGAAGTCGAGGCATTATGCAAAATTTTAGTTGGAAAGCATGAGCGATGAATCCTCAGAGAAAGAAAAAAACAAGCAACGGTCACTTGATAAGTTCGCAGCATGGCGGCATTGATCGCGTCTGGACCCGTTCTTATTGCTAGCTAGTTTACTGCACTATAAAGACGGACAAAAAAAAATGGTAACCGTCTATGCGAATGCGTGTGCCGCATTCGCTAACGCATCAATCTTGTACCCCAGATCAAACTTGGTTTTCCAGAACCCAACTTCTTCGATGGGCTCATTATATATAGAGTCTAGAGATGCATTTAGTCAAAGGCTACCCGTCTTTATTTTTTTCTCTTTTCAAAATGTTTAACACATCGGCATATTTCCACAAGAACGTTTCTATAAAAAAAGCCCCAGTGAGCGAAAACAGATCTGATGCATTTCCAAAGTCTGCAGAATACAACATAGAAAATTACAACTGTTCCTCCTGTATACGCGTTTGAAAGCCTAATAAATCAAGACAAAAATTTGCCACAGAATGTGCGGACGATGCGAGAATGCAAAATGAATATCTGGTTATGTCAGAGATACGGCTAAGACTGAGCGGATGATTATTCCTCAGATGCGCATTTATAATTTGAGCAAACGAGGTGCAGAGGACGACGACGGATTGCCTTAATTAGTGCGGAGTTCTCTTAACTAAGCCGCACAACGCTAAACTTTCTTCCATTTCAACCGAAATGCAAATGATGCCGTTGCCATTGGTAATGCAGCCTTTAAAAAACCCCTGCTCAGCAGTGCTGGGACATAACATAATGTGCTGGTTTTGTTCGTCGTGCATTAACACGTACAAAAATATTCTGCAAGGCGATCATACGTAAGCAGAGTTAGTTGTTATTGGAGTTTACCATACGTCCCTAAAGACGTACAAATATATTCCCACCAAGCCCATCCCACGTCACTAGGGTTGATTGCTTGATATGTGGAGTTTAACGTCCTAAAACTACCATATGATTATCAGAGCCACCGTAGTGGAGGGCCCCAGAAATTACTAACAGCTGGGGTTCTTTAACGTGCAAACAATCTGAGCGCATGTAGCTATTGGAGTTAAACATACATCCCTAAACACGTACAAAAATATGCAAAGCCCATCACACGTCAGCAGATTTATTAGCTATGTAGGTACATCCCTAAACAAGTGCAATGATATCCTGCAAAGCCCATCATACGTCAGAATATTTAATAGTTATTGGTGTTTAACGTACCTAAGCACGTACAAATATTTTCAGCAAAGACCACCGTACGCCAGCAGATTCAATAGTTATCGATGATGACATTGCCTGCATGAGTAACTAAGAAAACGAATTACCGCTCATGATTACTGAATTGGACCCGGTAAGCCGAAGAGCAGGTGTGAAAATTAATATGCACGAAACTAAAGTAATGTGCAACAGTCTCGGCAGAAAGCAGCATGCACTTGGCGATTGAATAGAGATACTCTGAAAGTTGTAAAGGAGTATGCCTTCGTAGCACAGGTAACTGCGGAGTTGAACTATGAAACTGAAATAACTAGAATAATAATATTGGAGTGAATTCACATTCGGCAAGCATTTTCAAATCACGAATGGTATAATCTGCCACTAACCCTCAAGAAGAATTTGTATAACAGCTGCATCTTGCCAATACTTATCTACGCAGCAGAAACCTGGATACTTACAAAGAGGGTTCATATTAAATTGAGGGCCGACGCAGTGAGCAATGGAAAGAAAAATGATAGGTGTAGCCTCAAGAGACAAGAAGATAGCAGAATGGGCCAGGGTGCAAACCAGGGTTAGGGATATCATAGTTTGAAATCAAAAAAGAAGAAATGGACATGGGCCGGGCACGTAGCACATATAGGCAGGATAACCGCTGGTCATTAAGGGCAACTGACTGGACTCCCAGAGAAGGCAAACTCACGAAGGGAAGACAAAGTTAGGTGGGCCGATGAGATTTAAAATTTTCGATGCAGGTATAACGTGGCAACAGAAGGCACAAGACCGGCTTGATTGGTGGATCATGGGAGAGGCTTTTGCCCTGCATTGATCGTAAGCCAGGCTGATAATGATGATGAGGTTAAACGTCCCTAAACCACAATATTACGACAAACGCTGTAAAATGGAGAGCTCCGAAACTTCGACCACTTGGGGTTTTTAACGTTCCCCCTAATAAAAATAAACGAGCATCAATGATTTCTCCCTCATTCGAAAATGCGGCTGCCGCAGCCGGGATTCAATACCATGCATCGGGTCAGCGGTGGAGTGTAAGTAAATGTAGTTTCGTAAACGAAAATTAGAGGTTAAATATGAAGACAATAAAGCAAACAACTTTATTTCATTATTACTGTAGAAGATAGGTTAGGACGTTAAACCACACATATCAATTAATCAAGATAGGTTAGGGCAATTCGCTCACGGTTAATTATTTCACTTTTCTAACGAACATCGGAAATGGTATTTCTAACGAACCGTTAGCTTTAGACTTGATAGTTTTGTTGAAACCAGCTTTCGGGAAGACTGATTGCCACGGAGAGAAGGATTTAGTCATCCGCTTTGAGGAAGAGATTTTACGACAAGGCCAAACACGAACGCAGGGATGTCGAGTGAATAATGAAAGTTTAGACCTTGTGGCGTTAGAACTTCGGTGTCACTTTCCGAGGGCTTGATTATCAGTGTTCGCATTATTAATGGAACGATGATGTACTAAAAGGTGTAATTAAAAGAGGATTTCACTCGGAACTTATCGTACTCAAATTATTTACGCCACTCACGTTCTGACCAAGCAGCAAAAGTATACACCTCTTGAAGGATTTGGCTCCGCTCTCGCCTGGTGTAACAATTTAAACATCAAACAACGTTGTCGCCGTAGTGCGAAAAGCACGGGAACGTTCACAGCTCACACACATACAGCCAGACACTGCAAATAAAAAACACCCCTCTCGTGACGAAAAGAGAGAGAGAAGGTGTTGCTTATCCCGCAACAAGGAACAAAAGGAACCGCCCCATTTATCAGGGCGCCACCGAGTACACAGAGAACGGCAAGATGAGGGCGAATGAGGACGAGGTGTAGCGCGGCCAAATGTATGCGCGGCCAGCATTCTCGCGAGCCCGGGGCTGATAAATCTCGCACAGATTCCCTGGCTGTGGAGGCACGCTTTGACTGTGATGGTATTTGGACGTGAGGCAGCGCCGCCAACCGGGTGCCTTCGCGCCAGACGCCGAGCGCCGTACGTCACAGACCCGGCCTGCTGCGTTTGTGTAGGTCTCTTTGGTTCTATCTCTGCCGACTTTTGCCGCGTATTTGTTTCTGTCTTGCGCGGCCTCCTCACACCCTCAGTCTCTGTGCGAGACCCTCACAGCTTACCCAACGACACAAATATGGGGAGAGAGGGTGGAGGAGGGTCCTGCCCTGCAAGCAAGAGTCACAGCGGTCGCTCTGCCCTCCTTGCCCACTGAGGCCGTATGTCGCCCCTGGGAGACATTTGAGCGAGGCGCCGCGCCACTCTCACAGGGCACGTAGTACAACGAACAAACGCCGCCACGTTATCTCTCGTCCGCCTCCCGTGACAGGATAAATGGCAGCAGGGCCAACTTTGTTTGGGCGGCCACTTGGAAGGGCGCGTGATGCCTCGGCCACGAGGCACGGTGCTGTTGCTGCAGGCACTCTGCGCCTCTTCGTTCGCGTTAGACCCCATAAGTTGTGCGTAATCAAATTTCCCCGCTTACGCGCCCGAGTCGCTAATTCGATGGAGTATCAGGAAAGTTGATACACGCCTTGTGCAGTTGCAAGATTCCGCGGTGATGCACCACAGTCTCCTGCAAGGAACTTGGATCGCGCAGAAAGATGCACCTTCTTTTTTCCTGACAGCTTCTTTCTTTCTTGTGTGATTCTTAAAGAGAAAAAAAGAGAAAAGTGAGCCCCGTAACTGTGTGCATCAGAGTGGGACACCTGCACAGTAGCTCACGAGGGATGGGGGTAAGGCGGGATTAAAAGGATAGGATTAAAAGGTATATATAGAGAGAGGAAGGCGAGAGCGAGGCGCAGCGACAGCGAACGACCGAAAACGAGAAAGTAAGGAGAAGATAGGAAAGATGGACACGGTCGCAGAAGTCCGAGGACGGGGCACCACTCGGCGAGAGCTCTTGTCGGCGTCAGAAGAGGGCGTAGGTCGAGCCAGTGGGCCAGAGCTGCGCTGTCGTAGCACAACCGGTCGGCACAACCGGAGGCACAACCGGTCGGCACGAAATCCAGCGAGCGAGTGACCCCTTCCTGACAGCTTCAAGGCTAACTCACTATACTGTGGTCGGTATTTCAGGCCTTTCAGGGCATTCCCCAAGTGCGTGAAATGAGCGAACTTTTAACGCTCGGAAGGTAAAGTGGATGCTTAGTTTGTCGCTAAAAGACGGACAAGGTCCAAAGCGTACTAGCGCACAGAAGTCTCACAGGCATTAGTAGTCTTCCCAGTTTGTAGCTTTTGTTATTTCGTACACCCCTTCGTCGATGACAGGCATCTCTGGTACGCTTGACCTCACACGCGCCGAATCTATTTTTATTGTGCTTAAGATGTCGAATTTCCAGCGAAAAGCTGACAATAAATTCTGTCATCAATGACTATATATACGATGATGACGCGTGTGCTGCTTTGATATTATCTGTTGATTCTAGAATGTCGAAAGCCGTCCGACTTACCAACTCCTTACCGTTCTTTAATCTGGAACGAATTTCTCATTCGGAATGCGTCTTTAGCGTGTCCATAACAGCATTGAAAAGCGTTGACGTATCTGAAGAAACTGCGGAACAGGGTGATAGGTGATAATCGTTATAAGAGTGGTGAACGCGTGGTAAGAACGTGTGAGTTGACGAGCTTTTAACTATCACAGTATACTGCATGCAACGTTCACATGGCAGTTCCGCAAACATTACCCGCGTTTTTCCGTGTCCACGTTGGCCGAAGCACGGTCATCAGGCGTAATTAAGTTCCGAGTTTTCCCGAGTCGTCGGAAATACGCTAGCTCGGCACTAGAGTGGCACACACCAGTCTCCAGCGCGTCGCTTTGAGAATTAAGCCCTTATCTGCATGGCAAAACTATATTCGGCTCCCCAATAAGCCTTAATTTGATCACTCCTATGTACAGCCGACGGGTCTCTTATTTTAAAGTATTACGAAATAGGCATCGGCACCAAGCAGCGTTGCCTATTTAAAGCGTCGACAGGCAGTTAGGTTAGTGCGCGGTCAGTGTCGCAACGACCGAGCACGTCGTGTCGTGATAGAAGTGCTTGCCCGCAGAGCTACCCAACATCCGGGCCACCTTTGGCGGAAAACTTCTCTTGCGAAAATTCCACTTACGATGACTAGTTCTGTTACCACCATCATAGTTGTGTGCCAGCACAGTTACCATGCATCATCGTAAGTGTTCCAAGTACCACGTAGACCTTAGTAGCTTTGTCGTTCTCTTGGACTCTTTCTTCTTTTTTGCAAGAAAAGATACGTAACCAAAAAGTACGTATTCTATACAGATTGCTCTGCACCTATTTTGCAAACGACGATAATAAATGGCATATTCCTGAAAACTAACGCTCGACGTTTTTTGTGAACCAACTACGCAGTACTAATTTAACTATAGTTTGAAAACAATCAGCCTGCTTGCATAATTCCCTATTCCTGATGTAATTTTGCGCAGCATATTTTTGTACTTGCTGCAAAAAATATCTTCTTGCAGGGCACCTTGGCATAGACGATAAGCGGGAACACGCTCCTGCGAGTCATACTGTAGCAAGACGCTTCACAATACGCAGATTGCTCTGTGTGATTTTAACAACGTATCATGACGATGTGACCGCAACGCCTATGTTCGACAGGAAATAATGCTCTTGTGCGGTAATTATCTTCTGTGCGCGCAAGTTTTTGGTAACAAAACTTTCACCTGAATAGCAGATAAACACTGAGCGGAATCTGTATTGTTTTTTGTCCCGCAGTAGTGGTTAACATTTACTACAGTTGTTCAGTTTGCGGCCGTGTTTTTACATATATGCTGTTGCGGACGACTGCAATTTGATTTATAGTTAGATTTTCTTCTCGAGCAAGACTGTGTTCTGTGTATGTATGTGTATAATGTGTTTGTGTCCTCGTCCTTTTGGCGCTGTTTTCCCGAGATAAAAATGACTTTTTGTCACACTTATTTTTCAGTTTTTAGAAGTCTTCATATAGCTGATCTGCGAGATTATTACGAGGCGGCAGCTATGGTAATAAAATGTGTACATGAAAAAAAGAAGCAAAACGATTTTGTGTCTGTGCCTGTTACGTACTTTCGTTTGTCGAGATCTGGTCACATCTTTAATATGCGCTGCTTATTGGTCTTTTTCCAACACTCCTAGATTCTACCAGTGCGCAGGTTAGTCAACTGGTCAATCAAGCCAGCCAACCTGTGTGTGTGCCGACTTATCAAGGCTCACAAGAGTATCAGTTTGCGCCAGTTAGCATACAATGTCGTTTAGAGTGTTGAGAGCAGCTGAGGGTGAACAGGAAACCAAGGTATGTGTGTAGAAGATAGTACAAGACAACACAACACTCACGTGGTCCTTTTGTCCTCCCATACATTTCTACCGTTGTTTTCCTTTGCACTGTTTGAGTTGAACAATGAACACAGAATGTCAAGGCTGTGTCTTTTCTCGTCATATCTTTCTTGTTACGCTGTGGACGTGTTGGTTGGTTGGTTGCGAAACTTTATTGAGGTCCTGCAAGGCGCGCGTCAGCGCGCAGCGGGCGACTCCCACGTCAGGACGTGTATCACCAACTAATTTCAATAATCGTCTCGACAAAAGCTGTTATTATTCGAGCAACTGGTTTTGTTTTCTTATGTGTTATGCTAAGTATAAAAAATTAAAAGTAATTTCAAAGTTTTCATTATACACCCAATGCTTATTCTGCATAACGCCTGTCTTTTCAGCATATCAGCGAACGCACCCGACAAATGTGCCATTGCATTGTGTGTGCATTGCTGACTCAACACATCACACATGCACCACATGTAGGTAATGTCACTGCGAATATTTTAGTTTCTGCACAGTTGGAACAAATATTCGAACAACTATTCGTGCAAACAGTTACAGAAGTGCCAAAAAAAGTTCGAAGGGGCAGTTATCAGGAGCAAAAGATTCGTGCCTGTGTCACGCTCTTTTTACGTTTTTTGTTTTGTTCTTGAGTGAAATTCAACACTTTTTTGTTTTCTTGTGCAACTCGCTGGAGCTTTTCTCTTCCTGTCACATCGATTTCGATTCCTATTCGGCGACGACCTGCATTAGAACTGCAACATTCTACGACAAAGTTCACTCGTAGTAGGTGAAATTCTGATGAATCTCGGAAAGTGATAAAAAGATAAGAACACGGGCGAGAAAAAATACGCATCCCAAGCGCTAATTTTTATTCTGCGCAGCCGCACGGTAGACGTCGCTCAGCCAAGATGCAGATACGTTAAAAAATTCAGATGTCGGATCCACAAAAATTTGCAATGTTTTTAAGGCTGACGCAACACGTGCATTCAAGGGGCCCCCATATTGAAGTTCTGAACGGCAGTTTTGAAATTCAGTTTTTATCAGTATATACATACCCTAAATTAGTGATGTGAGACATTATTTGTGCCAACAGTTCATTGGAGAGAAAGTCTGCAGACAAATATACTATTAACAAAATCCTTCACAACAGTATTAGATCTAGATGAAAATAGAATTAGCTGGATCTGTTTCTTTCCACCAATTTCATGCAATGAATTTCGGCATCGTGTTTTTTTTCATTTTTGTAATAAGCCATGTATCTATCTGCCCAAATAAACCCTATATTTCATTCAAAGTCATTCAGCATACATGAACGCCTCGACGAATGAATGAATACAACCTGCTTTAACAAATCGCTCGAAGGTAATCGATGATACGTGAAGGTGGATACTATAATAGCCCCCTACTCTTGCATATATTTGATAACTTGCACATTGACAATAAAAGTATGCAAGCAGAAAATGACGGTGAATACCAAGGACTAATAAATGCGATTAGCGGTTCATTGCGCGAGACAATGAGTAACGTATTGTTGCCACATCACTCATGATGTTCATTTAAACCTTGACTAATATTCTGTCCGATGCTCTATTCTTAGGTTTGGAAAACGCATTCGATAAGGTTCCCGATTAAGGTCTTCTGTTAACATCATTACGCCTGAACATCCAATCACTTGTTCATAACTGGATCGAATGTTTACCTAACCTAAAATAGTTAGTACGTGCTAACAACTTCACATCGTCTCCCTTCCCAGTTCTGTCCGGTGTACACCAAGGCGCTGTTTTCAGGCCACCCCACAATTACTTGTCTAGTGATGTAACCTCTGCAATACATATTTTTGCAGATGATTGCGTCTTGTACCGCCCCAATAATAACCCTTCTGACGTGTCTTTCCTTCAGGTAGACCTGCAGCGTATTCAAGACTGATGTGCTACGTGGCTCGTGTCACTGAACACCAATAACACTGTGCACATTTCATTCCATCGTCGACCAAATTGCATTACCTTCGTGTACATTATTAGTAACTGTGCTGTATCCAATATTGATTTCTTTAAGTATTTAGGTCTTAACTAGACTAAAGATTTGTCTTAAATGGAGCATGTAACACGCAATATCAACTCGGCTAACAAAATGCTTCGTTATCTACGCCGCAATTTTTTAACGGGTCAGTCGCGCGTAAAATTGCTCGCCTACTAAAACATTTGAGCGATCGAAGCTTGAATACGCTTCTGCTGCCTTTGACCCATACCAATCTAAACTCAGCAATGTTCTCGAATGTGTTCAGAACCATTCTGCTAGATTTGTTTTATCCGACTGTTTCCCAGACTCATTTTAAGGCTATTTTTGCAATTTTGTCATCATTGCCACACGAGTGTTTTGTCACTAGAATCTACACCGGAACTAGTTTCTCTTTCCTCGCGTCGTCGCACCTCTCGCCCGTGCCTCTATCAATTTTAATCGTACCATACTCCGTAACAGCCAGCTGATTCAACTGGCTCGTCGTACTAAATGAACAGACCATCTGAACAATGCAGTCCCACCGCGAACACGCACCACTACTTGCTTGGAGTCGTTTTTCGTCCGCCCTGCCCGAGGGAACTCCGCTCATCCGCCATGCAACGCGCTTTCGATCTGCTACCGAGTGCCTAGACTAATCTTTGTAACTGCTGCTTTCTGACTAACTTAAAAAAAAAAATTGACCATCACTGCCATCTGTGTTGTCCGTGATTCTTTTTCTTTTTACTTTATAATTGTGTTTTATATTTTAATGTCCAATTGTCACGTAATGCTCTACTTGGGACCCTTGAGGTAGAAATAAATCAATAACATAAACGTGCGCGAAATTTGTGCGTCCTTGCGCATAGAGAATGTGGGAGGGTCATCATGACACCTGCGACTATGACACGATATGTTACCGGCCTATGCCCATAGCGGTCATTAGGAGACGGCTGGGGCTCATTTATATCGGCACCAGCTAGCTGCAGTGGTTGTGCTAGCACCAGAGAAATGGTCGGTGCGCTGAAATTCGCGACTGCCAAACGGGGTATCTCAAAACACCAGAACAAAGGTTAATGACAGGCAACTCATTCTGCTTGTGCCCCCTCTCCATACTTTCCATCGACGCGGGAAATCTTGTGCCGTCATTCCAGGGCACTGGCTCAGAGTGAGTCAGAAGGTCGTCACCAACAGCGATTTCAGAAGTTGAGCCATTTGAGAATGAGGTTACAATTTCCTGCCAGCACCACCCTGTATGGCGCACCAACTCCGTATACGCCTCAGACTGGAGGGTCGATGAGACCATAAAAACCTCGTTTCAAACTGCCCTCCCTGTTAGATGGCCAATAAGCATGGCCCGCAATCCGCAGTTCAGAGGTCCTCCCAACCCCCCCACCCCGTGTATGTTTTGTTTCGATTTTACTATATTGTCTTCGGTCCTGCAATCTGGGAAATGGGCAAACGCCATATATATACGCGGAGCATTGTGCGGTGCGCCGTCATCACTTCTTTATTTCAGATTTCTTTGCCTCTGATTGTTTCAGCTTTCTCAGCTGAAGGTCACAACAATGCGTTACACTATAATTCTGTTTTGCCTTGCTGTACTGAGACGTATTCTTTCGAGTAAAAGATGCCACGATGATAAAGTTCGGCAGCCTTACGTGATTGCCCTTACTTAACTACCTTCAACTTGTGTCATTCTCGCTTACAGAAAGTGGCTAGCTTAAGGGCGTCATACGGGGCGCCCCATTCTATTGATGGCGCTGGCAATCAAGTGCAAGGGAGCTCTTCAGCAGCGCAGTTGTCTTTTCGAAAAATGCAGTTCACTGTATATATATATATATATATATATATATATATATATATATATATATATATATATATATATATATATATATATATACCGTGTGCGAAGAAAGAAGAAGGTGCAGTGTGTTGATAACGGGAGTATACAAAAAAAACACAATATGTAATATGTATTATTATATTTTGTTAGTGTCTATAAGGTAGGAAAGCTCTATATAATATTTTAGTGATCATATCTTATCTTTACAGGCTACTCCTCTCTCAATATAAGAAAGGGAAAGGTTTACACTAGCCGTATAAAAATTAGGAAACATTGAACCGGTTGCTCCAACGGGCTTAACGGAGACATTTACTAGGCGTAGACAAACAAGAATGGAACCACAGCTTCTCAAAGACCATACAGGGATGTTACAACTTCACTGCCAGAATTAACGCGCAAATCTGACTGTGGCACCCCGGTAGCAGCGCAGGCCTTTCGTCGCTTGTAACGGCTCGCACGGCAGGCAAACTCGGCGCGTTCGCGGCGGGAACTGTCTCCGTCAGTGGGCGCGGCTGATAAACAAAGGTGCATGATAAGCAATGGTGCGAATATTTTTTTTGCCAGCACCAGACCTTTTACCTTAAATTTTAAAGAGCCTCTAAACTACAACAAGTGCAAAGGCGAGACAGTAGTTTCCTTCTCGCCTTCCCTATTCTTCCTGCGAACGCTATATTCTCCTCGACAGTTCTTTGTTCCTAAAACACGTGGAATATCAGCAGTAATCGTTGAGTCAGTCAGAATTTTACGCTTTTTTTGCTACTGCTGCTATCTCCGCTTACGCAGGCGCAAACGAAAACTAAGTGAAAACAAATTATCGCACGTGATAGAAATGCGAGACAAGAGAAAACGAGCATGCGTCTCCATGGTAAAACAGGGTAGGTGACAAATAATAACGGGTATTTCTAGTATATCGACCAAGCGAGAGCTTATTTCATGCTGATATCACGTAAGCAGACTGATGGAATCGCGAATTGTGCGATTCCATCGACATATAACTTCAGAAGAGAATGACGCGCTTGTTAATAATATTTTGAGAGACTGTTTAGTGGCCCTTCAAAGCACTTTTTCTAGAATTTCTATTCACCACACTTAAAACAATTGTCAAAGAAATACTTCTGAGGCACTATTATTTTTACGTCATCTGTACGCATCCGTGCTGGTATAACGCTGAATAATGTATACTACACGAAAGAATTTACAAAAATTTGCACGAGAAGTCTCGCTTTCTCCTCAGCACAGAGTGAATATAATCTAGGGCATTTTTTCGTTCGTGTGTCATCGCACTGGCCAAGTGGCTGCTCACAGCACTGCAGCTTCGGCACGCAGTACCTGTTAACAGACGCCTGAAACAACACGAGTTACCGCAACGTGCCTTCAATTCGTGAAAACAGACATGCTGGCACTGCATGCTTCCTCCACGCTGTATGCGATGGCTGCGTCCGTCCGTCCGTGCATCCACTTCACCCCACTCGTCATCATTACCCTCGTAACTCGTGGAGAAGCTGTGATTTTTTTTATTTCGGGGCTCACCACTTTGTTGTCACGAATGCTTTGTCACGACGATAACGCGCATAACGTTCGTGACCTTGAAGAACCAGGGTGCGCGGCGATAGTGCGAAGAAAGGCACGTGAGGCATATTATGATTATTGTTGCGGTAAAGAAACAAAAAGACACACATGGCACTGAGTTGCACGTTCAGCGCCGTTTGGGCCTCTTATATCCTTTGTGTCATGTTTTTTTTTAGTGCAATTTTATATTTTCTCCAGAACATTACGTTCCGTAATCAGGCCCATAGCCAGAAATTTTTTTGGGGGGAGGGGGGAGGAGGGGGTACTTGCTGGAGAGCTTGACTATTAAAAAAACACCTATTTTCATTACTTATTTTCGGTGAAATGGCTCCCAAATACTTATGTCTCTTACTTATCTTCACTGAAATATTATCTGGGGTTTAACGTCGCAAAACCAAGAAATTATTATCAAATGCACTGTAGTGTAGGGCTCCCGAGATTTGGGCTATCCGGTGTGATCTTAAACGGCCACGGATAGCAAACATGTGTCTGCCATTTCACCTCCATTGAAGTGCGACTGCCGCTGCCGGGATCGAACCACCGATCTTCGGGTCAGCGGACGAGCACACTTACCATTTTCGGTGCAACGCCTCCCTCCATCAAAATTGGGGTATAGGGTGAACAGTGCACTTTTCCATTCAGGCTGTAGGCCTGTCCGTAACATGTCGGGAGCCTAAGTTTCATGCACGTAGAGTGTCGATAAATAATAATTAGTCATATCTTGAATTGTAAGTGCTATAACCATGCTGGTATTATGAGGCGCACCGCAATGGAGATCATCGCAAACTTTGACCATCGGGTGGTATTCAACTTGCCCTTACATTGAACAGCATACACGGGCCTCTAGC
Organism: Rhipicephalus annulatus; assembly: GCA_013436015.1. NCBI lineage: Eukaryota > Metazoa > Arthropoda > Arachnida > Ixodida > Ixodidae > Rhipicephalus > Rhipicephalus annulatus. The sequence goes on along the minus strand of WOVY01001016.1, from coordinate 453,032 downwards.
GCAATTAAAATTCTTCGAAATCGTGGCGGTCACGATTCTCGGGTTAGAAACCGAGTAACGCAACCACTGTACCACCAAGGGGGACAACGTCAAATCAAGCACACAAACCAATTACCAGACATGTAAAGCGATTCACAAAGAATTCCGCAAGGCTAAAGGTCGCAGGTACTCATTAGGGAAACGTGTTTCGCAACAAGGTGTTAGTATGTGCACGCAACAAATCAAAACAAAGCAACGCATCAGCGACTCAAGTAACGCTGTACAATGGTAAATATAACCACCACCAATAACGTTACGAGCAGCTTGTTTCATTAACTGTTTACAACGCGCAGTGCAGGGTGGTCAAGATGGCGCCAGTCCAGCAACAACCAAAAGCAACGTCGTCTGACCTCTCTTTCATGCGGCGACCCTGCTACAGCTGTTCTATATCAACATACAGCATTATCACTGCCTGTAATGTGGCTATATATACGCGTTGGTGCGTTGAAAAGTTATTACCCAGTTACGCGCCCACGCTGCAGTTGAATGCTTGGCACTTAAATTTTAGCCAAAGCCTGCCCTCCAGTGCTATATGAAAGCTCTTTCGACGGAAAGTAGCCGACCAATCGATAGAGCAGCGCGCGTTCACCGCCAGTTTGCCTGCGCGTGTCGCTCTGCAGCGAAGGTTTTATTCACCGGAGTTTCGCTAATCACCGAAAATCTTGACAGAAAGTTTCCGGAACGAATGCTTTGTTTGATAAAGTCTCCCCCCCCCGTTCCCTGAAAGAGGTGGCGCTTTCACTCACTCATTGATTTTCCCCTTCCCAAGTGAGACACCTCGCCAACGATTGAAGACGCCTACTGAAGCTCGTCCGATTATCGTAAACAAAAGTGAGGGATAATCTGTGGTGATCTCGACGAGAGAGTATACTTGAGCTTCTTACGACTTCAAGGAGAGAAATAAAAAAAAAAGGCGAGAGTAAAAACACATTCTGTGATGTCTTAATGAGCATCGATCATAGTATAATAATAACATTGGAGCTTTGCCAAATCTGAATGACAAAGCATAGCCTTTTATACGCCAAAACAAGCGTTGGCCGCTTGCATATGAAACGACTTTCGCGTCGCAGACGTTCCCCGAGAAATTCTGGCAGCGTGACCGTTGACGTTCGCACAAACACTGTTTAACGGGCAACTATGTGAGCATGATTTTAGACTATTGCGTGTACAACAGACGAAGCCAATCTCTAAACGGCCAAGCCTGCAAATATTGTCTGCCCTTGAATTCCACATACTGCGGAAAGTGTGAGGCCTGGGCAGAATCACCTGAGAAAGGGTTTGTAACAGCAATGAGTAATTGTCTTACACACGTATATCTCCACCACTCTCGTGAAAGTTTATTACATCTGCTTTTGCAGCTTGTTAAAATACACAAGAGGGAGTATTAAATTACACAAAAGGAAAGACTCAGGTTTTCCTTCTGAAGCGTGAATTACATGGTTGAATTTATAACCACAAAATCACAAAAAATAGAGCAGTGGAACGAAAAATTAAAGCAATGAATTTTATACCACCTTGAAAAGTAATAAAAGAAGAATGAAGCCAGACTTCCCTGCCACATTTAGTGCTCGCCTACTTTTTTTACTGCTACCGCGTTCTAAACCGAAGTACGTAAATGGAGTGACCATCACAACGAAGCACTATTTTTACAGGATGTACTGTCCTCTCCAGATTGTGCTCTCTACGCAAAATGCAGCGAGAAATCAAAAGCATATACTGCGCACTCAAACTACATCTCATACGCTCCCACTTCTTATTGCCAGCCAGTCGTCGCTATTATACGTCGCTTTATCCTTGTCACGCAGAAGCAAAATATTGGACGGAACTAACGCCCCACAATCTCGTCGTCAAACTACCGCGCAATCTAGTGCGCATCTTCCGGATATAAGCTACCCTCTCAAATGTCTAGACATCGCCGCAGACAGCCAGGAGTAGAAAATATGACGTAAGAATGACGTATTAGGCCGGGAAGTCGAGCGAACGCCGCTATCACAGTGAAAAAAAAAAGAAAATGAATGGCAGCTGATATACTTGTCTTCACTTGCGCTTCTTTTTCCTACTAGTTAAAACCGAGTGCGTATGCGGGTGACAGTGCTCCATCTGTCATTCCAGAAACAACGGACTATTACAATCGCGACGCTCCCTTTTCAAGACGTATGGATAGTGAGGGCGTGATAAGAGAGATGGGGTTTCTTTACATTCTATTACTGCTGTATTCTTCTCGGTTTAACGCGAAAAAAAAGGAACGAAGCAAGAAAACGTTCTCATGAGCCGCCGCCATCGCAGGAAGCCAACCACAAGGAGCTGCGAAAATTGGAGACGAAGAGAACAGCGCTAGCTGTATACGTCGATGCACTCACAACACCATCCATCTTTTTGACGGTGCTGCCACGCTCCACCGCTATAGTGCGGCCCCATAGCGTCAACAACGTGATTCAAGAGGACGCAGCAATGAGCCGATGGAACTGCTAGAAAAATAAATAGCTGTAGAGCCCGCACCACCAAATTGCCGCATCCTGGGATCTGTGGTTCGGGTGGCCTTCGAAAATCTGGATGAGCCCGAAACACTATCCGATATTGAAAAATTCCTGCTGGTGTCTTTATACTATAGTTAACGCTGTAGTCCCTAGCTCAGCAGTCTATTGCATTTTTTTTGTCACTTCAGAACAAGAACGACAAGCATGACGTTTTTAAATATTACAAAATACAATACGCATCCACTGAGTCTTGTGTACTAAATTGTGTGCTCTCCACGTCACAGTGATATAAACTGATAGAATATGTACGAGACTGTTGTGTATATGTAGTAATTGCGCGGTGGTTCTTATAAAAATTAGTTTCGCATACCGACTACAATGACAGGATACGAGCCTGCACCATAGATTTCACTTATGCCACACGCATAACAGATCCACTATAGGCTCTAAAAAATACGCTCGAAAATTTGCAACGACTAACAAGGAAGGTACACAATATGTCATTATTGCTTAAAATACCGGATAGAAGAAATCACTCGTGCAATATGTTTCTTTGACGACTGAATAACCTTAACATGATCACGAGCAAACTTGCTGACATTTATGCGTCGAAGTGACGTTTTAGTACCGCGTACTTGTTACGTATTTGTGATTTCGTTTATACACTGCGACGTACTCTATAATCATTTTCAACGTGATATACGTACATAATGAATGCTCTGCATGAACTTGTGACTGATGTTATAAAGAAGTCGTTGAAATGACCGATGTAGGAGTGAAGGCACATACACACAAACACGAACATACACACGAATGCACGCACGCACATTATGTGACTGCAATATTCAACGCGCATAATAGGGATTCGCAAACATTATCTTCTGTTGATTTGCAGGAATGAATTAGAGAATACACCTAATATTACAAAAAAAACTTTGTTTTTTGATTTGCCTTTTAATGTATTATTTCTCTGAATAGAAGAGACAACCATGTCCTCTCTTGGCAAATACTAAACGGCACGTCTATCACTCATTTATTTTGTGTCTCTGTATTAAACAAAGAGAAAACGCATCTACAGATCGCCTTTTTTTATAAACCACTTAAGAGTATAGCCTTTGCGTGTGAAATTAATGTACACGTAGTATGCACCAGCGTTATAGCTCTCCAGCTGAGCGTTAATATTTCATACTATGCTCCCGCACCCAATTACGTTATCGCGCAATGGGAAGAACCAACAGCCGCAGCTCTTGCTAAACGACGTGTAAGTCGCTTTTGTTCGAATTTGCCCTTTGTAGCGTTGAACATCTCGAGTTCAGTAATCGCTCGTCATTGCACATTACACTCACGAGGCACGTAGACGTCAAGCGAAGTAATAGATTAATCCTGTTATGCCTACGGGGCAACCCGACAGGACTATTATTAAACGCGAGTAATGATAAAGCATATAAACTTTTTTCGTTAATTTTTCAAGAAATGTGTACATTTTTAAAAGATGAATCACAACACGCCAAGCCAATGGAAATGCCTGCAGAAATATGCTGTAGTTTCGAAAATTCCGCATCACTGGCAAAACACACATTCGGGATATATAACTACTTTATCCATACTCTGAATTATGTGACACTAATACAACAGAAGAATTTTAAGCTGAAGTACTTGTACTTGCTTCTCGGACTCAGAAAATCTCCCTACCACCCGATATCATATATAGTAAGAACATACACGTATTTTTTGCCCCTTTCTCTGCTATATCCGATACAGAAAAGTACTGCTGGGCGCGAAACGGCTTGACTTGAGAGGATCATATCGCGTCTCCGGCATCGTCAGAAGTAGAGAAGCGTCTGATCCACAGAGGTCTCTGCTTGTGCAGGGAGAAATTCTCCCTGCTCAATAAGCAGGGAGAATTTCTCTGCACGTACTATCAAGAAATTTAGTAAGTGATGAGTAATCGTATAGGTGTCCTCCCTGAGCTAATACAAAGGCTGTCGGCCACGAAAAAAAATGTACCACTACCACGAAGCGTAAAGCTTGAGGAGAAAGCATACAAGGGCAGTAGGTTAGCGCCAATTCTATTGAACTAGAGCACACAGAGACGGAGACGGAGTGGGAGGGGGGAAGGGTGTCAGAACACAAGCACACAAATAGGATTTGGGGGCCAACCGTATAGTATATCGAAGGAACTCGAGGGACACGAAAAAGAAAAGATTCAATCCTATCTGTCGAGAGAGCAAAAAGGAAGAGAACGGCTTGACGTTCGAGAGGTGGGCGTAATGGATGGCTTCCCTTGAGAAAACGCCGTGGAAGAGGGCAAGCGGAAATATTTGCTCCCCCTTTAACAGCTCCAGTGGTATATTAGAATCAGCACGCCGCTTTTTCTTTTCTTGTCTCTTCCTCTCCAGACAATAGGGATAGCAGGATAGAAGGGAGTCTGGAAGAAGAATGCTGGAAGCTATAAAAAGACAGAGTGATGAGATGAAGGAGATGCTGACAGCCAGAGCCACGAGTGCGGCTTCTAGGGCCCATGTGTGTGCTCCTTCAGTCGTGGTCAAGTGGCATCCCGTTGACCACCGCTGTCTTCCGGCGCCAGTACCGCCCCTCGAAGAAGTGACCGCTAAATAACTGCTCGGTGTCTCCCACCACTCTCCTTCTCATCCTCGTTCTCCTCCCCTACTCCTTCATTTAACCCATCACTTACCATCGAACCCCATTCGCACCCTTGCTATCTCTACCGCATGAGCCATGTTTACCACAGTGCCAGAATTTTTTTTTCTTTCTTCGTATCGATCGTTACGAAGGAAACGCACCCAGGCCGCATCGTATCTTCGTTGCGCAGTGTTTGGGCCGAAGGGCGAGCCCCCAGTGGTGTTTTTCCAATAAATTCTAAGGGATGTAAATAGAATAACATACAGATTGGGAGCGCGAGAGGAGATAGAGACAGCCAGACAAAACTGAAACATTGAAAAGGTCATGCATGATGGATGCCGTGGAGGCACTGTACTTTAGCTAAGAGATCAAAGTGGGCTAAAAGGATGGACAGTGACCCACCCGCAGGACATAAATCGCTGAACGTTGCTTCAGTAGACTGGTGAGCCCTGAAGAAAGAAGTCAAACGTTGAAACAGGAGGTAAAGAAAAATGACAAAAAAAGCGAGAAACGCTAACGAGGGTGCCTTTCCGTGAAACTAAACGCACGGGTGAAAGAAGACGAGAACGAGACACGGTTTGCTCAATAGTGACAGCTAGTTCCTTTGAGCGAGGATAACTTCGTCCACCTTTCATAGCGATCGCAGAAGAGAGCGTGGCAAAAGGGTCATCGGCATCAGCCTATTAAGATAACTCGCTTTTCGAAAACGTCTGTTTGCAGTTTGTCCTTTTCAGCAGACGCTATACGGTGGCAGCAGCAAATGGAAGCGTCTGGTTCAACTTTTTTCGGTAACGAACGAAAAGCTACAGGGGCGGAGTTCCACGTGTATGGTTCAGTTTGACGCGTGTTTCGCACCGCTGACGAAAGCGATGGCTTCACGCAATCACCGTTGCATGCCGACGCTGAGAACGTAAATCGTTTGAGATACTCGCAGAAATAGGTACTGTCCACGCCTGAAAGTAAACGAAGTTACAAGGGATAAAGTGAAATGAATACAAAAATTACTGCAGATCCATGAAGTGAATGCTGATGATGGAGTGAAGCTAGGTTAAAGTGAGCTCACTTTAGCTAGGTCTTAAAGTCCATAATGCCTATACGTTGAAGTCACCGAATACTGGTGGAGGGACGGGTGCACGGATGAAAGGAGGGTCTATTTTAAACCCGTATGCGCGCTATGAACGCTGTACGTGCGGTACATAACAGCTGTGTTTCAGTCTGACAGGCAGCTACGAGAACGGCGTGAACGGACATAGTGATAGCCTAAACAGGTTCACTCCTCAAGAATATGCCATTGTTGTGTGCCCCTGTCTCAAAGAGCTACATGCAGAAAATAAAGGCGTGGTGTTTATATGCATCGCAGTTAATTGTGGAACTGCATTTATTACCAGAAGGATTTTCGTGATGTGGCTGCGTGGCCTTCAATTCATTGCCGAGCAAAGTTGTGCATGAGTACGTTTAATAGAACAATGCGCTGCAAATATCTGACGAGAAAAAAGAACTAAAAAGTTTACGTCAGCTTCGCACTAGAAGAAAGTGTGGAACTGGGCGGCTTTCTTCGTTTTTCCTTACTTTTTTCCTTTCTTTTTTCACATTTTTTCATTCTTTTCCTCTCTTACCTAAATAATCTTGTCTTTTTGTCTTCATGCTTCTATTGTTCTCTTTAAAAATATTTACGTTACCCAGCGAGAGTGACGCTGTTATTTTGCGACTAAGTGTAAACAGAAGCCTCAGGCAAGTTGAGAGAATTGCTTTACTTTCCACGTCCGGGTGATTTCTGCAGGCCTGAGTATCGTTTCATCTTGCACGGCAGTAAAAAAAAAACTATAGCGACTTTCTTTTTGAGAGTGGCGTAATTCAATAGATTAGATGTACGTAATGAAAGCACGATGAGAGAGTTGCGTTGTTGGCGCGAAGAGAAAAGCTCTTTCTCTCTCACCCCGTTGCAATGGTGTATTTTAATACGGCGAGTCATTAACGCCGTGGCTGACGAAGCAGATGTTCGTCAAATAGAAAAAAAGAAACGATTACGGTCTTTCCGATATATCGATCCAAGTCCAAAAAGGAATCACTGACGAGAAAAGGGTGTCGTGTGTAACTTAATCGTATCTTCTAAAAATGTCATCTTCGTAGATACTGCGCCCTATTCACGCTAGATGAGATTCGGCCAATTATGATGAGAAAAGACTAAAAAAGAAAAAGAAACATATAGGGGAGTTAGACACGCCTGCACAGCTTAAATGAGCTACTTCGACGAGTAAAAGTAGAAATGCCAAAGAAAGAAGGGAACAGGAAACTTAATCAATTGATCGTGATTTAATGAAGACAGCGTGGAAATTTTAGGCTCTTTTTAAAGTGCCGGCTGCCGCACCATATTTTTATGTATTTTTATTTATTCTAACCTTTTTAAATCTTTCAAATACGTTTTTATAGTTTGTAAATCTGGATTTTCTTACTTTTTATTAATTCACGTCATGTTTGTCTATCTTTCTTTTTCTATAACTGCTATCATTTTTTTGTCACTTTGGCCAAAAATTGCACATACAAAATATCTCGTTGGAGTACGCGAGTGGAAGTAGCTGCACAGTTCTACAAGCAAGTAAATGTCTCTGATGCGCCCCAGCAATAATGCACAATGATATGTTGGCATTGGGTCCGTATAGCAATGAGTGCTATGATAGCGGAACACTAAGTGAACTCATAGGGTACCTTAATCTCCTTCGGAGACACTACAGAAAAAAGGCCACCTACAAACTACAATCTCGTAGAAAATTTAACTTTTTTGCTTCTGCTATAGCAGGCATTCTATAAGTTACTAATGCATTAGTATTGCTTGTACCCTAACATTTTTTATTTTACATTATCAGTTGTGTGTATTTAAAAGGGCCCTGATGCTCACATAATTAACTATTGAAAAAAAAAAACGAGTAATGCTCGTGTTTAAAAAGAATCGCATAGTAGAATACATGGTTGTAAACCGTAATGTGTCATCCCTGCATAAGCGATGCTTCACCAGCTTCCGACTGAACGAACAAGCGATACGTGCTCAGGCTTACCAGAAACAAAATTTCAGTGAAATGGAATAACAGCCCTACTAATGCGCATGGGCCGATCCATGCTCCTTAACTTTTTTTTTTGGCATAGATTGAACATGCGAAAAAGCGAAAGTGACATGCACTAAAAAAAAAAAACGTTTCTGTATCGTATTTTTGCGCTTTCACGAGTAAAAGGTGTGAATGGTGATTGTGCAGATCGTCCAACCTCACACACAAATAGGGATTTGTAACTATATGGCGAGAAAGTTTTGTTTTTTCTTATTTTGACTCCCTTGCTTTTTTTGTTAGCGTAGCGTGATCTCAGGGGTGACTGGAAGCACGAAAGTATAACGTTGAAGCAGCGCCAGAGAACGCGAAGTTCTCGCCACATTCTCGTAATCCTGTCCGAGCCAATATGCACACGCCTCCAGGCAATGCGGTCCAGAAATGAGGGGCAAAAAGTGGACTCGCTGCACACACACTGCAACTTTGCGTTAGTACGATCAGCACGAAATAAGAAAAAGGCCCGGAAGAAAGCTTGTGTTACTTGGTATCGAATGTTTGTGCTGCCGACGCGTATGCTATATATACCATATACCTCTAAGGCTCAAGCACGTCATAGCCATGCTTCGCACGCAACGGCATTGCTTGTTCAAGGAAGCAACAACAAAAAAAGTGCACGGCAAGCAGGCCGAACTTCTGAAAAACGAAATAATAGCAGTGGGTATGGGAAGGATCGCGATGAAAGCTCCGGCCGCAGTCGTTGGAAAACCGTGAGCTGTAAGGCCGTGCTGACCTCGGAAGAAAGCGAGAACGTGTATGTGATTCCGGACATACCATGATGGAAGAACATCGCATTCCAACTGAATACCAGATGAATTCTGAGGGACTCACGTGGATAAATAGGTTGTTTTTAGCTCCTCGAATGTTACTCTCGAACGAGTTCAGTGTTTATTTCCTTCTGAAAGAGCAACGGAGTTCCACCCACGGCAGCGAGTGTAAACGAATACCCGGAAAGAAAGTAAACACCCGGGAGAAAATGCGAATAGTGTTCTCATGGTGAACCGGATATTACTTTTCTTTAGTTTTTGTCATGCACATTTTAACTTTTCTTTTCATGCGCACAGCGAATATCGTTGATATAAATAGCGCATACGGTATACGATGCTTGCAGAGACAGAAAACCACTAAGTAGCGCTATAGGAAAGCTGCCACAGAGTGGAAGAATTGCCGAATTTTCGGTTCTCACACGCACGCGTGCTCATTAATACTTCATGTTATTCATGCCTGCTAGGAAAGCGATGTACATACTTAACGGATCTTAGAAGACAATTTGGCCGTTCGTTCTCCCCAACATAGTTTTCTTCTATTATCGAAGTCTAAGCTCTTCGGCAGATGAAGCTTCGTAACATCATTTTGTTGGCGTATTCGCAAAAAATAAAACAATATATATATATATATATATATATATATATATATATATATATATATATATATATATATATATATATATATATAGTGGGAGTAATAATTCAATGGGCCAGTTAGTCTTCGTGAAGGTATGGGATATGGCACAACGGGAGCGTTGTCAACAAGGATAAATATATTTGTCCTTGTTGACAACGCTCCCGTTGTGCCATATCCCATACCTATATATATATATATATATATATATATATATATACAAAAAAGATAAAATACATAGGGAAGCTTTTGGAGAACCGCTACTCTGCACGACAACCGAACATAAACGAGTCGAGCAGGCAATGTAAGCTTAATTACAACACACTTTAACATACCTTTGGGACCAGGCAATGTACTGGTGGGCTGAGGCTGAGTCCACAATCAATGGTCCACAATCAGTGGTCATAAGAAACGCCGCAGTGGAGGGCTTCGGAAATTTACGACCACATTGCGTTCTTTAACGTGCAATGCCACTGCGCAGTACTCGGGCCTCTCCCGTTTTGCCTCGATTCAAATGCCTCCGCCACGGCAATGATTAAAGTGTACCTTGTCGCACGCGACGGTAATAGCCGCGAGACTAACAGGCAATACCAATCCACACTTTCGCAATACGTATCCCTGCAGTTTAAAATTAAAAAAGTTCAGGCTTTTAACTACAATGAATACAGTTCAGCACATGAAGATTCCTCGAAACTCGCAACCGCGTTGCGTAAGTGCGCTTTCACTGCGTATTCATCTCACCATGGCCTACGTGTGTGAAGGGACGAGATCGGTCGTTTTGCCTGAGGCCAGCGTACCCTTTTACGCTAATTAGGGTTCGTTTTAAAACTCGCCTCGTGGTCTAGTTTATCAAATGATTGTTCAATTCGGACAATGTGTACGTGAAGAAAAAAAGGAAGGACGCTCGTACAATACACCCAGGCCTGTTAAATGTTGGAGAGCCCGATCACCCTAATGAATCATTGAAGCAAACATTTTGACGTATGTATTGTATAGGTTTTCGCTGGTCATCGACTGCAGCGGTGCTTCGCTAGTCACTGAAGCTGGTACCAAAAAAAAAAGGCTCTACAGAGTAACCTCAGAGTAGGCGCTTCAGTTTCGATGTACCGCAGTAATAGCTTTGCGTGGGAGTTGGACGAAATTAATTGATGTGCTGGATGATTGAAACTTACGAAAATACACACACACGAAAAGAAAACATGGTGTCGGCACGAGAACGTTAAAGTAGGTTCTGACAAAGAAATGTCAGCCTCGTTGAGCAGAATGGCAAATTAACTATTTTTAATGGAAGTGATGGTTTGGTTTATAGTGGGCGGAAAGCGGGGAGGGCCAGCACTGAAGTGAGTCACTTTGCATAAATTGGCTTTAAAAATGAAGACAGATTTGGCCAAAAGCGAAGCGACGGTAATTAGAAATGACGAGCGAAATGAGCGGCATACGCCTCTTATTAATTGGAGAGGCACTATAGAAAAAGTGAACAGCGCATATATAGTATACGATGCTTGCAGAGACAGAAAAACGCTAAGTAACGCAAGGGAAGCTGCTCTACAGCGGGAGCATAGCTAATTTGTCGGTTCTGACACAGGAACGTGCTCAAAAAGATGAAACCGCTCTCCAGACCTAATTCCCTGGCGGTTAAGGCGATTCTAATTATTTCGCTTCCGCGCAGCTTCATTCATGCCTGAAACCACAAGGCTCGATTTACTCTGCGCGCTGGCAGATTTTTTTTTCTCGTAAGTTCAGAAACGCAGAGCAGGATGTAGTCCACTCTTTGTCGAGCCTATAGTGGCTTTCCAAGTGCCACATAGTCATGAATAAAGGTCATTCTTGACAAGTGTTGTTAGGAATTTTCGAATAGGTGGCCCTCCATGCAGGCATATCAATGTGTTGGTTGGTACTAAAAAAAACACCAACTAAAGAAGAGTTACCCAGGATATTCAATAGTTCCGCACATTGGATCAATGTGTAGGAGCCCCGCCGCGGTGGCATATAGTGGCTAAGGTACTCGGCTGCTGACTCGCAGGTCACGGGATCAAATTTCGGCTGTGGCGGCTGCATTTTCGATGGAGGGGGAAAAGCTGCAGGCCCGTGTGCTCAGATTTGGGTGCACGTTGAAGGACCCCAGGTGGTCAAAATTTCCAGAGCCCTTCACTACGACGTCTCTCATAATCACATGGTGATTATGGGAAGTTAAATTCCACATATCAATCAAATCAACAATGTATATGATGCCTCAAAAGCAACGCAATAAATGTAGGCGAGTGTAAGTTCACCAACGCCCCGCCGCGATGGTCTAGTGACTAAGGTACTCGGCTGCTGACCCGCAGATCGCGGGATTGAATCCCGGCTGCGGCAGCTGCATTTCCGATGGAGGCGAAAATGTAGGCCCGTGTGCTCAGATTTGGGTGCACGTTAAAGAAACCCAGGTGGTCGAAATTTCTGGAGCCCTCCACTACGGCGTCTCTCATAATCATACGGCGGCTCTCATAATCATACGGCGGTTTCGGGACGTTAAACCCCACATACCAACCAACCTAAGTTCACCAAACGTAAGTACTTCAACATTAGTTCCGTCATATTAAACTGTGTTCACATACTTATAGTTTCTGCTGAGAAAATCTACACCACAAGTTATTCACATGACAATAAAGTAGCTGACGCGCGTCTATCTACCTTAGTAGTTGTAAGCATCCGAACGCATGCGATAACGAACGTAATAGCAATATAATGTTAATTTATGAGATATATTACGCGCCAAAACCATGATATGGTCCTTAGGCGAGTCCTAGTGGCGGGCTCAGGAATATTAAACTACCTGGGGTTCTTCAACACGCACCTATCTAAGTTCACGAAAGCAGAAAAATTCACAGCTGTATTAGAATCCCTTGAAATGGCGGCTATCATATGACGCAGGCATCAGCTGAATGTGTCCAAACGCGTCAAGCCTCGTCAGGTATAGTCCGTGAGTTGTCCACGCTTCTTGGAATGCTAAAGACAAAGCTACAAGAAAGCAGACACGTCTGTCTCCAAGAAGCTTACCGGCATCGTAAGGGACCGAGACGCAAAAGCGGCCATGATGAACAGAAAACAACGTGACACCACTTAGACGTCTGCCGCTGCTGTCAATATCCTCAGTGCTCTTGCTGTGCAAGACGTAAACTGAAGCTGCTGCTGCACAATGCGCGCCTCAGTCTCTTGGTAGCGCCCACGAATGATGCGTACCGCCTTCATTCAGGCGTGCTCGTCAGCCATTACAGCGTAAAACAGAAAAAGCTAGGCGTTGTTGGGACTAGCTCCTAGATCAAGACAGCCTCGTGCCGACTCTGGGAAATGCTTTCCTTCACACACTGCACACGGCAACAGCAAAGTACACGTCGTCACGCAAGCCAGCCTAGCATGCCTGAGTATACTATGACGATAAGAGATTGTTGTGTCACCGCTACACATTGTAATCAAGGGATTCACCAAAAGAACAATAAGAGTGCACTGAAGCAAAAGAAACCAATTGGATTCGAACGACTGGCGGGAGTAAAAAAAAAAGAGAAACGCATGCGCAGCACGTGCGAGCAATCCCCCGGGATACACCGCTAGACCGGCACCGCCTGCCTGAGCAACACGGTCACAGGCCTGCGGCACTCCCAGAGCACACACACGATGATTAAAGGGTACCGAAGCGGTGCACAAAAAGGGCGGGATGATTAACAGGTGCCCGTTAATCAATCAAGAGGATGAAGAGAACAGAGTGCCTCGTGATAGTAGGGAACGCAGAAGTTTGATGCTTCAATAATGGAACAGTGTTTCGTTAAGCTGGGGCAGTGTGTTTACGATTAGTTCAAGTGTATTGTCCTGTAAATATATCGCAGGTAGTATCTGTTCAATATAGTACAAAATTGATAGGTGTAAGCTTTGTGCGAGAACGGTAGAATTTTGCAGTTTATATTAACAATATTTGGCACAGAAATAATTACGTCGCAAGTTTTATATCCCAAAATTACGATTTCAATATGAGAGACAGAGGGCTCCACAAATTTCGACCATCTGGTGTGGTTGAACATGCACTGATACCTACATTACATGGGGCATCTACCGTTTCACCTCCATCGAATCGCGACCATCGTTGCCGAGATCAAAGCTGCAACGTTCTGGTCTCAGAAGCCATGCATCATAGCCACTGTTCCACCAAGGTTGATTGCACAAGAACTAGCCATGTCACTACAGCCAGAACTTGTGTGTGACGTTACGCACGCCATGACACATCATTTAAACTACCGATGGCAGCAAATAGAATTTGAAATGAAAATTTTCTGACGCCAATCATGCATGCTAGAGAATATTTGATAGAACGGTTAAGGGTGGCCCATTTCTTCCGTTGTTTACGTGGCAGGGTTATATTTCACGCACTTCCGGCACATATCACGAACATGGCCTAAGCCGCAACAACAAGAGATGAGCAGAACAGCGCTGCATGGCTCGGCAAGAAAAAATGAAACACATCGGCAGTGCACGCGCGCGCACACGCAAGCACGCAGTCTGTTTGTGTGTGCGCGAAAGAGTCGCGTTTAACTGCGTCTTCGAGCAACTCCTCTGCATTAGACCCTTTAAGTGTAGTTGAATCGCTTCAGGCTTTCCGTAAGTGCAACGGCAAACCCGGTAACTCAAGCTCACCAATATTTGTCTTTCTAAACGTGCAAGAAAAAAAAATAAAGAAAATAATAGTAGCTGCGAGACGAAGAGAGCAACGAAAGCTGCCTTGAAAATAATGCTTTTGGTAGCCCCATCGAACTGTGTAGCCACATGGAAATCGCATGAACTGTGCTCACTTCTCTGTGCGCAGTAAAGTACCCTGGACTAAGAAAGAAAGTCAATAACTGTAGCTTCGCAAGATGTGGAGGAGTAATAGCCCCGGCCTCTATTGAAAGAGTCGTGAAAAAGCGCTCGCTAAAGGGCTACTAAAGGTCGAGTTGAAGAGGCTGAATCCGAGCGTGGAATGCTTCCAGGAGGTCCTTTAAATTTCGCTATCGTTCGGTGCCGAATCTTGGCACTGAAATCAAATGCTACCTGTAACTCGCGGTAATGTTTTCGTGATTTCTCGCTTTATTGAGAAAAAAAATTGATCAGTATGAAAACACGTGCGCCTTTTAAAGGCGGACGCGGATACACCTGGTTGGTACAATGTGCCCGGCTGCTGACTCATTGAAAGTTTCGGTTTCGGTCCCGTCCCCGAAAATCGTATTTCGATGGAACTGAAATGCTAGAGGCGTGTATCGTGTGATGCCAATGCACGTAAAGAACACTAGGTGGTCAAAATTTCTAGAACCCTTCTTTACGGCGTTCCTCGTAATTTTTTCGGTTTTGGTACGCTAAGCCCCCGATATCATTGTCATTGTAATTATTCAAGTGAGCACGTTATGTGTCTCATGCCAATGTGACCTTGAGTGAAAACCTGGCGTGTGATACAAAAGGTCACGTGATCAGCCACGCGCTTCGAAGCTTGAGATGCGTGCTCACTTTGCATTCGTGCAGTTCGCGTGACAGAAAAAGGGGAAAACAAAAAGGAGAAACAAATAACATTCACGTAATATGAAGTGCGCGCTAAATTAGCCACGCTGGATGACTTTACGAATACATCAATGTATCCGCCCGTTTGAAGCATGGGTGCTCGGGATTGTATTGTCACAAAAGGATGAGTGTTTTATTTCTTGCAGTGAAGTGAACTATCAAAAAGCCAAGAAAAAAAGTCACAGCTTTGTCGCAAAGGTGAAGCAATGAACGCGACAGCAACAAATTGGAAGGTCATGCGCAGACGCACAAATGACGCACAAAACGTGCTCACACATACATATGAACGCGAATAAGCGTCCCAATTGTTACTTCGCTGTGTCTGAAAAGCGCGCTCTTTTCGCGAACGAAAGCTGCAGTTTGCAACAATTTCAGTGACCTTTGTGTGTCCCGTAATTACAACAGAATCGTACCAGTGCAAGCTTAACGCCAGCCAAGACGTATGATTCTCCGCACCGGGAGATAAGGGCGCGTGGGAGATCATCCACTCCCCTACTCTCCGCGGGTAAAGTACGTGTTAGAGGTGAGAGCCGCCACGCGCTCATTGTGCCATCTTACTGATAATGCTGAAAACACAATCGCCCCCCCCCCCCACACCCCCGAGATGCCCGCCAACAGCGGTAAGTGGTAGGTATAAATAGCTTGCCGTTTGAACGTAGAAGGAGGTGACCTTTGGTGGTTCTAGATTCTGCTTCTGGACGCTGGTCGGTGCAGACGCAGGATGAAAAGCTAGCCCCGAGCAGCGACAGCGGCCGACGGCGGCCGCGGTACAGCGCCTCCCCTCGTTCCATAGGACTACAGGATTATTCTGCTTTCGTTGCCATCGGGTGAAGCGATGCGTCGAGCAGTAGCTCTACACTGCGACGTCAGCGGCATACCGTATCGCATCGACGACTTCAGGAAACATCGTAAAGACTTGGGCGTCATACAGGAAGTAAGTGACATCGGGACATATCAGATGTCGCACGTGTGGTTACTGAACATGAAGACCGAGCAAGCGAAGAAAGTGCTGACAGAAGCAGGCGTTCTCAAAGTTAAAGACCGGGTATGTCTCGTCATTGACGCGACGCGGCAAGAGGTTAAGATGAAATTGCCCTGGCTAGCGTTTGATGTTACAAAACAAGATATTCGACGTGCCTTCTATGAATACGGCGACGTCAAGGAGGTGACCGATGGAGAGTCGAGGATATTGAAAGAGTTGAATCGACAACTCGTGTTATACGCATGCAACTACGAAACGGCGTTTCTTTAGATCAACTGCCGCATCAAATGCGTATTGGCAGCAGTATGTCACTGGTCGTAGTGCCAGGAAGACCTCCTTTGTGCTTGCGGTACCGAAGCACGGGGCACATGCGACGCAGTTACTAAGTTCCAAGGTGCAACGAGTGCCACTGTTTCGACCATGAGCAAGATGAGTGCAACCGTTCGTACGCCCGAGCTGCAAGACGACGATCTGAGAATCAAAAGAGTGAACTTCTCATGGATGAAGAGGAATCAGAAGAAGCATCTTTGTCTGCAACATCACAGAAGCAAACGACATCGGACGACGCGCCGGTGCTGAACAAAAGTAAGAAACTTTTTTTCATCCCTCGACACGATCGCCGAGCGGAGGATGGGAAATCCAGCTGCCGCTGACGGTACTTCGGCGACGACCGAACAGAAGCATCCTGTGCCTGCGATAGGTTGGCTTGAATCATTCTAGCCACCGTACCTGCGATTCACGCCACGTCACAGCATATATATATATATATATATATATATATATATATATATATATATATATATATATATAGTGGGAGTAATATTTCAATGGGCCAGTTAGTCTTCGTGAAGGTATGGGATATGGCACAACGGGAGCGTTGTCAACAAGGATAAATATATTTATTTCCCAACAGTTTCGGGAGGGGTCCTCCCTTCATTAAAGTCCCTGAAAAATAAAGTAGCGCCAACCGCACCCCTTCACCTCTACCTCCTGTCCCAGCAGCCACAGCAGCGCCTCTAGAGTGTCCACCAGGAAACTACGAATGCGAAAGCACGCGGGCGCACTGGATGTGCCAGACACATGGGCAGCTCGGGCATTGCTGCATATAATGCTAAGTACACAGGCCCCAACATTTCCGCCTCAATCGAAAATGCAGCCGCCGTGGTCGGCATGGATCAAGCCAGAGACGCAACGTTTACACGGCACTAAACGCGGCACGTGTTTCAACTGGCATGCACGTTTACCATCGACGCGGTTACTCTCTTTGTGTGATGCTCGAGCTTGACAGTACCGCAACACTGTAAACACGAATACAAGCGAAACGATAGAGTTTAGCTCGCCGGTACTCATCTTACAAAGCCGCGACGATACAGGGTCTAAGTCAGTCCTTCCGATACGCTGGAGCCACACTTCTTGCCGAGCGGCATTGTCTTTTCCTCGCGGAAGCGAAAATAGCTTCTTTCCTCTGCTGTACCTGCTTTTGCAACCACTGGCACAGCAGGTCGGCATCCCGAAACGTGCAGGATTACCGTGCACACACTCATGCGCGGTCGAACTCCGGCTACACAACAATACCAAGCGCGCACGCCTAGCCACAAACAAACACCGCGAAAGTGGACAAACAAAATGGCGTTTGCGATACCTTCACAAAGGCTAGTGCGTCATGCTGCAGATTCTTAGCACCGCCGAGTTTATCACACAGACAGCAGTGGCGCTGCCATCGAGAGCGACACCGCTGAGCGCGTCTGCATGCAAACGGTGGGCCATCGCGTTGAGTATTGCCTGCTTGCGGTGATGTCTTTTGACACTGCATGCCACTTGCTTATATACAAGTCACATCGTCGTATTTAACGTTACTTTTTATATTTTTTTCTTTCTCAGTCACTCTTTTGGTGCATCGCCTAGAACCGCAGCGCCCAGATGCGCTCTAGCGGAAACATGAGCACAAGCTCATCTTTGCGGCCAGGAGCCATACAGCCCCTCAACTAGCGTCGTTTACTATCTGCAATGCACGCGAGGGGAGAGGAGTCTGCACATTGACACGAATGGCGCTACTTTAGTTTATTTTTCAGAGACTTTACCCTTCATCAGGGGATGAGTTATACTCCTGATGAAGGGAGGACCCCTTCATCAGGATATATATATATATATATATATATATATATGGCATGTTTTGTGACATGTTTGTGGCATGTTTTACTCTCTGCCCTTATCCTCACTCACGCCATTTACCACCCCAACTCTATAGGGTACTATACAAGCTTATAATGTGCTATGCCAACCACTCGCCTTCGGACGGTATGTACACGGGTTGAAATCTCGCCTCTTGAAGAAATTCGCTAGATGCTGAGCATCTATCGCTCACGAGTATGCCACGCGTCCGGCGTCCACACTCACACTACGCATGCGCGACTCTCCTCCTTCCTTCTCTCCGACAACTGCGCGTTACTCTCTGCACTTCTCTCCTTCCACCTGCTTGCACTCGCTCGTCCGTGGCGCATGCGCGTCCCCTCCCCCTCCCACTCTTTCTCCTCTCCTACACTCATATGATATCAGCAAGCGAATCTGAAGGCTGCAAAACTGAAGCGAAACTGTTCGGAAGTTCGAAAGCCCTTTTTTTTTCTAGGGGAGGGGGTGGTGGTAGAGGGTAGAGCGGATGAATTGTCTGAAATGGACAAAGCGGGGTGGCTAAACATCAATGAAGCACGACACGACACAGAAATCTGAGCTTCTTTGGGGGCGCATTTGCGAAACTTGCGTCATTCTGCTACACCAACCTTCAAAAGACCTTGCTCTAGCCCTGGCCCTTCTTCCTTCTTCAACTAATAAAAAGATACGAGTGAAAATAATAAAACCAGAATATTTCGATTCTGTGAGTGTCCTTGCATTCATGCAGTCTCGACAGGCAATAAATTTTTGCCAGTGCATTTTGTGACGACTTTGTATAATAGCTCCTTCACCCCTTTCTACCCGGAGAGCCTTGCTGTGCAGCAGACTCAAGTTGTTTCACGCAAAGCGAAAAAAAGAAAAGAGCGAGAGAGAAAGAGAGAGACAGCGAAATGGTCTCTTCCTTTCGAGCTGTGCGGAGTCCGTCAGTCATATCTTGTGATGTCTTTTTTCCTCGGCAGCTACTCACTCGAGCAGCCTAAACCAGACTTCCACAGCCGCTGTGACTGGAGTGTTTTACGACTGGGACGCCAACTTTGAGCTTACTGAAGGTGTTTTATTTATTTATGCTATTCAGTGCCAACAGGCGCAGCGCTTTACTGTGCTGAAGACTCGTGTAACAATTTTATTGTTTTTAGTTTTTGTTGCGCGTCTGCCTGTTGTTTTCTTGATTAACATATGGTATTTATTGATTTGTGGGGTTTAACGTCCCAAAACCACTACATGATTATGAGAGACGCCGTAGGATTAACATATGGTACCAAGATGTATTAATAATAATAATAATAATAATAATAATAATAATAATAATAATAATAATATAATAATACTTTATGGGGTTTTATGTCCCAATGCCACTATATGATTATGAGAGACGCCGTAGTGGAAAGATCTGAAAATTTCGACCTCCTGGGGTTCATTAACGTGACCCTAAATCTAAGCACACGAGTCTCAAACATTTTCGCCTACATCGAAGATGCAGCCTCTGTGGCCAGGGTTCGATCCCGCGACCCGCGGGTCAGCGGCCGTGTATACCTTAGCCACTAGACCACCATCGTGGATTATCTTCTACATTTGAAAGCCGGTAACTGTTATAGAGGATGTCGGCACTTTGTGTAAGTGTCTATGCATAGATTGTGTAAGAACCCAAGCCGGGCTGCTCCTTTCTAGCTTATATTATGTGTTCCGCCCCTCTCTCAGCCGACGCGTTATTTAGCTGCAGTGAAGCTACCCTCGGAACTCACCGTAATTCATCTTATTCATTCTTGTGACCAGTGTATTGGGTCACTGTCCCTTTGTGCGTGAAGTAAATCAGTTTCGTTGAATTAAACGAGTAGGACATTACGCAGAAAGCACGTGAGCGAGGCGCATGACGTTGTGTAAGAAAGCAGGAAGCACTAAAGAAGATTGATAGCAAAAAGAAAGAATGGAAGCTGAGGAAGAGAGAGAGAGAGATAGAAGTCATCGAGAAAGGCGATTTAGGGAGTCGGAAGTTTCCGCATCCAAAGCCGGCAGTTCGGGGGCAGCCATCAGCGGAGAACCACTCAGTGCAGTCCGTTACCCAATGGGGACGTCATAAAGCGGGCGCGACCATCGGAGATCACCGTGTCATGTACCGCGAGTCGTCCTGGTCACGGCGGCCACTTAAATGTCCACAATATCCACAGTAGCGAAAAGAAAGAGGAAAAAACAGTTGTACTCGCAGAAGAACGGTTCAGTCTGGGTGCGTGCACTAAGGCACAAGATTTGATGTACGCATACACAAGAGCATAGCCGCAAAGCTCCGGAACGCCAGGCCAATTGATCGAAAGTAATAGCCCTGTGGTTGGTGCGGGTCGAGTGAGGCAATCTGGGTCCAGCCCCTCTTGAAGCCGGGCATTGACACCAAGCTTCAATTCGCCATGGTCTCTCGAATAGTGTGAAGTTTGCAGTAGAACCAAGACTTAAGTGCTTCTGCTGATAAAATTCAATACCGACAAAGCTTGCTCGAGAGCTACCTTAATTTACCTATTCACCCCCGACAATACTTATTAGTTATACAGAACAAACCAGACGGTAGTTTCGAGCATTCTTGGACCTATTAAGTTGCGCACGATTAAGCTGTGCTATTTTCAGACTGAAGTTGGGGAAATCCTACTATTGCAATGTAAGACATTTTTCGTTGCTTTCAAAATATTAAGTCGTCGCTAACGACTACAATAAATAAATAAATAAATAAATAAATAAATAAATAAATAAATAAATAAATAAATAAATAAATAGGTCAATCTTGTATAGGGGCAGGGTCTTGTATAGGGCAGGGGCCTTTGTCAAGCCACTACATATAAAATAGCGGCTCTTTGCTCTCTCTGATCCTTTATTTTGAATCTGAGTGGTAAAATAAGAGAGAATGTGTGATTCTGTGAAATAGTTTTGGTACGAACTTAAGAAGGTGTAGATTCAAGCTTGTTGGTACTCCATGAAGAACTATATATGTAGACTTCCTTCGAACAATTTCCAGACAATTTAGGAAAGAAACACGGGACAGCGTAAAATTTGGAGTTTAGTATCGAAACGACGATAGTAAGTATGACAAAACTAAAACACCAATGTCACAGGTGCGAAGTGTGACAGCGTGCATAAACTTGGTATACGATCCTTTTGAAAGCACAAACTAGGAAAACTGAGCGTTTTAGATTTGGCGAATCTTGTGCCCTATAAGAGCACGCTTGTGACGTGACTCTCACGTATACTTTAAATTAAGTTCAACTTGAACACGAAACTTAAAGCAAAGGAACAGTTGCGAAGCTGGCGAAAATGTTGCATGAGCCGAGACCACTGGGTCACTGATTCGAATGCTCCGCAGGCCTTCAGAACAGTTCGTTCTTCCCTACAGCAGCCCCTCCAAGAGGATCGGTCACTAACAGTTGCCCAGCTTCCCTCAGAGCTTTCGAGAAGCACACGCACACACATCGTTAGCGTCCTTGTTTGTGTACGGCATCATTAGCCCTTTTAACAACACATCCGCCTGAGTTAGACGTTCTTAGCGGGATCGATGTTCTCCTCCTGGTCGTGAAGCTGCGGTGTCTTTCCTTTTATCGCTCGTTGAATTCCCAGAGGAGCTGTACGTAAGGGTGGTCGTTACTATAGCGCCACTCGGCTCGACAAGACAGTGTGCGGCAACCGCGGCAAGTCGACTACATCGTTCACAGCACCCCCATTCTTAAGCGTCCACCAGCAGGGCTATACGAGAGACGCTAACACAGAACTCGGGAGCTTCACCGCGTCCAGAAGTTGTCTTATAAAGGAATTTCCGCGGCGATACTTTCTACACCCGCACAGTGGTCTAGTGTCTACGGCACTCGGCTGCTGACCTGCATATCGCGGGATCGAATTGCGGCCGCATTTTCGGTGGAGGCGAAAATGCTTAAGGCTCATGTGCTTAGTTTCAGGTTCACGTTAAAGAAGCCCACGTGGTCGAAATTTTCGGAGTGCTCTACTAAGAAGTCTTTTATAATCATATACTGATTTCAGGATGTAAACCCCAGACAACATTCTAACACTGAAAAAAAAAAGTCTTCCTCTTCGGGCTGTCCTTCGGGGAGAACAATATTCATAATATCAGTTGCTAACTGCGCGCTCACCACTTTCTCATTTAAAACAAAAGACAAAAAAGCTGTGTCACGCTAATAGCACACATGCCAGTCATGGCTTGGAAGTATGCTGGGCACGTCACCTTAAAGCAAAGAAAGCCACGCGAGATGGAAGACAACTATTGTGATACGCAAGAGAAAGTAAGCTCCAAAACGTGCGACTGTGTCTAGAGCTTGTCCGCATTTCAGAATGTCGCAGGCTTTTCTGCGTACTCAACGCCGCACCCCTTACTAAATGGGCCCGTCGAAGTGAGCGGGCAACAGCCGCGTTGCCCTTGGAAGAGATGCGGTCACCACACGGGTGGCCAAGGATAGCCCTTCTCTGCCTCGGTCTCCTCATCATGGTTGCGCTTTCCTTTTCTGACTACACGACTCTTACAGAAGCTCCAAAGGCTTTGCTCTTCCTGCCCCGGTTAGGGTTCAAGGGCTCCCTCGGAGTGCGATGTGGTCCTTGCGCACTAGGAAAGAGAGATAGCTCCCATTTTCAGGCGTTTGCTTACCGAGAAGCTGAGAGGCCATAGCGATGTTTGCTACCGGTTCGCTATACTTGGCCGTTACACGGTGCCTCGCGTCGCAACGAGTCGTCTGGGAAACTGGGTCCGGCTCTTCCTTTAAGCAAGCCTTTTATCTTCGCTAGTGCCGATATCCATAATGTCGTCGCCGAGCGGTCGCTGGCACTTAGGGGCGTCGTCCTTCCTTGCCGTTGCTTCCCTTTCTCCCCCCTCTTTTTTCACCACTCAGCTTCTTGCTCCCAACGCAGTAGTAAGAGCGATACAAAGAGCACAGCGAAAGGTGCTTGTGTCACGGCGTCCAAGGGACATTGGCCCGGTTAGGCTAAATAACGCAAATGAGAAAACGGGTTATGCAAGGCAAGCGGGCAAACGCTGACGCAATATTTCAAGGCGTAATCTCGCACTTTTTGTGTTTAAAGGGTTTACTTCTCGTAGGCTACTCCGGAAAATCACTTTTGCCTTAACTTGAAATTCTCTGTAACGGTGGCGCGCGCGTGCGCACGCACGCACACACGCACGCAAACACACACACACACACACACGCACACGCACACGCACACACACACGCACACGCACACGCACACGCACACACACACACACAGACACACAAAGAAGTAAGATTGAACAAGCCTTACTAGGTCGTAGGCTATACGAAACTCTGCTCTGCCTTGTACGATACTCAACGTGGCCTGCTTTTCTGCTTTAGAAGCTCAAGCTTTAGAAAAACACGTACCAAAGTAATTTGAAGTTGAGATGGTAACCTACAAATGTATCGAGAAATAATTGTTATATAGTTATTGCTTTCTTAGCACAAAAATACATTAAAGGCAACGCAAAATGTTTTGCTTAATGCATTGATGTTCCCAGCTCGGAAAGCTTGCTCTTACAGGGCATGTAGAGAACAATGAAAATGTTTGTGAGGTAAGTGTGTTACAACGAATTTTGAAAACCGTTCGAACTACATCGTGAAACCTTTTTCGTGGCGCACACTGAAATAGACAAAGAGAGGGAACTACACCAGCGCTGCTATAAACTGCTGAAGGCTTTATTCAGCAAAGGAAAGTGCATATATATCGACGCTATTATCCACTGCCCATGCATACCTTTGTAGGGGGCAAAGCCCGGGAATGTCGCGCCCTCATAATTTCCGCCAGCAGCGACACTTCTATATCCAAAATAGTTACTGACGGGTGGCTTATACAATATGATTGCCTCATCAGGATGCGATATGCCTCCGTGATCTCTCGTGCGGTGTGATCATGCATCGTGCCTGTCACAAAGTGCTTGTCACAACTTTGTAAAAACAGATTGCAGTCTAACCAGGAGCTTCTAAAAACTAAGCCTCGGCTACAACTGAAAGGATAGCCACCAGTTGTTTAGAAAGTTCTTGTAGTGACATTGGCTGTCCGTAAATACGCTTTTCCTGTCTGATAACGACGACAACAACAACAACAACAACAAAACCCCACAAAATAAGATGCTTTATTCACTAGGACTTAAGCTCGTTAAACTCGGAAACAAAACTATTACAATCTTTTCATCCGCGAATATTATGAACGCCATGGCTTTTCACTTTTATGCTTGTTTCCTCTTCCCATTATTTCTCTCTTAGTAACCAATTACCCACCCACGCATTCCACGCAACACACTTTTCTGCCCTTTTTCATTGCTCTCAGAGTGTTCCAGGAACGGCCACGTCACACATCAAGCGTGCTATTTTTGTTTTAGTCCGAGTCACGAGTGTTACCTCGCCTACGCTGCGACTATGTTCTTATGCAGAGCAGACGCAAGCATTAGCCAATAAAAACACTACAGCTACAGTAACACGAAACACAAACGGAAAGCTCGACCTTGTTTTTCAATGAAACAGTGGCCGAAAAAAAATATATATGCCGCTGGCGGTACCGCCTGGTCTACAAACGCGAGAAACAAGCCTGTGCTTTCGAGCCTTTTGTTTTTTCGGTTTATACATTGCTCGTAAAGTGGCGCTTAGCAGCAGGCGGAAACATCGTCGTGCTGTTGGGCCTCCGTGGTTATTTGCTCGATAGGGGGCGCGAAGCACTCGTCATCGCAAGCTCGTTACAGCGTCAACGTGCCGCGACGCTTGTCCGAACGTCCGTTCGCAGGCTGCGAGGATCAGCAAATCGATGCGCCTAGGTGTAAGGCATTCTTGACGTATATTGAAGCGGAAGCCAAGCGCGTGATGGAGAACTTATTGTAGCAGATGAGCGACATGTGCTTCTTAGATTCACCTTGAAAACTTGGGAGCGCCTAGTGATTGGCGCGTTATGCGGCGAGCCACGTTTACGGGATCATATACTGAAATTTTACAGTAGATGTGTTTATGGACTTATTGAACCGAAGGTTGACACATATAGGTCTCCTCTCGGACGTAACTGTGTTCATAGTTAACAATGGCGCAAAAAGCACGAAACGATGAGAACACGAGGACAGTGCTATTTAACTGTGTTCACGACGGTGATAAGACGAGAAACAATAATGAAAGCGCGGAAAAAGCAATGGCCCCAAATTTTGTTCCAATTGCAATTTCAGTCAGTCATTCATGACTTCAGTGCCATCTGGCTTCGATTTCGCAATTGCTATTGGTTTCTGACTGAATAACTTTTAAAATATGAAGGATATTTTTATTTAGTTACCAGGTCATATCAATCTATCAAACGCCTGCCGGAAGACGTAATTCAGCTGAAAAAGTTATTCTAGCCCCCCTTTTTTAGGTGCTATTAAAGTAAAATCACGGCAAGTGTTATAAATTGAAGCAATAACTCTATTATTCTTCACATATACACCATGAAGAAATAAAAAGAAACTACTAATGAAGTTTGTTATAATGAATGCCCCTCTTTCTTTTTATTTTTGTGCGAAAAACATAACATTTAGGGTACCCACAAGGAAAATTACAAGTTTAAGTGTAATTGCCATCCTTCAATCTAGAATTTATTGTGATAAGAAATGATGCGTTCAACTTCATCTTTTATTTCTATCACAACCGAAAGAAAAGAAAAAGAACTTGCAGAAACGACCAAAACTCTTTTTTTTGTCACTCCATATGTATACCTTTCCTAAATAAATAAAACAGTATCATTATTTCAATGAAAATAACGTTTCTTTACTTTTCTGATTGCGTAAAAAGATACCTACGTGTGGTATTAGAGACAGCAATGCAATGAATAGCGATACACAGGGAGAGGAAGAGGAATAAAATATATTGAAGTAACATGCACAAGTGAGGCCACCTCACATTGAAAAACGCTACTACAACGAACATAAGTGTCATTGGTTCGACGTAGAACCATTTTTTTTTTGTTGATGACAAGTACAGTTGTCACTGGTCATGTTGTTAGGAAAACTTATGACGGGTGCACTAGTCAACGGTCACGTAATAGTCAATACTTGCATGTGCAAAGAACTGTTGAAAGCGACTTAGTTCTATATACAAAAGCGGAAAACAAGAGGCAGAGACATGACTGGTAATTTTTTTTATCAAAGCGCAAGCTATAGTCTATGCACTACAGAAGCGCAACGTTGGTAAAAGCTGCAAAGATAATTTCAGTTTTCAGCATCATTGTATTTGTAGTGAGCAGAAAGAGGCTTAAAACAACAAAAGTCTCCGAATCTCAGTGCTCCTAAAAAAAAAAAAACTGATCACGGAAGAAAGCCCAGACAAAATTAGACGCATAAAAAGAGAGTAATGAACTCTTAGGGTTTGGTTCTTAAGTGCCTTAAATCTTTAGCCATCGAGGATCTATTCCACAGCGCTAAACCCAGGGGTATAGCATGCTCGCATGGGTATCCAAGCGAATAGCATATGCGCGACAAAATGTCTGGGCTTAGCGCAGGTCAATGAGGACAGTGTAGTGATTCTCACAAGGGCATTTCTTTCTTCCAGTAAGAAAATAAATAAATAAATAAAAATACCTCAGACCACACAAAAGGAAATAGGCTGAAAATGTTTGATTCACTATATAGGCTATTTTATAGCGACGCTGACTGGGCAGCAAGCAAGATGAACAAGTGAGAGACAAAAAATGAAAGACGCGCCTGTACCTTGCCCAAATTCTTTTTAATATTTATAATCTTTGC
Source organism: Rhipicephalus annulatus (assembly GCA_013436015.1). Classification (NCBI taxonomy): domain Eukaryota; kingdom Metazoa; phylum Arthropoda; class Arachnida; order Ixodida; family Ixodidae; genus Rhipicephalus; species Rhipicephalus annulatus. The sequence goes on along the minus strand of WOVY01001016.1, from coordinate 425,924 downwards.
GGCAAAGTCATTTGATAAACCTTGATATCAATATTTAGCGCCCACCGTTGTTTTATATTTCTACATTATTTTGTGCTATGGTTTTCTTTCTGTACGGCGTGCATGTCAATGTTCAAAAAAAATAAAAAAAAACGACGGTGGCCTCTACAACTCATGAATAGCGAAGGAGAGAGAGAGAAATAGAGAGATAGAAAGAGAGTGACAGCGCGAGTGAGTGAGTTAGAGAGAGAGCGTCTGTTGTATGAGAGAGACAGGATGAAAGAGAGAGAGAGGGAGAGAATCGTACTGACATTTGGGAGAGCCAGAGGCTTTAAACGAACAAGACCGCAGCGACTCGGGGGTCCCCTTCGAAGGCGGACATAAAATACTAAGTTTAATGGGCCGTTCTCAAGAGTGGCAACGGCGTCCGCATAGCAGTAGCTGCCGACGAAGTCCTTCGCGCCCGAACAAGCACCGAGGCACTCTCGCACTCATCGTCGCAGTTTATGAGCCGCCGCACAAGAGAGAGAGAGAGAGAGAGAGAGTGAGAGAGAGAGAGAGAGGCAGTTATCGATTGAGAATGGCAACACATTTAGAGAAGCCATGACAACAAACAGCGCTGCGTCAACACTTACACGAAGTGGCACAAACTTTCAGGAACGTTTTCTTAAGAAATTTAAGATACCTAGTTGTTGCTGCTCTCCTAATTCAGCCCAGAGATTCGTTCTTGTAGAAAGCACCATAGAAGAAACGAAACAGGAAAAAGCGACCTAACAAGCAGAACTACCCTCTAGAGAGGCTTGCGATGCCTTCCTGCCAACTCGGCCGTAAAAGTGAAACTGATGCGCATTTAGCCGTTGTCGAAACGCTTTCTCTGATTGGCTCACTGTACTTGAATGCTGTTGGTAATGTGAAATCATATTTTATTTGTGTGATTGACCTTGACTGTGCAGTGAGTACTCTTTAGTGAGTATATATATGCTTCAAAGAAAGAGCATTTTGGGTAAAAAGTAAACCTGGCTTTTGTTTTGATTATGCACTTTGCCCATAATTTGACAGCCGCAGTTATTCAGCTCAGAGAGGTGACAAAAAAGAACAGAAAAAGAAACCTGACAACTTGCCTCTAAGTAATATACTCGCACTGATCCACGAATAAGAAAGGGTTAACGACAAAATTTGCCAAATGTGCTGAGTACAGCGAATATATGACGATTTTTTCTCAGCAAACACTGCACTCTGTCAACAACGGCTGCAACGAGCGCATTCACCCACCATCTGCCTCGTATTTTTTCTATAATGCTTGCTTCCAAATTTTCAGAACGGATGAGACAAACTCGCAAGGCATTTCATATGGACGCCCAGTCTCATAATGCGCCACTATATAGTTCGTGACGCATGTTTGCACTGTTGTTGAGAAACGCAAGCTCGTGACACTGGTAGGCAGTGCTGAAGTGAGCACGCCTGAATGAGAGGTCACCCGCTGGTTCTATTAAAGCAAAAATAAAGAAAAACCTTCTGTGAGCAAACTAGACCTTGCGCAAACACTTAAGCTCCCTCCACAGCAAAAGCAGCTCGCATCTCCGTTATGCTCGTCTTAATAGTTCTTTCTAACATTCTTTTTTTTTGTGTTGCTTCTGCTACTCGGCTGAACATTGCTTAGAGACCGGCTGACGACTTAGTGCAACGTCAGAGGGAATCTTCTTATTCGTCCGAAGCATCAACGTACGTGGCCGTAAGTAATCTTTCTTCACAAACAGTCGCCGCGAAAAGTCTGAAGTTGGCGATGATCCCAAAGCCCGATATTTGCTTGTTGTAGTCTTTCAGGGACGTACTACACTAAAGGGGCCCCTAAGCCATCCCGAACTCTAAATTTAACTCTAGTGTTGCACGAGTTTTATAAAAATACGTAGTCGCGGGAACTTTGAAGATGGTGACGCAATAGCGTGTATGCACAGGATTGATGATACAAAAGAGACCGTCTCTCCTTTCGCTCTTTCCTTCGCTCTGATTCGTTCGTCAGCTCGTCTCTCATCATGCCCCAGTGTTCCTCCTCACTGTACGAGAAGCAAGAGTGGTGATCGTGCATCAAAAAGGCTCTCCCTGCGATTGCTGACGTCATGGGCAACGTCACCGTTTGAAATTACCAAAAATCTAGAAGAGTAAAACGTATTGGAATATGTAGCGCGCCCGCGGCTTGCAGCGCTGTCGCCCCTGGCATTGTTTATCGTGACGGTGTTTCGCAGTGGATGCACGCGTTCACTTGAAATGATAATTATCAGAGGCAGTTTAGAGGCCCTTTAGCCTTTTCGCTTGTGTGATGTCACCTCGACTGTCAGAATGCCCTATCGGAGTGGGGATTACGGGGGAGGCATGAGCCAAATCGTCACCGCATCAGTCACCGTAAGGTTCATTATGAATTATGAGCGTGATAAAACCTTGAAAGCGTCTTATGCAGCGTATGACGCAGGTTAAAAAAAATCACACGGGAGTGAGCTGTGAAGAGGGGCGATTTCCTGCGTGTCCAGTCAGAGGAGGAGCTGGTACAGTGCATCACGCTTTGAATACGTCGTCAAGTGAATAGCTCGTCAAGCAAATCTACGCCGTCCAGTGAATATGCTAAAGGGGCGCGTTCGGCACTGTTTGATTTTATTGTGGATCTGTTTTTTGTACACACGTTTCTCTGAGCATATTGTACAAGTGACATCATGCCGAAAGCTTCTTGTGAGGCCATGCCGTAAGGCAACGTTATCGTAAACTAAAAAAAGCGTTACAACGTAAAGAAAAACTGCTCTTCAGTTATGAAAAAAAATAAAAAAGTCACCAAAAGAAAGCCCACTTCATTACGTACGTACACAGTACACCTTATGCTTATTACGCTAATGTTTAGCACTGAATTGATATAGTAAATATCCAAACATTCCATGCAATGAGAACACGCACAGCTACATATGTAAACGCTGTTCTGAAATTGTTGGTCTAAGCTGGTTGTGACAGTCTTTTTCCCACCTTGTGCGTATGAATGAAGGAAACACCGAAACAAATGTTGTCGGAGTCCCCAGCAAGTGCGGACAATAAGGGTTTGTCCATCGGGGACAAGCGACGAAGCTTAGCGGAGTAAGCCGTTATATAGGCTTCCAATAACACTGGAATTCGTTAAATCAACGAATCAGTTAAATCAACGAAGAGACAAAATAATATGATATCCTTGAAGCTGTGTCAAATGCACTGACATTCCTGCTGCTTCACGTCGAGAAATCGCACATTTCGGGCTGGGTCTAAGGACCTTGTAAATGCGAAAGAACACTTTGTCAGCAATACGTGGAGCCGATCTCCTATATATATATATATATATATATATATAGATATATATATATATATATATATATATATATATATATATATATATATATATATATATATATATATATATATATATATATATATAATATATATATATATATATATATATAACAAGCAGGTTGAATTCCTTAAGCGGGCGCCTTCATATGGTACTAAAAGAATAAAAAAAAGAAAGACAACCAAGCTCGCGACATACAAAGCTGAGTTGCCCTATTAAAAAAAAAGATTGCAAACTCTGAGTCTTCACCGCATTTATGCAATCTCGTACAGGATCTTTCTTTTCTTTATACTTTCGCTCTTTCGATTCTCCGTGACTCGCAACACATTCTTCCTTTTCCAGCATCTTATTTCGTTATGCCAATAGAGCTAGAATCCTTCCTCCATTTTGAAGCAAAGCTCCTTCAATTTGCACACAACTACGCACCACGTTTCTCCTTCAAAGAAAGAAAACATGCAAAAACACTATCTCAAATGAAGTTTCTTCTTTAAAAAAAGCCTTACGTAATCTTTTCTACCTTTCGGGGAATGGAGTTAGTCGGGGAACGAAGATTCTAGCATTAACCTAGGGTATATAAAGAATCTCGTTTGCCTCCGAACACGCCATTATGCTAAGGGCAAGGTGAACAGACTACACAGGCGCGAAAAACACGTGAGTTGAGATATAGTGAAAGGTATATATTGATATATATTTTATGATATAAAAATGAAGCGATCTCGCCTGGCGCTAAGGGCTACGCGAACGCCAGCGCACACGCTTTCGCAACGGGCACGCGCACACACCCCTGTTTTAAAAGAGAATGCCTTTCTTAGTCGGCGCATGTCAGGCATCTGTCGGTGTCCGCCCGCCGGCAGGTGTTGTGTCTCTGCTCTCTCTCCCTCTCCCATAGCAACATCTGCGGGCGCGTGCCCTTATACTCTCCCCCAGTAACCGGATTAGGTAGTGTAGGCAAAGCTGCGGGGACTGAGTGGAGAGGAGAAGCGCACTCTGGATTGTGAGGGCGCTCGCATCGCGGGAGCTCGGTGGACATAGATATGGAGTGAAGCGCGCGCCTCACTCTCGCCAATCGGATGACGGATGAATGTGTAAATAAATGGTTACATTTCAAATCCTCGTCTCGTCATTAATTTACGCCTTTAACATTAATGTGCCGTGTACTTTCAGCGCAAGAAATGCATTCGCATTTCCTCACGACTCTTTTCGGGGAGGTGGGGGTAATTTTTTCGCTTTCGTAAAGTGGAAGTTCGTAATTTAAGAGACACCGAACGAGCGTTCTTCCCCGTCTCCCCAATTTTCTCGAGTCTCGAGAACAATCGATCTTTTTCGGTCACTCCACGCTTACGAGGCTGTCTACGTGACTGCGTAGGGGCGGCAGTCCTCGTCGTCGTTCTTTTAAGATTCTTACGCACTGGTAATTTTCTAAAATCTTCAAGAGTGCGTGCCCAAGACACTGTTTTTACCAGGACCCCAAGCAAAAGGCACCCGCGATGCATGCCTAAGGGTCCAAGTTGGGCGTGTCTGCTGTTAAAGTTAACGCCAAAAAGCGTTTCGCGCAACGAACGCGCCTGAGAGTAATGGCGCATGCGGAAGTTCTTTCTCACACTTGGCTTGCTTTCGGTGTCTCCCTTGATGGCGGCATTCAGGAAGAATCTCCACAAAAGTATTCGAGGAAGGGAAAGAAAGCACGCTCAACAAGCGAACATTGCTGGTCGTAAGGCTGAGTTCAAGAGTGCAGGTCAACGCTTTAATTATTCTCTTTCCACGTGGTATGGCGCGAAAGCAACGAAAACAGTGTTACCTGATGACCGTCATTATCTTAAAGATGTGTCAAAGGGCGAAGCTGTGGCTTCATTACTAGGAGGGCGTCTTGTCTAGGTATACCGAAACTTCTGACCCACCGTGTCTCTAATCTGAAACAGATATATGAATTGTGTAGGTTCTAAAACTGTTAAAGAGACTCAAGTTACATAGTTCCGGTTTTACAGCGCGTGCGATTTGAGAAATTCTCTCACTCACTCGCTCTCTCCCGGCCTTATGGCTATTCTTATTCCCCTCTCTCTTTCAATCAATCAATCAATCAATCAATCAATCAATCAATCAATCAATCAATTAATCAATCAATCAATTTATTGTTGAATTGTGGACAATAGAAAAATTTCGAGAATGAGAAACAACAAAATGTAACCTTGTTACTTGATAAATCTCAATAAATTTCTTTTTTATCACAGTACTACGAAATAAAGCAGGTTTTTAAAACGAATACGTTCTTTCAAACTAAAAAAACGAGACATGACGTCGTTGTTTTGTAAAACGCAATGCCTTAATAAAGCAGTTTTGTCATACTTTGATGCTTTCGTTTGAATTACTTTTGGCTCAATGTATGATGGGTTGGGAAAACATCCACTATGATGCGCATTTTTGAAGTAATTCTCAGTGCGACATAGCGGAACAACAACGAAAAAAAGATGCCCCGTCTGTCTCTTTCTCTTCGTACTGATTCTTGTCGCGACGAGAAATAATTACTCGACCTAAAGAATTGACAACGCGTCTACCTTTTCTTTTTCTGTTGAGAAGCCTGAATTTTACATTAAACTGTGTAACAAGGCATTGTTAAGTATTTATGCACGCAAGACTGCACAATACGAACCTCGTATTGACGTAGTATAGCTAATTGATTCCCAGAGTCGCCCTCCCCCGTCTTTTCAAACGCATTCAGCTTGGGCATGGAACTGTGCGAGAGTCGCTGACCGACAGGACAGATATAGAAGGCTACGCACGTAGGTATATGCGACAGGTATAAAACGCAACGAGAAAACCTGATCAAACTCGATTATCTGAGCTTATAGAGCCACCCACACAGCCGCGTCACACTGCTACCTGGACTAATCCTCCCGAGCGCCAGCGCTCATTAGCGTTCTCACCCAGAGCTACAACCAAAGCTTAGTGTTCTGAATATACGAGCTATAGGCTTCAGTTCCTGTACAGCACGACATCGGTAAATTTGAAGGTGCGTCAGTAGGGTGACAGATGCATTGCGGGCATGAGTAGAGCTTGAACGGCTCAGAACTGGTCCAACTTAAAATGTTAGAAACTGCGCTTACCTTGAAACGGACGTCCTATACGTCCTATAGATTTTGATAGCGTTTTTCGTGATGTTTAGAGAAAACGTCGGTCTTCTCTAAGTGAGTGAAACGTGTGGGTCATAAACCATGGCAGAGGCCAAGTGCATGAAAATATTAAAGAGTAGAGATGTCATTTTTTAACCAGAATTGCCCCCCCCCCCCACACATTTTGTTCTTTATTAACGTGAACCTAGGGTTGTGCTATGCATATCATTTTTCTAGTGATCTCCCTTTTAGCCCTGCATTCGGTTCAACGGTAAATGAGCTCACTTATTCCGTTCAAGTAAAAGGTTCTTGGTTGATCGTGAAGTCAGTTTTGCACCGCATTTCGCACGTCTAAATCAGTCACGCAAAGCATCATTGAGTGTCCCAAACAAACTAAAGTCACATGAAGTTAGGTCTGGGCTGTTGGAATGGTGCTCCAATAACTCAAACTTTATCTTCTTGGTGGTATGAGTGGTGCGATAAGCCATGTGTGGTCATGCAATGCAATGGAATAACAAAACTTTCTTCGTCAACGAACCTCTGCGTTTGTGGCAAATCGGTGGTTCTGTTTGTTGCGAATTGTGAATTATCGATGCCCTCAAAACGCAGCTCCACGTGATAGTGCATTTATACTATATTGCAAGGATAGTCTGCGATGAATGTCTGAACCTTTGATACCCTCCGATGAGAAGTACTGCTCGTTGTTCCTCTTTGGTGCAAAACTTCTATTGGAGCAGACAGGCTATATCAACAACCCAAGAAAAAAGTAATTGAGGTCAAACTTTCACAGTATTACCAAACCAGTATAACGATAAATTGTGCGAGGACCGAAGACAAATTGCGCAATATCAGAGTAGTTGTGACGAAAGTGTAGATAATTTCTGACTTGCTCTCGTATATGTGATACTTGAGGTAGGATGGCACACTGGTTTAGTTGGTTGAAATACGTCGTACTTGAGCAACTGCGCATAAGACGAGGCCAAGGAATTGCGTCTTTTCTTCCTTATTATTGATATATGGGGTTTATCGTCACGAAACTATCATATGATTACAAGAGACGCTGTAGTGGAGGGCTCCTGAAATTTCGACCACCCGGGGTTCTTTAACGTGCACCCAAATCTGAGCACACGAGCCTATGGCATTTTCGCCTCCATCAAAAACGCAGCCACCACCACTGGGATTTGATCCCGTGACCGTCGGGTCAGAAGCCGAGTACCTAAGCCACTAGACCACCGCGGGAGGACCTTCTCTTCCTGAGTGCAGTTTTTAAAGACGATAGTCTTTCTTGGGGACCTTCGACGACAAAATTTTGGCCTGCCTGCCTGCCTGCCTGCCTGCCTGCCTGCCTGCCTGCCCGCCCGCCCGCCCGCCCGCCCGTCTGCCCGCCTGTCTGTCTGTCTGTCTGTCTGTCTGTCTGTCTGTCTGTCTGTCTGTCTGTCTGTCTGTCTGTCTGTCTGTCTGCCTGTCTGTCTGTCTGTCTGTCTGTCTGTCTGCCTGTCTGTCTGTCTGTCTGTCTGTCTGTCTGTCTGTCTGTCTGTCTGTCTGTCTGTCTGTCTGTCTGTCTCTGTCTGTCTGTCTGTCTGTCCGTCCGTTTGTCCGCCCTTAACGATACATCAAAAGGCACCGATCGGCCGACTTCATCTGCAGCGCCCGCCAATATTGTTCAGGATTCAGCGTTCATACTTGTGTGATTGCCAATTAAAAATCAATAATTGCGCATATCTGAGGCACCATAACAACACATCGATGTTTTGTATGTGTGCCATTATACTAGAGAAGGCGCACACAAGTAACTTCAAGGTCTGTAGCATTCATCATGCTGCGCTGACAGTGCAACGCGATGCTCAGAAAGGTAAGCGTTTCCAGCGCTTTGCTAAGATGATACGGTGGTGGCATCTGCCCGCCGCTTTGCGTTCTTGCCTTTGTGCTCTTGTCTAACGTGCCTCGATATACTGATTTGCCTCCGCTACACGCTCGAGGCACTCTAACGCAGCGCCTCCAGGATACCAGTCACAGTTTTTCTTGCACAGAACATCAAATAAACGTTTTGTTCACTCTCTCCAGACGTAAGACTATCGTCTTTCGACGACATTTGCAATGTACCATGCAGATTAGGAACAATTTTTTGAGTTGTTGTTCAAGTACCATGCATGATACTTGGTGAAGCAAAAGCGACAGGAGCTGTTTTTGTTATTCGCTATGGCGCGCATTCATATCAATTTACACGTCGTGTCTGCGTGGCATTATTCTGCAAATAATGCGGCCCAGAGACACACTTTGTTATCGATACGGCTTTCACGAAGACCGTTAAAAGAAACGTCTGGAATAAAAACAATAAACCGGAAACTAAAATACAAGAATTCAGGAAAGGGGCGGGTATTGTGATAGAAAACGTTGTTGGAACTAAGAGATTTCACAATTCACCGACGAACGCCTTTGTTAAGCTCCCTGCACTCTGACTTGGTTTACTTCGGAGAAACCCTCCCATAAAATTGCAGTTTGATTGCTATGGACCCGTTTCGCAAGAGCTAAGAGTCGGGCGTCAACTTATTGCGTGGTAACGACAAGATTCTTCCGAGTAGTTCGCTCTTTTTTCTTTGATCTCTTTGTTTGGTTTCTCGAGGAGTTTCAACAAACAAGTGTTTTCCGCAAGGCATCTGCAATAACAAGTGATTATCCAGTGCCGCCAACAAGCGCGCATTTCAGAAACAAGGCTGAAAGCACCGCCTGCAAATGAGGGCCCTCTTCCGAAGCTGTCATGCGTATGGTTTGCTCAGAAGCGCGTGAAAAACAGAATGTAACTCCCAAAAAACGAAAAGAAAAAATAATAATATGTGAGAATTTTACGTTAAAGCCGAAACACTGGTTATTATGGAAGAGATAAACTTGTGAGCACAGCCACATTAAAGTGAAATTCAACTTCGGCGAACCAAACGCGTTACGTGGTTCCGACGTGGAACACACAATTACTTTTGCTTTTCGAATGCTGGATATATTTACCTTTGATATAAACAGACAACGTGCGACATCATGGCTACAGGTTTCCCAGCAGAACCAGACACGTCTTTACGACTGCACACGCAGATGCATGCACTTCCGTGCTCTCTGTTCCTCCTTTGGTCAACAACACGCCGCGCAGGCATTTCAGAGATGCTGTCATGATACACCGGTCTATATCATGTGGCGTGTCACCTGAGTCATGTCACTCGAGAGACTGTCCTTGCCAGCATATCCGTATTACCGGTATTAAGCGACACCATACATGTAACAAGCTTCATTCCTTTGGTCCCGTGTACATATAGGACGTTGCCCATTACGAAAATGAACGCGTAGGCGCAGTTGTAGCAAAGATGGCCGAGACCGTGAGGTGGTGTTGCTTACTAATCAATAGCCGCCTTGCTCGCGCTTGACTCCCTGTAGACATCACACCTGGAAAAGAAGTGCAAGAAACGAACCACCCAAAAAGGAGCAACCGTTAATGAAATCCAACACACAATCAACACGAGGATGTTATTTGTAGTAATTGTCGTATAAATGTTAAAAAATCAAAGTGGGTGAAAAGACAATTTGCTGCCGTAAGGACCCAACCTGAAAGCTTCGAATAACCCTTTCTATGCTGTACCATTCAAGCTACGGTGCAGGCAGCCCTCCCGTAGATATATAGGTGACAAAATGTATGGGAGGCCGAACGCCGCCGTTGCTCAAAATTTAGAGGATCGGACGCGTTATTCGAAAGTTGAAGGTTTCGTCAAGCCAGCGGCACGTTGTTGTTCACCTAATAACTGTGACTTACACACTCACTCTGGGGCATGGGTCAAGAATTGCCTTTACGATCGCTTTAACTTATCCACAATTACGTCATAAAGTTACAAATAACGTCCTTTATATCTTTATTGACTTCATTGTGTCTTGGTCTTCATTAATGTTGTAGTTAAAAAAAAAAGAAAACGACCCCTTAGATAGCTCTTCTTTCATTCATTTATAGCATGATTATTGTCCTGGCAGATTTGAAGCCTTGGCCTATTATGCGAGAAATGGTTGGTCAGTTGCCAGCTTGTAAAAAAGGTCATTTTCTACGCTACGCAGCAGGAAAAAAAGGGGCGTGCGTCACTCTTACCATCATGGCTACAAGTGGCGCTGACTAACACCCCGAAGTTTAAATGCTGAGGTATAGCTGACAAAGTATACGGGAAAGTGACCACTGCCTTTTTAGACCAAATGGAGAGCATCGGACGCCCCATTTGAAGGTTGCATGTTTCTTCTCTGTCGGTGGAAATGTCTCTTTTCGTCTTCTTGAAATATTCCCTATTGATATCATAACCACTCAAAACAACGTCTTCTATGCTCTATTCGGGTTGATTGTGCGGAAAAAAATAAAAGAGAATTCTCATGTTTTACTTCTTACATTCACATGGAGGAACAGTGAGTAGAGATTACAGAGCTCTTCTCTACTTGTGTCTTTTCTTGTGTACTTGTTTTTTTTCTCATACTTGTTCTAATACAAGCTTCTTCGATTCGCACAAACACCACTTCAGTGAAGAGTATCGCCTTGTACATCAGCTACACTTGGCATTATCAGGATAATATTATTTGTATTTATGTAGAAACAAGAAAGATCCGCGACACATCAACACCAAAGTTATTTGTAGACAGAAACATAGGTCTGGATGAGAAAGGGTGAGAGCTGAGTAAACCAAACGAAGAAATGCGGCATGCTACACTACAACGGCAGACCGAGAGGTTGACATTGCAACCCACTCAGCATATGAAAGCCCGAAAGTGTCGCAAGAAACGGAACACGCCACCCTGCACATCAACTAGTGAAGCGTAATAAAACGCGTCTCCCGATCTTGAAGCTTGTTGCCGGGGGAACGCACGACCACGTTATGACCGGCAGCTACTACTGCAATTGCCAGAAAACGGCAAGTTTTTCCAAACTCCGCGCCATCAAAATACCCCACTTTCCTCCGTCCCGTCGGAGATTCCCCCGACCGCCTGCGAGAGCAGAGATCTTGACCCATTTCTTGCAATGTCGTGGCGAGATGACGTCTACTTCTTTTTTTATTTTTAAAGCTTCCGCCTTTAGAAAAGTAGCATTCGTCGTAACGACCGAGGAAATCAGAGTCGTTTGTCATTGGCACTGTCATGCAGTTTTGAAAAAAAAAAACACTGTCTTTTTGGTGTTTGTTTTTTTAAACGCGTGCTCAGGGATTAGAAGAAAAGGGAGATAGAAATGAAGGAATCATAAGTAATGGGCTTTCTTTTGAGAGTGCCACGGTCACGACTTGATGCATCGGCAGTAGAGGCAAAGAGGGACTTCATTTTCCTCTAAAAGCTAGTTGCAAGGCTTTTATTTGCCGATTCGTGGAAATAAATGCGACTAATACTGGCGGGAAGGTCATGCACAGTTTCGTGGTATATGGCAGCTGCAATTCGTAGAAGGAGCAGTCTTGCCGATAAGCTGGTTAGAGGGGTAGTTAAGTTATACGATTAAACAAGCAATAAAACGACCCTGAAAGGCGCAACAGAAAGAAAAACAGTACCGTAGCAGACCACTGATTGATGACGCGGTGATATCAAGGTCAGTCTATTCTTATTCATATGATTTTGGCTCCCAGCGTCATTCCGCTCATATATCTTGTTGTGGTACGCGACCCACTTCCGGCATTGTTTTGAGTTCATAATTATCATCTTCATCATAATCGCAATTAAATTATTACCTGAAAGTCTGGATAATTATAAATGCATTGCAGCAATGAAATGAATAAAAGCAGTCGCGACAAATAAAAAAATAAAACAAAAAATTCTCTCTACAAAACGTAAAGTGAGCTTTTCCTGCTAAAGTGTCTTAATGAGGTGAAAACAACTTATACAGTTATAGGAAGGGTAAAAGAAGCATCCAGGGCATTTCGACCACATCCCACCAGTAGTAATATTTGCGCCAAGAACTCCAGGAGCTGATGAGACTGTTCGTGCGAAAAAAGAAATAAGTTAGTTCGCGGTTTCTGTGCCGAAACCAAGGGGTGCGCTTCCGTTATTCGGCTTCTCGAAGTAAATCAGCATGCTTTCTATTGGAATGGTCTCTCCAACAGCTCGCAACCTGTAAGCCAAGTCGTAAAAAAGTTCCCTCCCTCCCTCTTATTTTTAGTCTGACATTTATTTGCGCAATTGAGATCGGATCTAACATTCGTGCTGAACCAAACGACGTACTAAGCCAAGAAAATAATAGAGTACAGAAAGCAAGTTTCACCACCAGCCCTGTAACAAAAGAAGCAATATACCTTTTGCGTCATATTACCGAGTCTAAAATCCACAGAAAGATTGTAAAAATAATCTTTCGAATATGACTACGCTGAGTGATTTGTATTGGCCGAAATACCTACGGCTCGTGGTGTCTGCTACTCAGCCAAGTTTGTATGAGCTCGCGTGTTTTGTTTACACAGCCGATCGAGTCATTCCCCTCGCAAACATGATGGATAGCTTGGCCGGGCCGGTCATCGGGGACCACATTTTGCCCAGCTTCAGTCTGTAACCGAACGCGGCTCGAGCTTTCTTCGCAACCTCCCCTAGCTCATTTTGTGTCCCTAAAGCGATGATGAAATAGCTTGCGATTGAGACACGGCTTGGACAGCATAAAACGCCGACACCGGAGCTCGCCCAGACAAAAAAGAGAGACAGAGAGAGAAAAGAAGCGTCACTCGATATGTGGCGTATATGATATGAGCTTACACGTCGGCACCCATTGAACGTGGAGGTTTATCGGCAGAAATAAAAAAAAAAATGGCTACGCGGACCTTTCTTGTGGTTTGTTCTTCCTATTTCACTCGCCAGCAGGCTTGATGCACCGGATTCAAAGAGCTGACAAGTGTAATGGTAATAGAAGAGACGTCTATTTACATACCAGGCCTTTCTATTGAACGCGTTCTGTCTGTATGAAATAGCCGTCCGGATATACTGTCGTTGTTTTTATGTGATTTATGTAGATCTTACATTTATTTTTTTAATAATAAAAAGTGGTCTTGGAATATATTCGCATATATGTGAAATATGCTAGCCAACTTCAAGTGTGCGCGTTCATTGTGGGCACGGAATATCTTCCCTCCCTTTACGCACACCACGAATGAACCTGAAATCTTTCAAGAATAGTCGATATCTCAATTTCAACTCTCGTATTTGCTTAAATTTTAGTTACTCAAAATTGTGAAACAAGAAGCGACTCTGGGGGTCTGCGTTTCGACAAAGCGCCAGCCTTCGTCGAAGCTGACGAAAGCATTTTCTATAATCGAAATATTGGCTTCAGCAACGCTATTTGTTCGAATATTTATCAATATATTTATAGCTCCGATCATCCTCTGAACCTTACCCTTGTCTGAATTTGATTCCGGTTGCTTTTATAGTTTCTCCTCCGCAGAGTTGCCGTAAGTAATTTGCCAAAGGCAGCCACCAGCTTATGATCGGTATTAATATATATGCAACACACTTCTGATTGAATGCACTCAAGCCTGAACCCCTTAAGTACATACCATACCTGCACACTCTACCAAGACATCTGCATGCGAAAGGTGTTTTTCTTGTAGCATGTTGAGGGTTGAGCAGTGTAACGTGGATTGTGGAATTTCTGTCTTTTATATCTCACACAGCACCTATATTCCTCGCCAGCAGCCTGAAGCTGATGACTTCACTTTCAGTAAGCTTCAGTCCAGTAACGTTCAGCTGTTCAAGTTGTGGAATACCAACTAGCCCGCTCCCACACATTGGTTCACTATTCGCCTGCAAACTACCAAGACATTATCATAGAGGTACTTTTACAGCGAAAACACAGACACGCCACAAAAAAAGAGACGACACACACAAGCGCTAGACTATGAACTGATATCAACTGACTATCAACTCAGTGTGTGTCGTCTCTTTTTTTTGTGGTGTTTCTCTGTTAAAGCGCTGTAAAAGTACCTCTATAATTGTGAACCAACTAGGCCCCAAAACAAAACACCGTTTCACAAGACACCAGCCTGCGAAATTCTTCTCCCATGTGGAGGAGCACATAAACAACAGATTGGTTGTTCTTTTCACGAAACGGTAAGAGAACGTAGTCTGGCAAAGTTTGATGAAACGGGAGAAATCTGTATGGTACAAAAATAATTGCAGAAGCTGAGGACTACTACGGTCTTTGAAAACATTCGCGAAGAAAGAAATACGACAAGCAAGCTTGGGAACCTTGCGAATTAGGTTTTCCCAAATTGCTGGTGGAGTGCGCGCGCACACACACACACGCACACTGAGTAGGCATGCCAATGGTGTCCTTGACGTCGAAACAGTTCGTGCGCTGTGTGCGTGTGTTTTTGTGCGCATGTTGTCGCACGTATGTGCATGTGTGCGTGCGTGTATACGCGCTCGAGTGAGCCACCTGGCCGAGGCAGTGGCATCTGTCGTTACCGTAGGGCAATTCAGTCGCGTATGCAAATAAATAAATAAATAAATAAATAAATAAATAAATAAATAAATAAATAAATAAATAATTGTTGTGCAAAAGAGCTGTTATTACAAAAGGCACTTTGCATTCGAGACTGCCCAAAAGATTTGCGCAAGTGCAACTTTCATCGTAGGAGCGTGATCATGCAGAAGGGGCCTATATTTCTTTGCTGACGCGAAGACAAATGCGAAAACTATCACTAATGCTTGGGGAGAAAGAACATTCTAGAACAAACCAATCCATTTGCGCATGAAAATAGGAGGTAGCTGACAGTCAGGCTAAACACACGGTTACTCTACATTCTAAGTCGTTTCTTTTTATGAGACGCTTTATCGAAAGAATAAAACAGGGGCCTTGCTACAATATTTCTGTCAGATATTCTATATTTGCTAATGAACGTGCCATGATTAGCAAATATTTGCACGGAATACTTAAACTTTTTTATTATAACTTTACAATGGTCCAGGAGTATGCATTGCGCTTGAGTCCTACAAGCCCCCGTGTCTGAGTATAGCATGAAAGTCAACTTCGACATAGAACTTCATAAATAGCTAGAAAGAAAACATATAAATATATTTACACATATACGGGAGGTAACTTCAAATTTTCTCCTCTAACTTGACATCGCCGACGGATGCACTCAAAATCGAAGTTTATTGCTTATACGCCAATATAACTTACGATAAGCCTGGCGAAGTAGCTGTCTACGAGTCGCATATCTTGCGATCGCGAATGTGGGCCCCAAAAATGAACAAAAAACACGCACGAAAAAGAAACCCGAATGAATATGTGCGCGCGCACACGATATATATATATATATATATATATATATATATATATATATATATATATATATATATATATATATATATATATATATATATATATATAACGGAAACGGAGCCTGTGATGCCAGGTAGAGAACGGTGGCGAATGGTGCATCGTGGTATGGAGTAAAGGTGTGTACGGAGTTTTGTTTCAAATACGTTTTACGAGCGAAAATTTCGTGAATGTAGATTAAAACACTTTTTCTCGGAAGTGATTTGGCGAGAAACTAACACGCCAGTCGTGCTTTTTATAGCATTGGTCGATCAGGTCATTCGAAAACGTTTTTTCCCTTCTATTTTTGCCTTTTCGCATTTTCATTATGTATTTCACTTTTTATGTTTCGCTTTTGCGAATTGAAAGTCAGTGGCTTCAACCAAATCACCTCATCACTTTTGCCTGCTGAATGCGGCTGCACGTGACAGCGCACTATTTATTTTACGCTCTGCTCGGGGTCGGTATCAGAATAAGTATAAGGCCTAACGCTAAGGAACTACGTGGAGGTGGTTCTGTAAGCAGCGTCCAGATGACGGAGATATATAGGTATAGAACTACAATTTTACCGGAAGCTCAAGATTACTGTTATGCCAATGAATAGCGCCCCAGTTTAGTGCAAGTTTACCACAAAAAATAAACGGATGAACAAACAAATTAACAAGCAAGCATGCAAGAAAACTTTAAAATATTTTTACTATAAGTGGCTGGAAAGTATTTGATTCGTACAAACAAACAAACAAACAAACAAACAAAAAACAAATAAACAAACAAACATGACTGGCGTACTTTTTTGAATGTGCCCACATGAATGTTGTCTTTATGTCTCCTGAAGCGTGCTGTATACAGCTCTTAGAAACATTTGGTGACCAATTATCTGCCACCTGGACTTTACTTATTATCTTTTCGGTTTTAGATCATTTGTTCTCTACAACGGCCTCAATATCTATGGCTTCAAAAATGCAATAAAAATGCAGAGGCGGAAAAAATGGATGCTAATATAACAAAAACTTGAAAAAACTGTTCCTGCTCATTAAACTTCCCATGTGAGCAATTTTTCATCTCAGATAACATACGTTGGGGAAAAGGCACTCTTTAAGGCGAATCGTGCATTATAAGTCACCTCAAATATTGCCTCATGGCAATATATGGAAGAAAAGCATACGATACGAAAATCAGTGGTACGATCTCTTGTGTTTTCTTCCCTCATCGTACAGCCGAACTGCTAAGCATAAAGTGATTTCCTTCTTTCTCCCGGTACCTGCGACCTTTTACTATGAAAACAAGAGGTGATCATCCACAAGTCGAAAAAGAAATAATAATGTACTGTATGCTCAAGAATCATACGGACTCGGCAAACCATTCGAAGGCTCGGGTTCACATTTCAATTATTTCTCATCCAAACTGCCTGAGAAGAGCAGCCAGTGCCTTGAAGAATTGTTAAGCGGCACGTTGAGTTTATTGGATGTGAAAAACAGTATACGAAGGAAGGGATGGTGTTGTATTGACTAAGCTGATGAAAACAGATAAAACAAAATGTTGACAATAATGTGTAATAATTTCATTTTGAAGTAGATAATTGAGCTCTGCTTTTCCGACTCGGTCGATATGAAACACGAGCAGTTTTCTACAGGCAGTAAAGCTTGCAAACTGCTAGAAAAAGTCAGTTCGTACGATATTGTCACACTTAATACTAAAGTGCAGGCCGGCTATCAAAGGGTTTGATATACAGTAGCAATAACATGGGAAAAAAGTGTATTATCAATTGCCACATTTGGCTGTCTGTGCCACAGTGGCCAGCGATCATACTGTTGTGATGAAAGGCACCGTAAATTTTCACCACTCAGAAACAAAGCCCTAAAACGCCCCAATGTCTCCTGACTACAGAAGAAGAGTCTATTGACAGCAATTTTTTCTCATGCACTCTACCATGCCGACAGATGATACTAACTACAATCTTCCTCGAGCAGTCCATCATGTGGAAAGATGATACTAGTTATAAATTTCGACCATGCTTCTGATTTGGACCGGGTCCCGGCTGACTTCATGACTCTGTCGACCTCATGCAGATTTCATAGCACAAAATAGGCTGTGACAGTTCCTATCGTCACCTAACTATTATGTATATATATAAAAAAGACGGAATTCCGTAGGAACATCAGTTTTCTTCAGCATCTCACATCACTATTTACAGCGAAAGCTGTTACGAGATCACTTTTCTGGTCACGCGCACTTGCATGTTGTCCGCCGCCGCCGCCGCCGGTGTCCGTAGCCACATCGCGGCGCCGATGGCATGGTAGGGCTGGAACCCGAGTCCGCTTGGTTCCAGCCCAGTATTCTACCACTGAGCTACACCGGTGCTTTTTTCGTTTTTTTTGTTGTTGTCAAACTTACCATAGGCAGGCTTGATGTGGGGAAAGCAGTCGCGTTAATACGACTTATAAAGCGCTTTACAACAGTGAAAGAACAACCAGTCATCGCACAAAGCGAATAGCGTAACGAGTGGGCCGTCCAAGGCTACAACCCATTACAAAAGTTCGTTCTTGTTTCTCTGTGGCGCATACCCACTTCAGCCATACTTCCTCATCGTCGTCAGCCACTGCATGGACAATTGGCACAAAATTCCTTGCACGTCTTTAGCGGATGTTATGCTTCTAAAAAATGACGAAAAATAACATAGCGAATGCCGGCCTACTACCCGAAAGTTTATCAATAATGCCCTAGTGGGTACCAAGCTAGTGTGCTGGCAGTAGTTACCCAATGAGTGTTTTGAAAAGGCTCTGAAAGGGCGCTCTTCTAGCTTTCGCTGTGACTGTACTGCGTCTACCGCGCAGGCCTGGCGTTTCTTGCGTGAGAATTTCAGTGCCCTTTTTGCATTTTTCTCTATATAAATGATTCCATGCGTCCGCTGTAACAAAGTAGGCTGCGCCGTCGGCTAACGTGCTCTTGACGTCACGTCGTGGAGACTAATGAAAAGGAGCACCTACCTTTTGCTTTTACCCGTGCATACTTCGCTGCTGACGCAATGCGTCAGCAGCGAAGTGCACACTCTTGAAAAACAAATGCCTCACGTGCCAAGCGAGCACCTCTCTCCTCCCCTTTCTACCGTTATTCAACGATACCTTATCCAATTTACCACTGTCATCGACATTGCGAAAGTAATAAAAAAAGATGCCCTTTGTTATACGGTCTATCGTAACCCACAATGAATGAAAACGGGAGGGTGGTCTTTGAAAAGCGGTGCACCAGAAAGAGTATTTCAGAAGAAAGCTTGGATGATAACGCAAAACACAAAATCAGAGGATTCATACCACAGTGACTTACGTTCAAACTCTTGCTCTAATAAAAGAACTACGTGCGGTGATTGCACATTTTCTATGCAGGTGTATCAGTTTCCCTTCCACTTATATTGCATGTTATCTCATGTCGTTACTTTGTTGCTTTCGTTTGTTGAGTTGATCGAGACCCCCATTCCTGTGGTATAAAAAATAAACTTCTAAAAATACAGTGGAGACGACGTATACAGTCGTATTGATCGAGACTCCAACTAGCGTTCACTTGACTGCATTTGCGGCGCTGTCTTTTCACCGTCTTTCGTTCGATAAGAACCGCGAGCTAACATTGCTGTGAATTGTAAAAGAAGCACAGCTCGGCGCACGAATAATTGTTCATTCAAATGCAACAAAGAACCTGTGCCAGTCAGGCTGTTATGTTGAGAAAACTAGAAAAAAAAGTAGAGCTATAATTCAGATTTTCTTGATAGGGAGGGCACTGGAACGTATTGACAGAAACAGAGAGATAAAAAAAAAAGGTCTTTATGAAGACTACTGGTTATTGTATGAGTTGTCAAGATTCAGCCATGTTTCTTGTGTCTGAAATTCATGTTAACTTTTTGCATGCTACAAGGAAACAATATCGACGAAGAAAGAACAATACGGGACAAGATTCTTTCTGCGTCGATTTTTTGTTTTTTTGTAACATGCAAATTATTTACCCGATGTGCAACCAACATCTCAGCAAGCTTACTACTCTTTTTAGCAATGCCACCGAACAAAACTGTTTTAGCTGGCGTTGCCTCTAAGCATCCCTCCCAGTGGCGCTTTGACATCCATTGCGCATGCGCGTCTCCTCCTCCTCTATCTCCTCGCAACGACAAGGTTGGCAGCGTCTGCTAGCTTACGCTCGCTCCCCTTCTCTCCTCTAGGCATCCACCTCAGCGGCGTCTACAGCGCCATTGCGCATGCGCGTCTTCTCTTCTCTTTCGTGTCGTTCGCTACCCCCTCTCCCGCCTCGCAGGCTGACGCAGCAGTGTCTGCTAACGACTGCTGGCGCTGCATAACCGTTACGCTTCTACCTCTCTCCTCTAGGCATCCAGTGGCGTCTGCAGTGACATTGCGCATGCACGTCTTTCCTTCTCTCTCTCCTGTCATGCGCTACCCCCTCTCCCGCCTCGCAAGCTGACGCAGCAGTGTCTGATAACGACTGCTGGCGCTGCACAACCATTACTTCCCACCTCTCTCCTCTAGGCATTCCCCTCAGCGGCGTCGGCAGCGCCATTGAGCATGCGCGTCTTCCCTTCTCTCTCCTGTCGTACGCTACCCCCTCTCCCGTCACGCAAGCTGGCGGAGCAGTGTTTGCTAATGACTGCTGGCGCTGCACAACCGTTCACTGGTCACCCCGTATATATAGGCACTGGATCTTGACCTCCAAAGTAGTACCAATGGAAGATTTCTCCTGTGCGTTGTTAAACAATAAAAATTCGCAGCGTGCGGCTTAACTAAAAGCGGACTGTCGATCTCTGTGCGAAATCAGAGTCTTCTGTTTCTCATTGGCTGTTAGCAGCCATCGGGATGTTCTAGTAGGAAACACTGGCCCATCAATGCGTGCTTTGTGCCTCCCCAGCTTTATCCCCTGCGAAATGCCGCTACGAGCGGCAGCGTCAACTCCACCACCAGTGTAAACGTTAGCGCCCGCTTCTTGGCATCCCTTTAGCGTGAGAAGATGTAATTATTTTTGTTCTTTTCCTTGTTGTTCTGACAAAAGGCTAAGTACTGTGCGATGTCAACGCGTGTTAAAAGACAACATATAGTGAAATTTTCTGGAGCCCTCTACTACGAAGTCCACCGTAATCATCTCGTGGTTTAGGGACGCAAAACCAGATATATCGCTAGTTGTTTCGTTCTTTCAGCCAATGTGCACTCCTATACGCGATAATGATCAAAGATGTGGCCCACATTTTAGGCAATTCAAGAAGTCAAAGCATTCAGCCAAAAGTGGAGGGGAACTTTATGTTCGTTCCGCCATGTGGCGGGTGACAGGGGCGAACGCGTCCTCAGGCTCCCCACTTTCCCACTTGTAACTGATGCTTCCATTCCGTATATTCAGCGAAGTCAGAAACCGGCACTGGATGCAATAGCGCGTAACTGACATCGCGTAGGCACAAAGCAGATGACAATGGCGCCCTTTCATGCGCATAAGCTCGAACACAAGACGACACGCTGTGCAGAGCAGCCAACAGCGCTCGTAAAGGAACGGCGCTGCTCTTGCAAAATGAGATGCGACGGACCGTGTACACGGAGCAGCGATCTCTTGGTAATTGCACGCCTCGGGCACCGAATACGGAGCTTTTCTTTGTTCCCTTCCTTGCGCGAGTATTAAGACGCGATGGCGACAACGGCGACAGGGCTGCTCCATTTCTTGAAACCTATGAGCTAGTGATAAAAAAATAAAAAAAGAGAGAATAACAGGCAGCGCGACGAGACACACAGCACCATTTACTCCCTGTCACCTGTTCATCGAGCTGGAACAGAAAGAACACCCTCGCGCATTGATTTTCATTTTTCTGCGTAATACTCTCTCTCTCTCTAACACACACACACACACACACATATATATATATATATATATATATATATATATATATATATATATATATATATATATATATATATATATATATATATATATATATAGAGAGAGAGAGAGAGAGAGAGAGAGAGTCTTCTACAACGACGTGACTCGTATGACATCATAGCTTCTATGCAAATGTGACATGCATCAGCAGTTATAGCACAATGCGATCCACCAAATTCTTAAAGCATGGGGCCCCTTAGTACAGAGGCAAGACACGGTGTTGAATATTACTCGATAAAATGCCCTTCGTCTAAGGACTGCAGGCCGGGCTAGCCTTTTGTGCCTTTCAGTGAAATCAAAAACGTGATACAAGCGAGCGAGGAAAATAGTTAGGACACTTTTTTTCTCACATTTTGTGGCCTGACAAGAGAGATTAGGCATAATATATGCGCAATCAGAATGGTACAGCTCTGGTTGCTGTTTTGCACCACCTTGATTTGTGGTACGCGGGAAAACACGACTGGTTGGATCCATTATCGCGTACGAACAAATTCACGGCAACGTTCTTGTTAATTCAACAAATGGGTTCTTCTGTGTCGGGGTAATAAAGAAGGGTGTAAGGCAGGAGACACACAATCGCCCCATGCTAATCATTGAGTACTCAAAGGAGGTTCTGAGTATCTTATATGGAGAGCAGTTAGATGGATACAAGTTAATAGTGAACATCTTAGTTACTGGCGATTCGCTGGTGACATTGCTATAATAAGTAACTCAGGAGTTGAATTGCGACTCACGATTGCTGAATATGCCAAGAAAAGCAGAAAGATAGTTAAAAAGTTCAAATGAAGAAAATCAATCCAACGTTTAACAGTCTAAGAAGAGAACAGAGCTTCGCGACAGGTAACGAAACACTGGAAATGGTAAAAAAAAAGAATATGTAGACTTTTACATCTCAAAACCAATATATGCTTCGGAGAGACGTCGTAGTGGAGGACTTCGAAAATTTCGACCATTAGGTGTTCTTCAGCCTGCACTGGCATCGCACAGTGCGCGTGTATTTATATATTCGCCTCCATTGAAACACGACCGTCGGGTCAGCCAGCATCTTGAACCTTGCTCCAGCGTGGTGGACTTGGTAAAGGAACATGTCTGCTTAGGACAAGTAGTGACCACGGACTAGAGAAATGCGAATGAAGTAACTACAATAATAACAATGGCTTAGAACGACTTCGGTGGGTACTCTCAAACATTAAATAGTAGGGTACTACTACCTCTCAGGAGGAATGTACATAAAAGTGAGAGGCAGACAGATCGTTAGATGGGCAGATGAGAATAAAAAAAAGTTTGCGGGGATAACGCCTACTTGGGAGAGTTAAGACAACGCGGCTACAACAAGCACACGACTGGTTCGGTTGGCGAAACATGGAGGAGGCCATTGGCCTGCAATAGGCGCTTGGGAAGGCGACAATCACGATGTTAGCTTCAAGCTCGAGTTGCATGTAGGGGTAACATTCACTTGATGATGGCGTAACGTGGAAATGTGAACTTGACGATTTTCAGAGCGTAGAACTCAAAATTCGTTGTGCAGCTAAAGACGAGTTCACAGGACTGCATCTTGGGAGAAAAAAAATGATTAAGATATTTAGGCGATGCTCGGCTTTCGAGATTGTGGTTATGGAACACGCAACATGTACTCCTAAATCGCCGTGTAAAAAGAAAGTAGGAACAATTATTATAAATTGACAAATTTCATTTTTTATTTTATATAGGTGGTGTGAAATAAATAAATTTTGCTTTTCCTTCTCGAGTACGGTGCAACGAGAATTCGCAAACAATATCTCTTGCGACACGAGGTTTTGAAGCCTTTTACACGCAGTGCAATGGTTTGGTAGCTCACACACACACACAAAAAAAAAGATACTACGTGGACAGATCGGTTAGCAGAGTACAGATGGAATGTTTATCTACATTACGTGCGACATTTTTGTGCTGTCGCTGACTACGTCAACAGAACGACTCAAATGAAACAACACTGTACTATATCTACATGAAAAGCATCGATTTTCGCGGTACCAATACCGGAGCTAGCCTTGGAAAAGAGAAGGTAGAGTTTGTAAAGAAATAGCAAGAGACAACACAAATAGAGCGAAGGGAAAACAGACAATTAAATATGGCATCTGGCGAGAAAGAGAGGACAAGCCGATGTGCGCTGCGAAGCAATTTCGCTCGAGTGTCCAAAACAGTCGTAAAAAAAAGAAAACAACGTATGCGCACCGAGAAAGTTACGCCGAAGAAATGGAATTCTCGTTTCTCATTCTGAAGTGTGATAAAGCGCAGCAGCGTGAGCACATCCTCCACTACACGCGCGAAACTTGCACAAAGGCCGAGAAACAGTCACGGGAATTGGAAACTTTACGCAAGAGAAGCCTTCAGTTCTTCATCTTTTTCTTTCACGGAAAATGTGCGTTACACCTGCTTCTGCAGCGTCCTTGGAACAACAGTAAGCTCAAGCATCCGAATTCAGGACCGAACAGAGAAACAACTTCAGAGAGCTTTCGATTTTCTAGTTGTAATCACCAAGTTTGCGCGGACGCCTCTGTGCGTGTTTACACTCGGAAAGTTCACGTGGATGGCTCATTTCAAAGAAATGAAAAATACATCCGTACGCACACCTGTTCTGCCACCTCGTGTTCCCCCGTGTTCTGCGCG
Source organism: Rhipicephalus annulatus (assembly GCA_013436015.1). Classification (NCBI taxonomy): domain Eukaryota; kingdom Metazoa; phylum Arthropoda; class Arachnida; order Ixodida; family Ixodidae; genus Rhipicephalus; species Rhipicephalus annulatus. The sequence continues at coordinate 401,629 of WOVY01001016.1, read as the reverse complement.
CACGCAGAGCCTTAAGAACCCCTTCAATGTTCTGTCCGTACGATCACGTGACCCTACTGCTGTAAGATTGTCAAAAGCAGTTGTTAAAATGAAGACAGCTTCGCCCAATGATTTCTTACTGTACACTATATTTACGCACGCCCGCAGGAGTACAATATACAAGTAGAAACAAATACAAGCTTTCCGTTGGTTTCAATTAAATACATATTCTTTCGATTTAGTGAGTTCGCCTTATGACATCAATATATTTTGCGCATCATTATTGAGTTCTATTTCGTTCACACAGTCCAGGAGAAACCTGAGGTGTTATCCTTGAAATGGCTGCTGTAAACATGGTGGCCTACTGTGCCAATGAAGACAAAAGAATTACTACACCACGTCGACTTCTTTGCAAACCGAAACAATTTTGCGTCCGAATAAACTCAGTAGTTTGCGGCCTTACCAGCGCTTGTCCTGTTTCGTTCTTGAGCAATGTGTGTTGTGGGCTGCTCAAGAATGTAAACAGATGGATAGACGTTTGTTTATAATAACTATGAAGTCTCAGAATCAAAATCTGGCGTTTTCCCTCCTGCAGTGTTGTATGGAGCTCCAACATGTGCCCATCTTAAGTATTGAGGTCATGTAATTCGTTTTCTGCAGCTCTCTTGGATTACGGAGAACAATTATTTTCAAAAGCCAGTACGCTTGTGTGCCCTGCATAACTTACGCCTGTGTTTTTGTAACGGAAAGAAAAAAATGTAGCGCTCAACGCACAAAAAAGTTCCGTGTACAAAAGTACACACCCTTTCAACACTGCACTCCTCATGCCTTTATTATTATAGCATGGTAATACTAGGTGCCTCTGCGCGCTCTTTAAAATCCTTTCTTACGTTCTTTGCTGCCGAAATGCAAGCAAATACGGTTCCTCAATAAGTTTTCTTTCCTCTGCAATCACACCCTCGAAACTTAAAAAAAAAAAAGCAGTGGGTCTCGCTTCAACTCCACGCTTTGTGCGAGTGATAGGGAAAAGAGCACGATCAGTTCGCAGGGTTCAAGTCGACGCGAGAATAGGAATTCGAAAATTTGAAAAAATGGAGGAGGAGGAGGAGAAGGGGAAGAGGAGGTGCGTCGAGCGAGACTCCTGCTTCCGGCACCTTCCTGCTTCTTCCATTGCGGCTCATGCTTACTCCCGGCCACTAAAAGAGAAGGCGCTGACAAGATACGCGGGGCAATCACTGCGCAAGCCGGAATGCAAATACGGCAGAAGGACGGGGAGAGGTGGCCGCGCGCCAATTTCCATGACAACCAGGGGGAAGAAAGCGCGCGCGACCCATTTAGATAAGAAAGTTGGACGAAGGTGAAGTGAAGAAGGCGGGGGCTGTGAAAGATGACAGGAGGAAGCGGCCTTCCTTATCTCGTCCTCTCATCCCGCTCGTTCCATTCCTGCCGGGTGTACACACGTGGACCACCTTCCAACGTGGCGTCCGACTTTTCGAGCGGAAAGTGGGACAGCCGTGCGTGAATAACGTAAGGCGTGAGAAATGGCCTCGACAACGCAGGCCACGACACGAACCACTGCATGGGGGAGAAAAATGGCCACTACCCAAACGTAAACACACGGAACAACAGTGTTTAGCACCTGTGACTGAAAAATACAATAAAAATATTGACAGGGTATGTTTTTTGAAAAAAAAACTAAAGATAATTTCGAAAACAATGACATTGGAGGTCACGTTTGATAAGCTCTCGTTTGCTTCTCTACCTGATGAGTGGTGGTGTCGCCTTTCCGAGCTAGAGACGCCCTTTACAGGCTGTCGTCACTTCGGGGCCTCGATAGTTTTTCTTTTCAGAAAGTGTACGAGTGCTTATAGGAGAGCAACTTTCGCGCGCTTAAGGTAAATTAATTGTTTTCAGATAATGAGCTGAACGGAGACTAATCTCGCGCTTCGAATGACACTAGTCAGAGGGCTCTCTTCTTTGTGTTATCTTGGCGCTGTCAATTGTGAAGGGGTTACAGTGATGAGCGGGAACTCCCCAGGCCCCGGTAAAGCTGATGCTCTTTCTTCAATTAACTTGCCCACCTGGAATGTATAGATATATGATCCAGGAAAAGAATGTAATAACTGTTGCTATACTCACTGATAAGTACCACTTGCAGTGATGTGTGTAAGACTTCTCAGGAGCGATAGCAATTAGAGGACACACAAAGATGCGTTTTCCAACTATAGGATAGAACCTATTCAAAATCAAACATAACCTATGTTTAGACGGTGTGCAATTAGAGGTCAGCCCGGCCTCATGCGTAATCGCTTTGAAGGGAGAAAGGGTTGCAATCTTGCAGCTGGTTCCGCATCACCAATGACTGGTTGTCTTGCTGGCCACTAGATGACGCGAAAAGGGGCCGTGGATTAGGGAGCCTATAGATGACCAGGTCATGTAGGCTCCCTACCGCATGTGGGTGTTCTCGCTCTCACAAGCAGCCGCCGGAACATGCAGGCCACGGGCTCGCGTGTTCCCTTTCATAAAAATTGACAGCGTACACCACAAAAGACTGGGCGTGCATAAACGAACCCAAGGGGCATGTCGAGGCAACACAAGCGCCGACTAACAACAGCATAGGCGCACAACGGTCGATAAGAAAGAAGGCATTACAAAAGCTACCAATTAGGCCCGCGTGGGGGTTTCAATAAAAAAGGCGTAATAGCAGCAAATGATCTTTTTTGATGATCTTTTTTGATGAAAAAAGCACACAAGTACCAGAATGCATAGAAAGAGTGTCGCGCGGGTTGTTCATTGTTCTTTCTTCCATCCCGGTCCTTGTTTATTATTGCAATTCAAAATTAAGGACATTTATTCCGCACCATTTTGAAAATTCATATATCGACTGAGATTAAAATTCTTTTCAGTTAGCTCTAGATACAGTTGCATGTGACGATATATTCTTGTGTTTTCAAGTTGAATTAGGATTACGACATTAACAAGTCCTGGATCGGCTGAGTAAGCAACATGCGCAACAAATCATCAAACAAAACCCTCTCATCAAACAAATCATCAAACAAAATCATCTAACAAAACATTTGTTAGAGTGAGATACGCTAATCAAGGTACGATAATGAGCCGAAACACAAATCCTTCAATTAAGCTTCGGAACAAGTCGGACCTGAAACGCTCAACGTGTCGTTCATTTGTACACATACAAATATGAATGCAATTCTGTGACGCCTTGTCCAAACTGAGAAGGACCTACAGTGTCCACTAAAACATCACTCACGAACCCCAGCAAATGCATTTTGACAGAAACGCGTCACTGGCATTCCTGTCACTGAAATTCCTGGGCGAAGTCTGAACATTATTCGTTGAACAAAGTGAGTGAACCAACCCTGCTCTTCGTTTAGGTTAACGTCGTCGTAATCTAAAGCTTCATAACGTCATCGTAATCGGGAGTTCTTGTAGCAATTTTCTTTTTTTTTCTCCAGATGTCTATTTGCACTGCTTAGCGCTCTCCTCTCCTCGCTCCCATTGCTGACAGTCGAAACGTGAGTCCGTTACTACGTGCTCTGAAAACAGCCGTTGCTTCCACGATTCTACTAACCCTCGCAATATGAGACATGATATCTTGTAGCGCGTCTACTTGTTTTTTTTTAGCCGGGTTGCTTTAATTCGAAAGGATTACGTAAAGCTGAGCGTGGGCCATACACAAACAGAGAGTTGCAACAGCTGCGCGATGTCTAAAGCACGAACGACGTGTTGAACCGCGCGCCTTACATTGCAGCTTTAGCCAGCGTCAAATGGAAGGCGTTGTCGGGGCCCGTCTGTTGGATGTGCGTGAGCACGGCTTACGAAAGAGAACAACAGAAAACGCTGAGAACGCGAAGCGTAAGACACCCCGCAGAGGAAGCAAATAAAATGTATTGGCGAGGCACGAAACGATGAAAAGTCACGGAGGGAGAGAGCTATACACACATCAACACCAGGGAAAGAAAGAAAACTAAAGCTGGCGATTACAAAGTGAAACAAAAAGATCGCAGCTCCGAAAGCCCCAAGCTCAGGCGGGCTTGATGGTTTGAGACAGAAACAAACGACCCGGGCAGGAATCGAGAGCGTGAGCAGCAGTGCGGAAGGCGAACACTGTGCCAGGGAGAAGCATGCAAGATTGCTTACTTTTGCCGCGAGGGCTGTATACTGCAGTGGTTGCTATTTCTGCCGTTGTCTTTACTTATACCAACGGCTTTCTATGGAACTACACCCGCTACGACGCACGTCGACCCGACAGCCCTTTATTCCCGCAGTGCTGGCTTCTCTGCCGCTTTCACATCCGACTATAGGCGTTTGTTTCGCTTAACTCCGATGACATGGAGCGGAGTGGAAAGAGAAAGAGACGTTCATAAAACTACAAGAAAACAATACGGGTGAAATAGAAATGGCGAGTGGGCTTTCATCACGTTTCACTGCCTTTTGTTATTCACGCAATACGCGCACGTGCGTTGCGTATACGTGAAAATTCTGTCCGAACCATGAGCACTGCTTTTGCGCCAAGCATCGGGCCGACCTCACGTGGACTATTTCTCGCAGCATCATTTTTTTTCTTCGTTTATATAAATTTTTTGAAAAAGGGAAAGTGAATGAAAGTTTTGGGAAGGATAATTACAGTGCGTAGAGAGAGTGTGCCATCGTGCATAAAACAAGAGAACACTTCGCAGAACGACCTTAAGCAAATAACAACAAGAAAAAAAGACCGACTGGCCTTTGTATACACAGAATAATCTGGATGAAGATCTGTAAAAAAATGAGGTAACGTCATTTTTGGCTTACATTCTTGAAAAAAATGTCCTTTTACTCTTTTGAGAATTCTGCTTTGCCACGTATGCCGCTTTTTGGGGATCATTATACTCTCGTCGGAGAGTCGTGCGGCCCACTAGAAAGTTAACGTCACAATTTTCTTTCTTCACATTTCCATTAAAGTTACTTCTTGTAACCTCCCCTATACTTCCTGCGGTGTGATTGTTTGTTAGATCTCATTAATATCGAATCTAACAAAGAAAATCAGCGCTTAAGTTTACACTACTTTTGCTCTTTAAAAAGAAGTTAAGCAAGCGGCAAGTCATTCCTCAACCAAAAAGAGTCACACACGCACTTTTTTTTTCTTAGAATTCAGGTGTCTGGTGGTGGCAGTCACACGTCGGCATTCGTGTGCTCTGGCGCACTTCTTCGTTCAAATTCGTGTTTCGTGCACTACAGGAGCGCATCTCGGAGGCCACGCAGAAAGAGGCGCATGGTCTGGACTTGCTCCATCAGGTGTCGCAACAATCATAGCTGTTCATAATCATGTCCGTAAACTCAATCAATCAAATTTAAATCATTAACCTGACTCGTTATTTTTTTTTTCATAAAACGTTGTGCTAAGATATCGCATGCATAGATAATAACTGTTAACTTGAGCCAGAATACTTGATTTCAATTTTGAGAAAACTGTTTACGAATGTCCGAGAAATTGGAAGTTCTCGACAGAATGTTCCGGAAGAGGAACAAAAGTTTCGTGCAGTGGTCGTACTACTAAATGAACGACTGGCTTCAAGGAGTTCATGCGCACTAACAGCGAGACCAAGTATACCGTTTGCGCCGTTGATACTTTTATGCTGCCATATTATTTACGCACGCACGAGCTACGTGTCTGAAGGGTTAGGAGGCCTCTAGAGACCTTCTAGTGCAGCTGTACTCTATCGGCTGTGCTGGTGCTACAGCAGCGTTATGGCGTCTTACGAGCGCTGTGCGCACAACCGCGAGTGCTTATTGCTTAGCGGCTGTGTAAAAACAACACCGTTGCACCTAGTCTGAGTGTGTGGATATAAACATTAAGGCGAATTTAGAAAATGGTGTCCTCGAGGAGTGGATTACCACCAAGAATAATTTATTTTCAGCTTCCGCCTCATGGAAAGATTAGCGTTAGATGCCGTTGGTGATGCTCTTAGTTATGATGGTGTTCCGATACGCAATGTTGATATTGTTATCACGCTCTATTTTGATTCTTCTAGCAAAACTACTAGCTTAGAGCGGATGCTTTTATACAGACGTCCTAAGCCACCTCATTCCAGAAACGCGTCACACCCCAGTCTTCAGTGTTATGTTCTCTGCTGGACAGGGTATAGTAATACGACTACACTTCTGGGTTAGTCGAAAATTGCCACCAAGGGAACCCTAATGAGTTCGGTAACTTCGGTATCCTGAAAAAAATTACTCTTTTTATACCGAAGATGCATTATTCCTTATTCCTGTACCATTTCAGTGCGTTCACACATTAAACAGCACCGAGACCCTCAGTAAGCCAATTTCTCGTTTTTAAAAAAGAAATGGCTTCCTTAGAGTGATTACAGAGTGATGGCAGCCATACGCATGCTCTGGATTATTTTCTCTGTTAAAAAAAAAAACCTTTGTGTGGTTGTGGCATTCATGAATACAACAATAACGCCAGTCTTGAAGCTTCTCTTTCCTCCTCCCATCGACGCTCGCGGTGGCATGGTTCACGTTAGTATTTGCTTGTACGCCCGAATGTTTCCGGCCGCGCTCGACAGGGCGGCGCTGCATGTTCACGGCAACTATAACACTGGTTCCTTATAGGGCTAGCGAAAAATATATAACACATCGATTAAACACCGAAAGCATTGTTACTGTGAGTATTCTTTGCCCTTGGGACGAAGTTTTTTGTGTCTCGTGCGCGCCGTGGTCCAAAAGATATGAACGTTTGATAAAAAAAAAAACCTTGCGCTAACTGCTTATTTTTTTCTTTTTTCGATTTTACTGCTTTCCCATGGCTTTCACTATACAGCACAAAAATCGACGCGTCTTGATCCACCCAACGTTTCTTTTCATGTCACGTACAGGCGGCCAGAAACTAAGTTTGGCTTTCTGGCTTGCATATATATATCAATTGTGTGCTAAGAGCGGAATTATGCTAGCCACCGATCATAATGGCGTGCCCCTCAACACAGCGAAGGGACCAGTGACGGTAGTCAGAAAAACTTTTGAATTGAGCGGCCCAGGGACAAATTCATACAAATCATGGTCCAGCCTTCAGCTTATGGTAATTCCAGCACTCGACAAAGTTTTTCTTTTTATGTCATGCACTGACTGCGCCTCTGTATAACTAAATGGCGCTTTCGCCTTTGGAAATATAGAGCGCAGAGAGGACTGCCCCTCTTACTATGCTTTACATACGCCTCTAATCCCCAAGCTGATTGTGAGCCGAATGTAAAAACTTTATTATGAGGCGAAATAGAATCCCTAACAGTTCGAAAGCAAATAACAACGTTTTACGTATTCCAGAACTTAGGGTGGATTATTGTCCTTGCAGCGGCAGGACTGTCAAGCGACATTGATATTCAAATACGGTGCTTCCAGCATTGGCGTCCTGGCTGCATTGCGTCTGAACAGTCTGCAAGGTTTTGTTCTGTACACCAAACGCAATCATCCGCACTAGGTAACTTTGGTACTAGCCTTGTTAGTAAAGTCAGATAGATGTTTTAGCCAGAAATTCGCAAACATTTGACAAGGTTGTGCGAGTAAGACGGAAGTCTGCTGGATGTGCTGTCGGTTTTAGCTGCGTGTACTTGTACTGCCAACTCGTCAACATACGCTTCTGCGCAGACGCACTATCCGATGGCGGCTAATGTAAGCTCTACAACGAATGCCCGTCTTCTGTTTTAGAATTCTGGCTCTCAATCTACCTCCCTTGTGTTGTTAATCTAAATGCGCCTGTAAAAACAAATACATATCCACTTTCTGCAACATGTGAAAACTCGTGGGGTCCCTAGTCGAAGACGGCCGGAAGGCAAGCTATCTTTTTTTTCCTTCCTTTAATGCATTGACACTTCTCCTCAACCCCCCCCCCCCCCCCCCCGCGCCCCTCTGCCTCGTGTTGCATATCATCCCTTATACCCCCTCCTTCTGGGATCAAGCAAAGAGGTCGTATTATGACGTCATCACTCCTGCTCCGAGGTCAGACGTTTCGTCGACTAGGCCACGCGGATTGACACTACGCAATCGTTCCATATAAACAAATTTTCGCGGCCTATAATGTAAACATGGCACCCCATAATGACGTTTCATGCGATGGATCTTTGTACCAATCGTGTTGTCGCTGCCGACGCGGGACGCCATGGTACGAGTTTGATTAGACATCTCCTTAACATGGAAACTGTACTCAGATAATAAAGCCGAATATAGTGATGTGAACATAGCACTTAGCGAAGAATTTGTGTAGGCTGTTGACGTGTCGCTACTCAGACGTGAGACTGTAACAAGAGATCGAGACACAATGTATGGCCGCCCGAAGTGTCAGCTTTGGTTGCTGGCACTTTCCTATATTTCACACTTCACATGCACAAGAACGGAACTACGTTTATTCATGGCATCGTGAACGCATCGCTATACGTTGTTTCGGTTTATACGGGACTTTTGCAAAACTGTACTGAAAGTGTTTTTTTGGCAATAAAACAACGCAGCATGCAAATTTCGTTGTAAAAACAGTTATCTTATAGTAGAGCAATATGAGGCGCCCTTCGCCGTTAATCTCTCTATATTATTACAGACGGCTGTGAGTTTTCTCCAGCCTGCAGAGACAAACCGTTCTTGAGGGTGCCGCAGCAATAATTATCAGGACGAAGAATACACCGCTGAAATTACCAGTTGTCGTCGGGAACAGCTATGTGAAAGAGGAAATAAGCAAATGCACAAACACTAATCCACACGGAAGGCGCAGTGATGAGCCATCGGGAGCCGACAAAAAGAAAGGCGTGGCTGGCACGTTCATTGTGATTCGTGACAATAGCACCAGCTTAGCTCATAATACAACGCTGAACAGATTAGCAAAAGAAAAGTGCAATACAGTATGTCTAGGACGAGTAAACGAAACGGGCCGAAAGCTCCTGCTAGACAGAGTGAGTTCTCTCCGGGAACATCTAACGTCAGTACTAACAATGCCTGCATTGTTTTTTTTTTGGACAGCCATGAATTTGGACAGCCACGAACTTATGGAACTTAATTCTGATAACTAGGATCAAAAAGAAAGAGCTGGCGACGTTTCTCCTTTCAAATGTCAGTTCCCGTTTCCTGAAGAAAGAAGACTAAAATCACAATAGAACTCTAGACTCGACTTCTTATCGACAGGACATTTTCTTGTATAGAAGAGCATTTGAATTATAATTATAGTTCGCTGCTTACTTACACAGCTACATAGGTCCAATTTCGATGGAGGCGGAATGGTTACGACCCGTGTACCATGCGATGTCCAGTGCTCCTCAAAGGCCACCAGATGGCCAAAACTTCCTGAGCTCTTTAATAATAATAATAATAATAATAATAATAATAATAATAATAATAATAATAATAATAATAATAATAATAATAATAATAATAATAATAATAATAATAATAATAATAATAATAATAATAATAATAATAATAATAATAATAATAATAATAATAATAATAATAATAATAATAATAATAATAATAACATTAACATGAGTATTATTGTTATTGTTATGTAACTCTATAGTTCTCTAATTATTATACTTAGCTCAAATATGCTTGTATCTGCTCGAGCTAATAGCAGCATATTTTATTCTCGCACAATTTTACCACCCGAGCTGGTGACATTTTGAACTAGAACGGGAATACAAGCGCAAAACAATGTACTCTCCGTTTTTTTACTCCAGAGAAAAGACACTAAGCAGGCGAACATTTCTGTAATTTGATCATCATCCTTCTGTTCCTACACTTTTTTGGTGCCTAATGCAGCTCGAATGCTTCTCTCAATGATTTCCAGCCCATGCACCATATCTTATGCAAGCTGATTCCGTTCTCAGATTTTTTTTTGCATTCACTCAATATTCATACCGTAACTCTAAACGACCCCAACTGCCACCTGTCATACACTTTACGAGGCTGGCAAGTGCAGTCTTATCCAGCCGTTTCTTTTTTTTTTTTGGGGGGGGGGGGCATACCTTTCATGAATTTTCTAACTTCATTTGTAGGTACATAATAAACTTCAATGTCTTGTTAAAATTGTAATTTTTGGTTCACAATAGAAGATTTATCTGTAAGCTGCCAATTACAACTACTAGTTTACTGATACTTCACTACATCACTGAAGTTGCTGGTGACCTTATCCTGTTTGTGTTTTAGTGCTTGTGCAAGGCATGCAGTATTTAACAAATGCTGTTTTCAAACTTTGTGCGGGATGTAATACAGTGCAACGTCTCCCTAAAGTGTCCATCTTCCTCGAAAGCAGAATCTTCAATGCATTTCTTTTGAAAAAGAAAGTCTAAAACGGTAACACGCTGTTTTTTTGTACGACTACACATGTATTTGAGCACCCCGTTTACATCATGAGTTCACATTTCGTAACTTGAGAATTGGCCAAAACTGGTCGGGATAGAACAATAAAACCACCGAGTGCCTATGCTGCATATATCACCTTACAAGAAATGAGAAAAAATTAAATACACATTATTGCTATATCATGTAGCTATAATAACTGTTTTCACATCAACTAACGGTAAGCAAAGGAGCAGGACAACTCGGTTGTTATTTGACCAACTCCGCGCGCTGATAATGGTGAAAGTGCTGCAGGTATTTTGAACTCACTTCACGTCACCGTTTTGAGAAAAACCAGCACAGAATGAAGTCAAAGAACGTATGTAGCGAACGTTGATTGCACTGCTTTGAGCGTGTTGTAATAATTGCGACACATGAGTGAGGAAAATGAAATGGACGAAGACAATTTGCCGCTTGCAGGGATCGAACCCGCAACCTACGCACTGCATGCGCGCCCCGTGTTCTAACCAACTGAGCTACAGCGGTGGTCACGCCCTCGTCCTTTTATTGAGTATCCATGCGCAAACACCCTGGCAGTGTTTGACACAGCGCCATTCTCCCTTCTTTCACTTCGCCTCGTTACACGAAGAACCGGGTTTTCCCCAAGAGGCTCAAAATTTAGAACAGATAGCAAAATCTGAGCTGACCAGCCACAGCCTAGAATTTACGTCGCAGGGAACTGAGATTTATGTGCGGCACGCAAAGTGCGTGACCTATTCCAGTATAGTATCGTTCCTTTCTTCGTCCCGTAGTTCGAAATGCTCCGTGACTTGCTCTTTCGTTATTCATATTCTAGCTTTTTCATTGTATAACCATAGGAGGTCCCGCCTGCGGTTTACTACCTTGGGATCTCCTCCTGCATACATGGTAATAAGGGCTGCAGCGCGAGCACAAAGGTGCTGGAAGAAACAGACGAAAGGCGAGGCACGGAAGGCAAAGAGGACAACACGAGCGCCTTCCGTGCCTAGCCTTTCGTCTGTTTTTTCCAGCACCTTTGTGCTCGCGCTGCATCCCTTATTACCATGAATTCAAACCAACTAGCCCGAATAGCCATTCTTCTTCCTCCTGCATACTTACTCACAATGCACATTTCTGATGCTAATAAAGAAACATTGATTGATTGATTTATTGATTGGTTGGTTCAAAAAGCCTCGACGCTTGCGGGCACCATATAACGTTAAAAAAACGAACAAACAAACAAACAACGACAACAACAACAAGACACTGTAGCGACATAGTTTGGGGCCACTCGTAAATTACCGACTACCACGCACAAAGTGTGGACAGTTGGAAAAGTACGAACATAAAAAGTAAAGTAAAATAACAGTAGCCCTAAAATGCACGCGCGAAGGGCAATCAAGGGAACAACGGCGCGCGCATGTGCCCGGAAGCGAGAGGTCAAGACGCATTCCATGCCAGCGTCCGCGGCAGCTCCTGCGAAACGTTATTTTGTCTTTACGGTAATGCGGTTGTTCCAGAACGCCGTTGGAAGCCAGTTTACGCTTCCTTCTCTTTGTTTTCCTTGATTCGTAGTTATTTTCTCCCCGCGTTCCCGTGTCATTACTCATTACACGCGTTCGGTACCAGAACTTTCACTGCACCTGCGTAGTTGTGTATTGCTGTATCCAAGTAAAACTAGACGATGAGGCAAAAGAAAGTGCACCGCACGTACTGATTGCATGGTGAATAATAATGACGTTCTGGTACAATTTTAGCATGCCCGACTACCTTCATTTCCTCTTCCGGCGTAACGCGAATCTTTCCTGCACTTTTTTTGTACTCTTCTCTTGCACGCATAGAACTAAACAGTGGCAGAAAGAGAAGAAGATGGCGCTTACATGAAATTTCGCACGCATTGCTGACTACCTCTGCTACGTACGCCAGACGAGGGTTTATTGTTGATTTTTCTTTCCAACTCCGCTTGTTTCTGCCAGAATTTCGGTTCAGACGTAACCATGTTGGGCCACGCCTCTGACGGATTCACGTAGGGCACCATTTCCCTTGCTGTCCTGGTATGCAACGCGGGCTAAATTACTCCGGTTCTTCTCGATGCACAAGTAAGGGAATTAACCCGGGCGTTCAATGGGCCTGTTTGTTACGGCCAGATCACGAAAAAGAAAACTAAAGAAGAAGCACAGCACGATAAACAAAAACCAGCTAGGATAAGCGCCTCATCTTGATAGACGTGGTCGCCCCACCAGTTAATCCGGCCTCTTCGCATTTCTTTTCGGTGCTTTCTTGCGTATGCAATTTGCCGGGGAACCCCTTACGCGATGTAGACGATCACGTATGCTGCTCAGGATGGCGAAAACAAAGGAGGTATTCCGGATGATGCATTGCTCGGTAAAGTAACCATTCCTTGGTTCCGTGTGCTGCTTAAGCTAAAGCATGCAAACGATGCACGCGCAGCGGATTCAATGCTATTTATTTGGAGATCCGGACCGTTTGAGCCCCCATTAGAAAACTCCCTCATAGGACGAAAAGACAGGGACGTTCACTCACCTAATGACAGTTGCGCTAAGTTCAAACATGACGCAACAAAGTACGAAGAGAATATTTGAATTGTTTCAAGGACGACTGTATGGTTCTCTGCGTCAAGTCAATCGTAACTAACAATGTAAGAGAGGTTCAAAATGTAGATGGGATCCGACAGACGGAAACAACGTAGTGAGATAATCAGGGTGAACAGTGGAAGTGACTAAGACTGGCTGGCCGACGTTTCGATAGGAGAGCCTATCTTTTTTCAAATTGAAGGAGTTAGCGATGACGTCATCTCCTGGTGGTGGTGCGTGTCCCTGTTGATAATCACCATCTGAAAAGCAAAAAAAAAAAACTCTTCTGCTTTATAGCTTTTTTGCTTTTCAGACAGCGATTATCAACAGGAACACGCGCCACCACCAGGAGAGGACGTCACCGCTAACCCCTTTAAAACTAACACGCCAAAGGTGACACGGTGCCTTTGAAAAAAAAAAAAAGGTCCTCCTATCGAAGCGTCAGCCAGCCACTTTGAGACACTTCCACTGTTCACCCTGATTATCCCACAATATAAGGAAGGGGAAAAGAAGGAAGGAAAATAGGAGGAAAAGAACGGCAGGGAGGTTAACCAGCATATAGGCAGCTGGTTTGCTACCCTGCGCATGGGAGGGGGACAGGGAAGATGAAAGATAGAGAGCAGAGAGGGAAGAGAAAGTGGAATAAAAGATATGGAGGGTAATCTGTGCATTTGCCGGCTGGTTACCGTGTGGTGTGAGTAGAGAGACTAATTAGTGATAGCAGTTGAAAAGTTATAAAAACACGAAAGAGAACACGTGATGCAACGCAATGTCGCTGTCAGTCTGTAGCACAACTCAATATTCCTTAAATATTACAGCACTGCGATTGATCGACGCAGTCCAGTATCAGGCCAGCATCGTAAACGACACCTTCTGCCAACAAGGGATGATCATTCACTTTATCCAGCGCAATCCAACACGTCTTTCATGTCACGGTACCACAAAGACATAGCAGGCCACCTGATTGGCTCAACATAGCATCCAGCATGTACAAGTTAGCCAGGCTTCTACGTTTGCACAGCAAGCGGATGATTACAAGAAAAAAATCACATATGTTTCATTTGTTGAAGATCCTCTATACTACGCGCGACCAGGCCCGTAGTGAGAAAAGGGGGGAGGGCACCCTGTCCCCTTCGCCCAAAATTTGGATAGATGTGTGTGTTTTACCGAATACATTCATAAAAAATAGGTGTTCTTCAACGCCTTGAAAAGCTGTCCTCCCTTCCCCGAAAAAAAAAAAATCTGGCTCCGGGACTGCTTCTGAAAAATAATCAGCTGGGATCTGGAATTTATTTTTATGTCGTTTTAATTAAGATATGAAAGTAAAAAGAGGTGCCCCTACAATGAATTACAACGAGATCACAGGTCGTCTTATGGACCCTGACCACGACTGCTTGAAATAAATGGCTTTCTATCCATAGAGAAGCGCTCAAGACAGCACGTCAGGCTGTCTGGACTTAACAATTGTGGGGGAACCACCGATTTAAATTCAAGGCGCCTCAAGGCGCCCAAAGGACTGTTTACTACTATGAAAAATCAAGAAGCAGCGGTGTCCCAAAGACAATTGAATTGGCCAGACATAAAAAAGAGACAATAAAGAGCCCGGTGCTGCCGCTTACGTGTGAAAAAGGGCGCGGGAAGGGCGGTGAGAGTGGGGAATGCACGTGTCTTGACTGAGGTTATCCCTTTAGCGGCTGTCATTCCAAGTAGCCGGACGACATACGAGAAATTCAGTAGAAGAGAAAAAAAAAACGTCAGCCTCTAGCTGAATTCATGTCGATGCTATACAGCACCGAAAGAAACGTACTGCTTCACGCGAAGTGGCTTTTTTTTTAAGTGGTCGATAAAATAAATTTACGAAGACATTCTTCCGTTTTTTACATTTCTTTTCCCCCCTGTTAACCTCCCGAGGATCCTTCAAGTGTATGTATTTCTCGCAAACACCAATGGCAGCTTTTTTTCTTCTTCTACGCAACAGCTGAATATCTGTTTCGATTATTTCGTTTATCTATAACAAGTGACTTCAGCAACACCAAATCCAAAGTTGCCTTGTTCCGAGTTGGAAATGCCCACAGAGAATTTAGGGATACTTTAACAATGAGGGAAACGCTTACTAACGGCCACTCGTGGGACCTCGGAGATGTCTCAATTCAGTTAGCTGCCTAGGGGCAACAGTTCCTCAACTGGCATTCCGACATTGCGCTAGAGTCGTCTACAGTATCTCTGAGTTGCTGAGCAAGGCACGCGTTCCAATTTCCCACCGCCTGCACCTTAACCGGGCCGTCTGCCCGAAGCGCTATTGATTGATTGATCACCAGACTACACGACCGCTTGTGAAAGAAGAGTGTGAGACCGTGCTGTGTAGTCTCGAGCTGACTATTTATCCTTATCATTCTTACTCCTCTTCTTTTCTATCTCTTTCCTTTCTATTATTCTCCCTTTCCCTCACCCCAAGTGTAGGGTAGCCAATGGAGCCAAGCTTGGTATATATATATGTCTCTGATATGTGGGGTTTAACGTCCCAAGACCACCATATGATTATGGGAGACGCCGTAGTGGAGGGCTCAGAAAATTTGGACTATCATATTTGGGTGCACGTTCTTTAAAGTGCACCCAAATATGAGCACACGGTCCCCGCAGCCCTAATAAAGCAACCGAGTGAAACAAGCGAAAAAAAAACGATGCCTGCTTTTTTTGAATTCCTTGCTTTGTTTCTTTTTTCTTCCATAGTGCGAGAAACAAACTCATGACAGTCTACTTGTTAAGCCACATCTTTATTTGTGCATCCCAATATCTCTTCTTTTTACGTTATACTTTTCTTCAAGAACGGCGTGGCAGCACTCGACACGTCACATAACGTCACCTAATGCACATTGACCTTCTTCGCTGGTGATAAAAGCTTATATCATTTGCTTCTCTCAGCTGCCCCTGGTAATTAGCCGAGAAACCAAGAAGTCGGAATCTTAGACTTCCGATGTACTGCATCATCCGTGCTTTCGCAATTGCAACTCAAATTTTCAAGCAAACGCATCTTTGGTAACAAGCTTTGCCGTATCTAGCATAGTCTATGCTTAATTAATGCTATATCAGCGAACATAAGACGTCCAAATGCCGAGAAGAAGAGCGTGCACGCAATTACAGAGCCATCAGTGCCCAAAAATGTTTCCACAAACGTGGTCCACGAAACCATGCATCTCGCCTGGGGCTTCAAAGAAATTTTCATAACTGAGGCGTGAACGAGGCTTTCAGAAGAAATAATAAGCGTCAATTCAGTTTTCACTCATATACTTCGCGAATTGTTTTATCACCATTTTGTATTTAAAAACAGCGCTATGGCATGTATGTACCAAGTTTTGTGTAACTTTGCATAAAGTATGATGTGTTCTTTCTTCCGCACGCAGACCTAGAAGATAACGTTACCGGTACTAACCAGCACGCAGCGACATTTCTTAATTATACAGTGTTTAGATACTTGCCGAGTGCGACTGTAATAAGTGACGACCTTGACAGTGAACTTGATTCAGAAATGTTTCTTGGAACAATTCAGTGCTAGCACATTAGATATTCCTTTACAAAAACAATTATTTAAAATTCTCGCTTAAAATTCTGAATATTAATTGCCGAAGTGTTGTAAATAAGGCTGTTGAGTTAGAAGGGGTTCTGCTCTCACAGAATCCTGACATAGCTTTCCTAACTGAAACATGGTTAACAGATTCGATCTATGACAGCGAAGTGTTTCCACCGGGTTTCAGTGCTTATAGAAAGGATCGCAGCTCGAAAGGAGGAGGTGTATGTATTCTGTTTAAAAAGGGGTTAAAATAATTAAAATGCCAGATGTGCCTAATGCCGAATGTATCTTTTGTAAGGTCAATCATGGTAACACTAGATATGTATTGGGTGCTTTATACAGATCCCCTGGTTCTTCAGTTAATATTATCGATGAGCTAAAAAAATTTATGGAAAATTATGTAAAGCCGGGTGACCGAATAATCTTGGCAGGTGACTTTAATCTGCCAGGTGTTGATTGGCCAACAATGACACACATTAGTCACTGCGATGCTTCCGCAGATACCATGATGGACATTGCTTTTCAACATGATTTATCACAGGTAGTTGAAAGTTACACAAGGATTCAAGGCAGCTCGAAATCAATTCTAGACCTTGTCTTTGTTTCTGGAAATATAACACATGATTGTGTTTGTGACATTGTTCCCGGTATTTCCGATCACCTTGCTGTAGTGCTAACCGTGTCAATTCTTTGTGTCTGTGAAAAACCCAAGGTGACTACTTTTTATAACTTTCGTAAAGCCGATGATGAGTCGATACTCGATATCCTTTCTTTTCATTTTGATGATTTTGCCGATAGTGATGATAGTGTAAATGATCTTTGGATTAAGTTTACGGGCATTGTAAGCAAAAGCATTGAGCGTTATGTCCCAACCACGTGTAAAAAGCCCAGAACCAAGAACCCGTGGATAACTAGGGAGACATTGAAATTGAGAAGGAGGGTAAAGCGATTAAAAAAGAAAAGTAAAACTTGTGCTGATTTCAGTTGTCAAGAAAGAATTGCAGAATTGACATCTCAAATTAAACTTAAGGTTATTTCAGATAAAAAACATTACTTTGGTGAGTCCTTACCTAGCTTCATTACTTCATCGCCAGAGAAGTTTTGGAGAACAATTTCTCCTAAGTCAAATGAATGCGAAATATTTGATGACGATGGCAGAGAGATAAGTGATCATGAATCAATCGCGAACCTTTTTAATGAACACTTCAGATCGGTTTACACTGAAGACAATGGTACCTTGCCAACTTTTGATGTCTCCTTACCTCCCATGTCTGATGTTGTTATCTCGGAAAGGGGTATCTTAAACATGTTACTGAAACTAGACACGAAAAAATCACCTGGTCCTGATTGCATACCCAATGACTTTTTAAAAAGGTATGCAGAATGGACATCAAAGTATTTGTACGTACTGTTCTGTAAATCATTACTCGATGGTGAACTACCGCATGATTGGGTAACTGCCCGAATTAAACCATTACACAAAAAGGAAAACAAAAACCAAGTCGGTAACTATAGACCAATTTCATTAACCTCAACATGTTGCAAAATATTAGAACATATAATACACAATCATATCGTAGAGTTTCTCAACAAACACAATTTCTTAACTAGACATCAGCATGGATTTAGAAAAGGTTTTTCAACCTGCACTCAGCTAGTTGAAACCGTACATGACTTTGCGAAAAGTATTAACCACGGCAAACAATTAGATGCAAATTTTATGGATTTCGCCAAAGCCTTCGATAAGGTTTCTCACAAAAAATTACTTTTTAAGTTAGAGAAAATACTTAAAAACAAAAAGTTAATGGGCTGGCTCTCTTTCTACCTAACTAAACGACAACAACTTGTTTCTTTTCGCGGTTGCAACTCAAAATATGTAATGGTTGGTTCTGGCGTTCCCCAGGGCTCAGTTCTAGGGCCTCTACTGTTTCTTTTGTTCATTAATGATATTGTAGAACAAATTCCTGTTAAAGTGAAACTTTACGCAGATGACTGTGTTTTGTACTCTGAGGTTCATAGCACATCCGACCAACTTCTGTTAAATCAGGCATTTCAAAAAGTAGCCTCCTGGTGCGAGGAATGGCAGATGGTCATTA
Organism: Rhipicephalus annulatus; assembly: GCA_013436015.1. Classification (NCBI taxonomy): domain Eukaryota; kingdom Metazoa; phylum Arthropoda; class Arachnida; order Ixodida; family Ixodidae; genus Rhipicephalus; species Rhipicephalus annulatus. The sequence continues at coordinate 383,060 of WOVY01001016.1, read as the reverse complement.
ACTTTGATAAAACTGTTTTTATGCGAATTACACACAAGAAAAAACCTTTGCATTTCAGATACAATGCTAACAACACCTTTTTGACTGAAGTCACTAATTATAAGTACTTGGGGCTTTTCATATCGAATGATCTCTGCTGGAACAAACACATTACACATGTAACGGCCAATGCAACTTACAAACTGTTTTTTCTATGTCGTGCTCTCAAACTATCCACTCCTTCTGTCCGCCTTTTAGCGTACAAATCAATTGTTTTACCAATATTAGATTACGCCGCTATTATATGGGATCCTTTTACTAAGACTAACATTAACAAATTAGAAAAAGTGCAAAAAAGAGCAGTTCGTTTTGTCTACAATAATTTTTCGAGGACTTCCGTTACTGACCTATTAAGCAGAGCTCAACTTTCACCTTTATCATTAAGATACCGTAACTTAAGGCTTAAGTTTCTGTACCAACTAATTAACGGCCAATATCAAGTAGACATAGCCGATATTTTTTCTTTTTCTTCTGGCTACTCTACCAGGCAGAGACATGACCTCACCATAACCCCCTTTCCCACACACAATAATTGCTTTAAGTATTCATTTTTTCCTCGCACCATAGTCGAGTGGAGCAAACTAACTAATGCAATTGTTTCAGCACCCTCATTGGCATTGTTTTCCTCGAAATTAGAAAGTGCACTAACCAGTTGAATTGTTGATCGTATTACATACCACTGTACATGCATGTATAATTGTAGTCTTCTATTTTTTTTATTGTGTGATATTGCCAGTTAAAGTTTGTATTTGCTCTATAAACATTGTATAACCTGTATATATTATATGTCATTGTACTTGCCATTTGTTCATGACTAACTCTATGTACCACCCTGCTAAAATCACCAAAGGTGATTGCAGTATCTGTAAATAAATAAATAAATAAATTTGTCCCCTTCCTTTTATATGTATTTCCTACAACAATTATTGTTCTTTGACGTGGCACAAGAAACAATAGCGACCTAAACATCTCACAGCGAAAAAGGCGCTGCCCCATGGGCGTTCTTTTCGTTATAAGCATAATTTAACGTGAATATGAAAAAAAAAAGGCTGAGGGAGCGATAAATGTCACTGTATACATTGATCTATACCCTATTACGTTCATGAATAAAAAAGAAAAATCACTGTATACACTGGTCTATATTCTATTACGTTCATGAAGAAAGTTCACGGTGTTCAAAATAAATATGTAACGAAGATTTAGTTGGAGTTAGTTTGTCATACATGCTTGATTTGATTGATCTGTGGGGTTTAACGTCCCAAAAACCCCATTTGATTATGAGAGACGCCGTAGTGGAGGGCTCCGGAAATTTCGACCACCTGAGGTTCTTTAACGTGCACCCAAATCTGAGCACACGGGCCTACAACATTTCCGCCTCCATCGGAAATGCAGCCGCCGCAGCCGGAATTTGAACCCGCGACCTTCGGGTCAGCAGCCGAGTACCTTAGCCACTTGACCACCGCGGTGGGGCGCGTGTCATACATGCGCATGAAACCATCTTGGAGTAAATAATAGGAACAGGAAAACGAAAAAAAAAACACTGTTGGCGCCTGTATACTGCCTATAACGTTCTTTGTATTCATTGTGCTTAGATATTTGAATAGGTACTGAGAAGAGGACTGAAGGAGAAAAAAAATCTGAAATGAATTATGAAAAATTTCGAAGCAACATGAAACAGTCAGGGTTTCGAAAAACAGCTAATAAATTTACAGGACGTGCTTGTGAACAACACAAACCATTTTCAATACAAAATAATTATCGGTGTTTGCCAAGTAAATGTGTGCAGCATTGTAGACCTATGAGCACCATACATTTCCGACCACACGGCGGTTCCACAATACCAAGTCAGCGCGCTAGCCAAAATACGATACACATTCATAGCAGTCATAACCCGTGTAGGGAAGCATGCGTTCATGGCGTAGTAATTATAGCAACTTAAAGCACCTGCATTTGGTAATAAAGTCGGGGTTTCAATACAGTTATCAGAGCGTTTTTCACATTCGTGTTTTTTCGATGCAAGTGCGCATGAAGTTGACGTAACTAACTAACTAACTAACTAACTAACTAACTAACTAACTAACTAACTAACTAACTAACTAACTAACTAACTAACTAACTAACTAACTAACTAACTAACTAACTAACTAACTAACTAACTAACTAACTGACTTACTGACTGACTGACTAACCAACTAACTAACTAACTGAATAACTAACTATCTAACTAATAAACTTACTCACTCTTACTCACTCACTCTCTCTCACTCACTCCATCACTCATATGTTTGTCTTTGCCATCACTCAGATTTTAACAGCATCCGTAGGTGTTCAGTTTCCGGTGTAGGCAAATGACGAGAACCTCACTAAGGGATTGCATTAAGCAATTTAAAGAACGAAAGTGCCCTAGCAACGGACTGTCATCATCGAGTTAGGCGAAAGTACGACGATAACTAGTTTACTCGGACATAGAAATTCATTTGAACTTAGCACTGCCACGTGGGCTGTTAACTTTCCAGAAATTTAGATATAGCCTCTCAACTAGACCGAAATCACAGTACTAACTTTTCTGCTGTTCGATTTTACGCAGCAGTAGAGGCATATATGTCAAATTTCTCAGAATAGCCTGCTCGCACGTCAAGTCACAGCATCGGCACTTGTACAAAGCACGAACCACGCTTAACCTAAAGTGCCCTCTTTGCGCGCCCCACTTCACTTCGAGCGGGCAGCTTTACCAAAACTAATCATTCTAGATCGTGTTGGCTGTTGGTGCAAATGGGTTTGAAGTGGCGCGATGGCGGGTCACTTGGCGTCTTTGGCCCGATTAGCACGAATTTTTCAAGAGGAAGTACTTCGTAAGAACCTCTTAGCAAACGGCAATTCGATCTTCAGAAAAAATGAGCTTAACAAATTTTAGTGCCCCAACGCTACGTCACTAATCAGTTAACAATGGCTGGGCATTCATATATCGTAGTTGAGTGGTTTCCGGAGTCGTGTAGAAAATAGACTAACTCAAAAAACATTCCATGGCTTGAAGGCTGCCGTTCATTCCATAACGAACAACTTTTCCTTGAAAATCAATAAAACACTTTATTCACTAGACGTACGACGTATTGTTTCAAATAAGAAAATCATAGTAGAAAAACTTAAGTAAGTTCTATATTTTTGGTTTACTTTAAAGTACCTCAAAAAGTTTCCACAACGACAGTGATTAAAGCTTCATGTTGCTTTAGCACAGCAAGTCTACGATGTCGATATATTTACTTAAAAAAAGAAACAAGTTACGCCAAAAAAGCTGTAGTTGTCTCTATTCTTGATTCGGTATCACAATGCATAGACAATAGCATGGCTCAAAAACAAAACAAATTCATGTTTTCAGCCTGATCAAGAACAAGCTTTTGTAATGAATTGTAGTATTTGACGAGCCACTCGTTACACTATTCGCAATGTCTGACGCCTGGTTGTTCCTTTGCTGTTCTGAAATGCTTTATTACTCATATTAACGCATTTTCTTTCCCGACATCAAGGCTGCCAAGACAAGTTTGTGACGAATTTCCAAGCACCAGCGTGACTCAGTTGACTAGGCTGGCATGCAGCGGACCTGGGTTGGAGCCTCACTTTGTCCTTGATATCTTTTATTTACCAAGTTTTTTTCTCTCGATAGTGGGTATGGACACGGGCGGCAGAGGACTGCTACGGCGCCACGCGTGGCCCGCGTTCTGATCTTGTAACAGCTTTCGCTGTAATAATGCGTGACATATATAGTACGTAAGGTGCTCTGCTTTAACACCAACATATTTAAGCGGCTATCAGGCACGTCGGTGGCTCCAGTCACTTAACAGTTCATAGCTTAAACTCTATAAATATCGCAACGTGACGAGCGTTATCTGAAAATTATAGGAGATTGAAGAACTGATAAGAAATACTTGTATCATACTATGGTATAACACTGCTAATAAAAATTGTTATAGAAGGTGACGAAAGAATATTGTGTTGCACAGCACTGACGAAGCTCACTAATTTAGTCACATCAGCGGCAGATATTCATGATGCGACTATTGCCGTAAAATACTTTCACCGCTCGAAAAGCCCCAGATGGGTCATGAAATTGTTTGTGGTTTAGCTCACGGTATCTTCGACGAGACATTCGCCGGTGGCAAAAAATAAATCTGTGTATCACACCTTCCGCGCAGGCGCAGTCAACTTTCGAAGTTGATAATAACCCATTACTTCGCGACACAGAGGTTGGACGCAAGTGACACTTGACTGATCCACGTGAAGCTGCTTTCCCGGTCATGGTGAGGGAAATGTTCATGCATTTTCGGTAAAACGATATCACCGAAATTCGCCGCAACGGTTAATCTCAAACACGAAGCTTCAGTATACCGGAGTGTAGTCCACCTCTCTTTCTATCAGCCTCTCTCCACAAAAGAATTTCACACAAGCATCAGCAGTCATTCCTCCTGACTTCGTTATAATGGCCACTCTCAAACACAAACTCTCGGTATAGCGGAGGTCGGTCACCCCCATCTCACTTCCCGATTTTTTTATTAACACACAAGTATACAACATTAACAGCACGTCACGTGCCGATGTAAGCATTCACTCACCGGGGTAGTACTTGAGCAGGATGTCTCCGGCCGCGGCGGCAGTGTGGTTGTCGGCGGCGTGTCCCGCGCCGTCCATCGCGGCACGGATGGGTTCGCAGCGTGCCAGCAGCGTGCTGCCTGCAGCACCACCAGAACCACCGAGGACGACAACACCACCACCGCTACCAGCGCCACCGGTCGGCAAGGTCTCTTCGCTCGCAGGAGCAGGGAGCGACGCGCCAGTCTCGGGTCCGACAAACACTGGCACCGTTCCGCGCAAGCACGAGCACTGGCCCGTCAGGGGATCGCAGCGCGCCCCGGCGGGGCAGCCCGGCACGCAGGGGCGAGGGCGGTCCGCGCAGCCAGCGCCTGAAGCCGTAATGGGAAAAGAAGGGAAAGAGGAGTCGACTTTTACTTCCTACGAAGAAGACCCCAAAAGGGGCGCGACGTTGGATAAGTTGATTCCTATTACAGGGCGTGGGAAGCGGGCGCGTAACGACAGAGCGTTAGGACAGCGCGTGGTCCGCTGGGTCCCGGTTGTTTGCGTTACGCAGTAAGTAGGTTCTATAACTTCTCGCATTACCCACGTTATGTTATATAAGCTCTACTACAAGTACAGTATTACCGAGAGAAAAGAAATGATTAAATCAGGTAAGCGTAAAAATGTTTCCCCTGTCACACTGTAACAAGAGACAACTCCTAATTGAACAGCAGGCAATTTACTCGGCATAAATGAATTGCTGACTGGCTACTCTGCGCGGAGAAGGACATTGGGGACTGAAAGTACGGATAGGGAGAAAGAGAAAAAAAATGAAGAGAAGATCAGCCTGTGACTAGCGTATAGTGTAATCACTGAGGTATTTGCTCATCAAAAGCTCTCTAAGGGCTGGCCAAACATGCAGTTCATTTTCTCATTAACATGGACGATCCTTTTTTTTTCCAACGTGTGCATTTTGTATTTATTTTTATCGTCCGTTTCACTAAACCCTAAAAACGCGAATGTTTGTATTTTAGAGCGTTTTTCGCCTGCTCCATGGTGAAGGTCAGCCCCACGGAGCTTTACAGTGCTCATTATTCCACATCGATCTCTGTACTACGCGAAGTCTATGTGTACAGTGTGGCGTACAAGTAATGGTAAATAATTTGAAATAGTTTAAATACTAATAGCAAATTCACTAAAAGCGTCAGTGTATTACGTTTAAATCGGAAGTAGAAATTACACAGCATATATGCAGCACACATCAATGCAAAGCTCTCATAAGCGGTTTGAATAAGGACATGCTCTTGAATAACGCATTGCTGACTAATAACGACGTATTACAACTACACATATCGCAGATTTGTTGCAATATTAATCTTTTCACAACACTTGGATTTTTTTTCTGTGCGTCAATGATTATGCGGTTCCGACAACAGTGTAAATTCACTGCATCACTTTTTTCCCCTCCCTAGTTGTGGTGTTCGTGCATTTGCCTTAAGCCACGACGCCATGGTGCGATCGGTTAAGCCTTTGCGTCCTTTGCCGTTATCGCCTAAACTTCACGTCTGTTGCACATTTTGTCATTGTAGGATAAAAAAATATATGTCCAAAAGGTAAAGTAACAAAAATGGCGGCAGATCGTAAGCATTGTGTGAGAATGGTTTCTGTCGAAAGATTCAGCCAGCATATGCAGAATTTTTCTTGGCCTTCGGCCAAGCCGTATGAGGTGGATCGACATTCTCCTTCAAACTCAGTTGTTGTGTGCATATTGTGGGCTCATCTAGCACGTTTACCATACATTAACGTGTATAGATCATCGTTAAAGGTAGCGTTGACATTCGCATTATAGTTCAGATATGCCTTTTACTGAAACAAAGAGATGTAACCAAACGTTCTTTTAGGTATTCATGCGTTGACGAGCAACGCTACGCTACAGCTTGCTGAGTCATAGAAGTAGATATGCAATGCTTATTAAATCGAAAAGCCAATACACAGAACAGTAACCATGATTCGCGCAAGACAAGCAGAACCAGCACAACAGATGATAGGGGTTGATGTAATACATTTAGTTACACATTGTACCCCATGGCTGCTGTCTATCGGGTGCTTGCAGCACGTTTGTCAGCGTTCGGCTGCTACATTAATAACACCGACTATGACAAGTGGTATGTATTTCTCTTGTTTAACCGGCGTAAAATGTATTAGGTGCACGTGACATCACCTGCATGTCTATACAGTAAATGTAGCTATATTCGTGGCCACTGCCACGAATAATGATCGTCTGCGTTCCATATTATCGGCTTACATCTACGCTGACAGTGTCCAGTGTATGCCGCAAATATGACTAAACGAAAAATCTGAAATTAAGGTAAAAAAAAGGCAAATAAGCTGTATTACTTCTGAAAGAAGCGTCATTTATAGACACACCATCGCCTACATTTCTCATGTGTATTTAGTTCGCGGTTAAATTTCATATTCGACAAAAGTTCTGTATTTTATACTGTGAATTTTATCTGTATTTATCTGTATTTATTTTATCTGTATTTTATACTGCCACATTCGATACACAAATAGCCGGAACAGTCAAAGACGGATTGCACCGGAGGCAGTGTGATGTACGACGAAATAGTTTGCGTTATCTTGTTGCAAAAGCAGCACGCCTGTGCGAACTCGAAACACGTCTTCTAGAGCATGCATTTGGTTGCAAGCAGTAGCAGAAACAGCGGACGTTTATTGGTTGAAAGTGATTTAAAGCTAAGCGGTTCTAAATAAAGGGATTCACTGGGCTTAGAGGATCGCCGAGCTTGAGCAAGTGAGCGAGTCGATTTGTCACGCACGCGTAGACAAGCTTCAATTGAAACAGAAATACGACGAACACTGCTGCACAGAAAATGATTACAGATGACAAAAGCGAAAAACAAAATCAAGGAGGTTTCGACCCACTATAGACGTGGGCGTATACGTTTGTTAGGGCAGTCCCGTCTATTTCGTTTGTGCAGTGAAACGAGTGCCACTTTGAGGCCGCGTTAGTGGAGACAATAGGATGTTTTTATGGGATAAAACGCTTCAAGAGCTGCGCCACCGAGCTTATTACAAAAAGAAAGACAGAAAGCAGTCATTCTCATATGACAAAAAGTGAACTGAAAACATAGTGTTATAAGTACTTGTGTAAATTTCCACAAATTTTCCCAACTGTCTTTGTTGTTTCATTTCACTTATCCTAATTAAGAACGGAAAATAATTGAACTTTTCAATTACCGAATGACAAGCTGGGAAGGTGTTATGTTATAATAGCTGCGTAACATCCGAATAATTTGACTTAAAGGGAATTATAGGAGTTATCTTCAAGGCACCAATAGGATATCTTTGAGGCAATGTTTCAGCCTACTTCTAGATATTTTTTTTGCCATATATTCCTCCAGCTTATTATATGGTTTCATGTCGTTAAAATTAATGCAAAATATGTCTCGCCGCCAGCAGCTTGTTCTTGAATTTCGCGACATAATACAAGGATTAAATGGTGTCACGCAAATATACATTTAACTAATTAGAAGTAGGGTATTTAGTATAGGCTAATTATCTGATAAAATTGACTGAAAATAGTACGTAACCACGAAGGATCAAAAGGGGGGGGGGGTGTCGACAAGTGACACCTATATATATGAGTTATCTACGCACCCATTGTCCTTATTACTCTTTAAAAAATGAAAATGAAAACAAGAATATTGCCGCTTGTTGTTAGGCGCCTACCGAAGTCTTGCGCCGCTTCCTGCTCTTATAAATTCTGCCACACCAACTGACAAGCCAAACGCGCCAAGCTAAACGCACCATGCAACGCTGGCGCTGCACGTGTCACCACTCCACGCGCTGGAAAAAGAACGCTGGCGGTTTTTCGAGGAGCAGCTCGAGGCGAGACGCATAAAGAAGACGTTCACGAGGTTTTTCACTAGCGAGCTCAATACAACCTTTGTGCATTTAATTGACGGGCACAATTTCACCATAAATAAAGTGTTGTTTTAGCTTCCGGCGTTGTATTTGTTCGTTAGAATATTGTGAAACAACTTTGGTAAACAGGCCTGATGTTGCAGTACGTAGCTAAACTCGTACATTTGATTAAATATGGCCCAGTTTGACACAGAGTAAACAACAGTGGCTATTATGCAGGTGCCGCAGCATGCAAGACACGGCACTAGAAACAATTCGTGGCAAGGCAATAGCCAAAACTTGGAGCCACATGTTAAACCCGTAATGCATAAATTGCATTATTTGACTAACCTTGGCCGCTGATTACTTTCTCAATCGCTTTTTCACGCCATCGTCCTTTGATCATTCCGGTAATTCAGTGAAAAAGGTAACAGTGGTAGTCATGACTTCTGCTGCAATGGTGTAACAAATGAAGTTCAAATGTGTTCTTTCCTCATAAAAAATTTGGCAGATCCTACGTAGCTGGGAATCGACGTTATGCGAAGCATGCAGAGGGAAGGTGACCGTGTTGCAATTTTACTATTGAGCGACAGTAATGAATTAACGCTAAAGATATGTACAAATGTTGCATGCACAGACATAAGTGGAAGAGTTAAAGAAGTTTATATAAGCAGTTGTTTGCGCTTGCACAACGATGCAACTGGAACATGCGTATTAGCAACACCAGGAGCTGATATGAAGTGCTGATGATCGCGAAGATGCTGGCCCTGGACAGTGCTACATAAATCAACTGCAGCGCATGGCAACTAACCACAGTTGAAGTTAACCTGATACGACGGCTATATCCAAAGGATTATACATATATAATGTTTATAAAATTTGGCTGGCAGCACTGCAACCACAATTGACCTTTCACAAAGATTAGCGTCTATTTGAAAAGTAGTTCCGAGACGTGGCGTAGCTATGTGGTAAAATGCTTCATTGCCCCGCACAGTGCTTGGGTTTGATTCCAGCCATGAAACCCTGAAATTTATTCTTTGCATTCGTCCGGCCAACACTACCGATGTCGGGCATTTCTTAACGTTCACGCGTTAAAATTGGCCATGTGCGTTCTCGTCGTTTTTGGGTAGATACTAAGTTTCAATCGCCTGTGACACATACCCGCATACCACCAGCACATACCCACTCTCGGGTATGTGACGCGACGTACGCGATTGGATTGTAACAGTATTCCTGTGTTGACCAGCGCGTCATATTCGTCAAACCATCTTACCCTCACATGCTAAATTTGGTTCACGCCAAGTTAAGGGGGTGACCACGAGAGCACCCAAAACGTAAACGGCTAGATAGATAACAGATAGATACGCTCAAAATCACCGAAGTTCGCTAATAAATGCATCGCATTTAATATTGTGGCGAAGGAGCACATAGAAAGGGTGTTTTAGCTCCAGTGACGTGAAACCTGGTTAGGAGTGAAGCATGCAGTGTATATACTGGTGTTTCCCAACGCTAAACGTTTGCTTCGCTGCTTGTGTGTTTAGAAAAAAAAACGGCAGCATATCCACGGAGTGAATGATAGAGAGTGGGGCGAAGCATTCGTTCGTTTATTCGTTCTTTATTCCATCCATCCATGCGTCCGTCTTTGTGACCGTCCATGCATCGATTCACCCGTCCGTGCGTGCGTCTGTTCGTGTGTCCGTCCATGCGTTCGTACATGCATCCACCCCTGCGTCCGTTCATGCGTCCATGTATCTGTCTGTGTGTCCGTTCGTCCATCTATTCAACACTCCAAGTACCACCATCTCGCATCTTTTCATCATATATTCCCCATATGCCATCCAGAGCACTGCCATCCAGAGGACATTCCAAGGATTTAAGGAGAGGTGGCACACGCACACTTTCTTACAGCTTGCGCTTCGGGTCTACTTGCCACCTTTAACCCCCTCAAGTTCATGGTATACACTAGTTCACTGTATTCATGGGACTGCAGCCCAACGCTTGCTAAACCTTTCAAAAACCAAGGAGGTTACGCCCAGCGAGTATAACGTAGCAACCTTTTCCTGTCAGATGGTGCTCAATGTACAGGACAATGGCTGCTAATGGGAAATGAGAGACATGAGAATTCGGCTTTTACTTTCTTACGGCTTGCGCTTCGTATATACTTCCCACCTTTAACCACCTCGAGTTCATGGTATATATACTAGTTCATTGTATTCATGGCACTGCGGCTCAACGCTCGCTAAACCTCTCTAAAGCTAAGAAGGTTACACCCAGCAAGTATAACGCAGCAACCCTTTCTTGTCAGATAGTGCTCAATGTACATGTCAAGGCTGCTAATGGGGATTACAGCGTTCGCGTTAACCAAAAGCCGAATGCTCCTGTCTCTCATTCTCCATTAGCAGCCATTGGCATGTAAATTGAGCACTTTTTTTTATTGTTCATACAAGGCTTCATGCCATTCTAGTAACAGGGCACATACACTTACGTCTATGTATCACGACCAACATATTGCAACGGGTATGAGCCGAGAGAGGAGAAGAGGAGGAAGACGTGAACTGGCGCAGAGACCGACGCCATTACTACCGAACCATCAACTCCGCTCTGCTAATAAACACCCTTCGACTTTAACCGTAACAATATGTTTACTTAGGCACTATAATTTTGCAGATGTGTTTCAGACGTGGCATTTCCATTAGATGACTTTACCGCAGAGATGCACGTTTGTGTATCTGGTTTTACATTAGAAACTTGAGTGCCTCGGTAAATTTATTCAGGTTAATATGACAGATTTGCTAAGCCAAACATTTCGTTTTAAGCAATAACGACGAACCTTTAACTCATTAAATGCAGAGTATGAAACCATGATGAGTAGTACGATTACACAATATTTGTGCTGGAAACCTGTTTAAGATTGACCGCGATGACGACATGACGCACCTATAAGCAGAGATTCTAAGGTCCTTTGACCCTAAAGGTGTGTCATGTTTGCGAAAGTGTTTTATAACACTTTAGAGTGAGGTGTTAGCTCAATCGTCTAGTTTTATTACTTTCATATCTTGAAAACAACATCAGCAGCGTCAGAACAAAAGTAATGGGAACAATTACAAACAGACAAGCTCAGAGAAGTCAACCACACGTAAGTTCTAGACATTAGTATAGGCCTAAGCGGAACGAACACAGGAGGAGAACACGACGCGACGAGTGCCATTTGTTTATACATTCTGCTTAAGCAATGATCAGTCAACACACCCAAACTGCCTTACTTTTAAGTCTAGGCAGCGACCATTTGGTATTTAAAGGAGCAGTGAGACCACCTTTACGGAAATCGCGATTTTTGCGTGAACGCGTAATAATCAGTCCCCTAGCAACGATTAGGCACTAATAATGTGACAGATAGACGAAATTATTGTAATATCAATTAGTATAACCAGTATCGAACCCAATCGAAAACGGCCGCGAAGCCCGCCATGTTTCAGCACTGCCAAGCGGTCGCCTCCCATGGCCCCGCCCCCTCTCCGCACGGGGCCACACGAAATAGTGGCGCGTTCTTGAGTTGACATTTCGTCTGTTCGCCGCGCATGTGTGTAGGCATATCTACGCCACCACCATCGCCGTAGCCAGTTTGATCCTGGTTTGGTTCGATCCTCATCCGGTTTGATCTCCTTCGGCTGAGCAGCGATTGAGACCGACGCCGGGCAGAGCAGCGACGAGACAGCTGGAAGCGCACGCCTGGGTCACGCTAGCTGGTAAGACGTCACAAACATTGCGTGCGTGTCACTTCTTCACGATGACCGTAGCTTCTAATTATCACATTCTCAATCATGACTCCACGACAAATCAACCAAAGTGGCACAAGGAAAACGCTAGATTCACGCAAACACGCTGCACGGAGCGAGTGAAACATAGCAAGTCGTTGGTAGCCAGGTGTCGCCGCCGACGGTACCACATGTAGGTACCGCGACGACAACACTAAAATTGTCGTCGTCAACGCTACTCACTTACCATCACTCTGTTCCAGAGGCAGGACCCTGGAGTGTGCTGAACATGTAAAAATACTCCCGATGTCCTGGCCGGGAACGCGCCAATGAGCCTTGGGCGCTTTTTGCGCTCAAAATAGAACAACTTCTACGCAACGGCCACTTCATAGTTCGCTAAAAAAACTTGTGCGTACCGAACAATCGAATTAACGCCACATCTCAAGTTTGAAAATTGGTGTCGCTGTTCTTTCAATGCTATTCTGACCTTAAAACAGACACGCTGCTACGTAGGGAACTATTCCTGTTACATTACAGCGAGAACGCAAGTGGTACGCATAACAAATAAAAAAGTAGCTTGGAGTGACTTCGAAAGTGTTCAGACGTCGGTGCTTTAAATGGCTTCTGGAATTAAAAACCACTTGAAGTGCGAACATCAATGGTCACCGTAAACTTTAACGCCGCATATTACGGTCCACCGGTTGTCACGCTCAACGTCAGGTTAGGTGTGTCAAATAGTCGGCGTTTGGATGAACCTAATTAGTTGGGAAGTACTGGAAGCGCAGTCATAAACTCTGCTCGTACCTAATTAAAGTTGGCTTCCTTGCACCTGACTGCATGCGAAGCGTGAGTATACAGGCAACACGGTTCACAGAACTAGGGTATAGTTGCTTGCGCCTGTTTATTCGTTAGGTTAGGGTATAACGTTTAAATAAAAACAGTCAGAAAGAATGCTGGAACATCTAGTACGCATCACGAGCTGATCCATGTTCGAACAGTTCCGTACATTTACTTATATTTTTTTGTTACATTCGGTACTACTATTTAGAGGCGTTACAAGCATGAACAAAATGATCGAATAATTCATAAACTTTGGTACTAATGCTGAAGGACGTCCATTAAGATATTAGCGCACGCCGGAGAACTGTGGTTCTCGAAGATTAGTTGGCTGTTTCCATATTAAATATTCTATCACTAGTTTGAATCAAGCCTTTTTGCAGCTGCTGCAACATACCCACTGTAGAAACGTAATGCTAGTACTATGTCCATAGCAAAGAATTTCATTCTCCGATGAATGCCCTCATAATGTTTAGCTACACAGTTTGTATTTGACATTTTAGTTGAGGGCTACGCATTTGAGCTTATCACACCTTTAACTTTCATTCACTAATGGTTGCCGTTTTACAAATTTCAATAGTAGCGATCTCTTGTTACCAAGAGTACAATACTATTACGTGACATTAACCTTTCCGTTTACTATTTGATTTGCTTTCCACGTTCACATTTGCCAGATAAGGGCCTCTAGCTGAAAAGACTGCGCAAAATCCAGTTTATCCATCAATGGCCTGAATTAAGGCACTCTTTTTCATGGAAACTTGCGCCTTAAAAAGAAAGATAACACTCGAGCATTGGTGAAAAACATATTTTTGCGAAGAAGGCATTTATAAAGAATTATAAATAATGTCAAGTGTGTGGCACATTAAATTATCATAAGATTCACATTTCCAGCTGATAAGAGATGGTACTTATTTTCGTAATCCTACTTTACGTTAATTAAACGCAGTTTCTAACACCTAAGCGTTTGTTGGCGAGGTTCGAGAAAGTGTGAACCGAGGTGGCGTCTACAAAAGTCGTGTTGGGAGAGCCGGTGATCGCTCCCACCGGAAGTGACGCTGGCTCTAATAACTGCCTTAGCAACCACCAGCACTCGTAGCATAGGAGAGGACAGTCTCCCTGGAAGACTTTGCAGCAGCCCTTCGTAACAACAACGTAGCCAAAGAAACGATGCCACGTTATAACCTCATAAGAAAGTGCTTGAAGATGCTCCGAAGAGTTTTTTACCACTGATATATTTTAGTGACATAAGTCTGATGCAATCTGACTTTCGCGAAGCCTAGGCGTGCACATGATCCTGAATCTTCTTTGAGATTATCTTTTGTATGCTACTGTGGCCACAGGTTCTACGACAAGTCATTAATTGATGTTTTTTATCCGAATGCCTCGCTAGTTGGAAAATGAAATGTTACTTTTATATTCCCAGAACGATACAAAATACATTACTATTTGAATAAAAATAAATGAATAATAGAATTTCTTTGGAATGTTGAGCCTTTCCGTCAATATACACGTGCATTCAGCATCAAAAGCTTAGTAATCTCGACGTTCGAAAAATTGTTTGATTTTTCGTAAATTTGTTAATGTCTTCGATCACACTGTACAAGACATTTTGTTAGCGTGTTTCAGAACAGCCCCGTAAAGTAAACCCAAGGCTGCTTGCCGAAACATCGGCTATGTTAAGCTTTTTCTTGTATCTCTTGGTCACTAAGTTTTTGACACCGACTGCCCATTCGTCTACGTCGCAGCGAATAAGGTAGGTGAGAGTGGCGGCTGTCAACCGCCGAGCAATAAATCACCTCAAGGCCACGTTATCGGGTGCAACTGCGTCTCGACTTATCGTCGAAGTATACGCGCGCGTGGGATACTGGAATTCCGAATCACGCATAACTCGTGCAAGCGTGAGACGGCCGATAGCCGGCAATCACTCTAAGAGGGGAGCGCACTTGACCACACAACTGTGTGGGTGGCACAAAAGGACGAGAATACGCTCGCAAAAAGAAAAAAAAAACACAGAGAAGATAAAAATAGCGAGTTAGTCCCGGAGCTTCTTGCTAGGAGGCTCAGTGACCCGTTGAGCTTGCGCTCTGCAGCCAAGAACAATAGAGCCTCGGAACAAAGAAAGTTGTGGGAGCCAGGCTATCAAAAACAAAAAAAAAAACAGCCACCGTATATGGCGGCGAGCTTATCGCTTTTACTGCTAAAGACCCACTGCTAGATGCACGATTTGTTTTTGTCGCTCGTCACGGATACTGCGCGCGCGTGTGCCTGAAATGGCGGTGGAGAGGAGGCGTTGATATGCTTTCGCTTTGGTTCGCTCCCTAAGCTGGAGACAAAGTTTTCTTTTTTTTTTGTTAGCAAGCCGAGCACTCTCATAAAGCGCTGACTGAACCAGGCGTCTCAGCGGGGCAGCTCAGTCTCCTGGCAGCGCGCAATGAGCCGCGAACTCTTTGGATGCGTCTTTGGATATGGCCTTGGACATAGACAGTGTCGTGCGATAGTCGCGAGCGCCACTCGCGACCAGTCCAGTGGAAAAAAGGAGCTGCCAGTGTTTCCCGTAGAACTTGCGTATTCGTTTTTTCGCTGCGGTCAACACTCGGCGTCGTTGTTTGCACTGGAGACACGAAGCCGTAAAACAATATTTCTTTTGAGAGACCGGAGCGTAAAAAGAACAGGCTTGCTGCTGTTTCTGTGCGCGATGTTTTTTTTAAATGCGAAGCATTTCTTAGCGAACTTCGGCGACTTTGAGCGTATCTATCTATCTATCTATCTATCTATCTATCTATCTATCTATCTATCTATCTATCTATCTATCTATCTATCTATCTATCTATCTATCTATCTATCTATCTATCTATCTATCTATCTATCTATCTATCTATCTATCTATCTATCTATCTATCTATCTATCTATCCATCTATCCATCTATCCATCTATCCATCATCTATCATCTATCCATCTATCTATCTATCTATCTATCTATCTATCTATCTATCTATCTATCTATCTATCTATCTATCTATCTATCTATCTATCTATCTATCTATCTATCTATCTATCTATCTATCTATCCATCTATCTATCTATCCATCTATCTATCTATCTATCTATCTATCTATCTATCTATCTATCTATCTATCTATCTATCTATCTATCTAGCCGACTACGACTTCTAGCTCTCCTGGCTGTTTCGATAATGGTATCGGTTCCAAACTTGATATGGCATAACATGACTGTATGAAGAACATATTTGACTAGTCATAACATAAAAATCATGACATTTAATGTCATGAATGTCATGATTTACCTTTCATGATCCTGCTGCTCTTGCGGTGTGGTTTCGTTCACATGACATGCTTCAGAACTGGTATGATATGACATGATTGCATGGCGAACACCAGCAACAGACCCTAACATGAAAATCATGACATGCGTGTCATGTAACAACATGACTGCATGCCGCGCTCATGATGCGCTGGCAGCCATTTCGCTATCGTCACATACCAAATTTGGTATTACGGTACGTGAATGGATGACAAAGGTATGGGACTGGTGCAAACATGATAATCATGAGTTGCGTGTCATGTAAGAACATGACTACATGCCACGCTAATGACGCGCTGGCGGCCATTTCGCTAGCGTCGTATATACCAAATTTGGTAGTACGGGACGCGAATGAATTATGTAGGTATGATAATAGTGCGAACATTATAAAGATGAGATGCGTGTCATTCATGTAGCAACATGACTACATGCTACCCACATGATGCGCTCATGGCCGTTTCACTAGCTTCACATGTACCAAACTCGGTATTACGAGACGCAAACGGATGACATAGGTGAATGACACATCCAAACATGATAACGACGACAAGCGTGTCATGTAACAACATGACTACATGCCACACTCATGTGCTCACGGCCGTTTCGCTCGCTTCATATATGTCAAATTTTTATTACGTGATGCCGATGGATGACGAAGGTATGTGACTGGTGAAAACATGATAATCATGAGATGTGTGTCATGCGCAAATATGACTACATGACACAGTCAAGGTACCAATACATTTCGACGTCATGCAGTGCGCATGCTCGCTGGCATTCCTTTCGTCGCGTCGCGCCGGCGTGGCCGCCACGTCAGTCGCCGGTCTTGCCATATATTACCAGGCACGCGCCTCACTGCGTTGCTTCGACGCATGCGCGTTTTAGTGCGTCCGGCGTACCTCCATCACGAAAAGACGCAGACGCAGTGTTGACTGGGTAACGCATCGGCGCGAAATGCCGCAAGTCGCATTTCGCGCCGGTTGCCGTCGTGTCGCGCTGACGGACGCCGGTCGCACCTGGCGTCTACTATAGAGTGCTCGCAGTTTACTAACATAGCGTCGCTGTGCCCAGCGTACGTGCGCGTCAACGCTACTTTGGAGTATATTGGGCCCTTCATAATGCGCTCGCGGCTGTTTCGCGTGCTCCCCAAATAACAAATTCTGTATCACGTGATGAATAGATGATGAAGGTAAACTTGAAATCCATACATAATAATCATGATACGTAAGTCATGTACAACATCACTTACCTTCACCTCGTAACATTGTGCTGATTTTAGAGTGACATATCAACTTTTCTTATTCGTGCTTTGCATATCATCGATTCCCACTGTACGTGGGATCTGCCATTTTTTTTTTTAGAATGTGAAGTGGCTTTTTTGCTAACCTATGTAACGCTGTCGCTCCGTACACCCCGTATGCGTCTCGCTTCTCCTGCCGCATGCGGCGTTGCTCCCCTGCCCCTCTCTCGCCTCGCAAGCCCGACGTAGGTAGCGTCTGCTACTAAAAAAAAAATGGAAGCATATCCACGGGGTGAATGATGGAGAGTGGGGTGGAGGATCTGTCCGTCCATTCGTTCTTGCTTCCGTTCGTACACGCGTCCGTCTGTATGACTGTCCATGCGTCCATCCGCCCATCCATGCGTGCGTCTTTTCGTGCGTCCGCACGTTCATCTGTGCGTCCATCCCTGCGTTCTTCCATACATCCGCCCCTGCGTCCGTACATGCGTCCATCCGTCCGTGCAGCTTTCTATTCATCCCTTCATGCATCTGTCTGTGTGTCCGTTCGTCCATCTAGTCAACACTCCAAGTACCACCATCTCGCATCTTTTCATCATATATTCCGCGTATAAAAGCACCGCCATCCAGCGGACATTCCAATGACAAAACGAGAGGTGGCACACGCACACTTTCTTACGGCTTGCGCTAATTGGTGGTTTTTCGGGACGTTTGCAAGATGTTGCAATTTTGACCATGTAGCTATACAAAACGCTGTTCTGCGATTTCTTCTAGCTTGGTCTGGTTTCATTACGTTTTGATGTTGCCATTTGGCACTTCGTGATACCACACAGATACCTGTATATAACGTAACACCCTGGATATAAAATTTTGGCGCCCTGAATTACACGCATTACGTGATTTGCTTCGTTAGCCTGGTTGTTCATAGGTTGCGTACATTCACTTTCAAGCGGGAAACACGTGCACACAATAATTTTATACATTGTCCCGCTGTGAGGGTCTGAGTAATTATGGCACTCGTCTCCTAAGGTGAAAGTCGCGGGAATCAATCCCAGCTGAGGTGGCTGCATTTTTGATGGGGTCGAGAATGTTTGAGGCGAGTGTACCCTGATTTAGGTACACGTTAACGAACACCAGATAGTCAAAATTTCCGGTGCTCTCTACTACAGTGTCTCTCGTAATCATAGCATAGTTTAGAGACTTTAAACCACAGATAATAATATCAGTTTTTTTTAGAAAGCAGAACGCGATTCTGCCCCGCCGCAGTGGTCTAGTGGCTAAGGTACTCGGCTGCTGACCCGCAGGGCGCGGGTTCGAATCCCGGCTGCGGCGGCTGCATTTCCGATGGAGGCGGAAATGTTGTAGGCCCGTGTGCTCAGATTTGGGTGCACGTTAAAGAACCCCAGGTGGTCTAAATTTCCGGAGCCCTCCACTACGGCGTCTCTCATAATCATATAGTGGTTTTGGGACGTTAAACCCCACATATCAGAACGCGATTCTCTTACGCAGCAAAATCAAAGTTGATTAAAAGACACGCCGTACTGGAAAACTAGAATAACTTTCATCTACGCAGCCTTCACAACTCGTGACTAAATGTCGGAACTGCCCCCCCTCCACCCTCTTTTTTTTGCTTTTATTCTTTTTGAGTGGTCTAGTTGCACAATGTGCATGCTGTAGTGATTGCACAATCCAGAATTACGAAACGGTGCCGTGGACGACAACAAAGTCATGAACAGGAAACACAAGTACCGAGACAGTTATTTAGCATTTCGCTCTGTAATTTTGTCCACATTTGTGCCCCCGTTTCGTAATTATGGATCCATATTATAACTCGCACAATTTGCAGACAGATGTCACGTTCCCCTAAATTGTGTCAGCTGCGAGAATAACTTTAGCCGCTCCGTTGTTAGCTCGATTCATGCGATGTATATTGGCTTCTGCATGAGCTCGTATTTCCTGACAACACTGTGGTGTACAGAAACGTGTCTCACATTGCCGTGCTAGGGTCAGCTCGTGATCGATGAAGCGCTCTCACCATATACGCTGTGTAAATGACTTAATACCTGTCTGGTGCAGCTGAAAAAAGCGTGCTGCCGTGATCAATGAAAGGAAGGGCTGCCCAAACAATGTCGTAATAATGTACGCCAGTAACACGCAATACTATACTCAGTATCATCCCCAAGAACTTGTCGTTATCCCGCCGGGTTTACAAATTGGCTACCATGGCTTTTGAATGACCCGAGAATGAACTTGCTTAGATGGGTGTGCGCCTAAGGGTGACAAGTTGATAAACCTATTTTTTACCTGATTTTCAGTTAGTAAACAGTGCGCTACTGATAAATCTTACTTCTTTCTTTTTCTGCATTACTAGCCGTCGTTCTCTCTCTGTTACATTACTTTCTTTTGTCTATGTGATATAACTAATGCATCCTTAAAGAACGCTGTTCTTGTGGTGTTTGGAAACTTTATTACAGAGATTTGCCGCTTTATATTTTTACTGAAATTGAGTGACATTTTTCTGCTTGTATTCCAGTTCTTCTCAAGTTTTATGGGTCTGTATAAATTTATTATAGCGTTTTCGTTGTTATCGACGTAAGTCAACTATGAAACACGCTTTTTCATTCGTATAAATTGCTTGTTATTTTTACTATATTTCACTTGTGTGTGTGAATGAATGAATAAATGAATTATTCAATTATTATTTCATTGATGATCATGTGTTTACACATTTATGTTTACAAGGATTATTCCACATTCTGAATCACTTTGTGGCATCGTTGTTGCAGGAGAACTAGTTTTGTCAGATTTAGGTAGTCACAAAACTTGAAAGAACCGAGGCAGCAGTGACCGGCTCTACCCGTTTATGTCTTCTGTATCAGCTTTTTTTGTATACTGCGGAAATTTTGTTTGCCCGATAATGGTTAACAGCGCTAATCGCAAGTGAGAGATAAATAAGTTTGTTTCTTGTAGAGCACTCAACTTTCGTGTAATCGTGTAAATCCAGTACCACTTTTCTGAAGTAGTTAGTTTTCTCCAGCCAGTTGGCACGAGTCTCCGAGGTTTTGATTGAATGATATTAAGCTTACGAAATAATCAAGACATGTGATGCCACTCAAACAGCTATGCGGGTTTTTCGTGCATGTCTTTTACAGACACGCCAGATCACACCGTCACAAAGAATGCGCTTAAAGACAGCATGCACACGTAGAGAATAGCATGTTCAAAGCTAAACATGAACTCCAGTAACTTTTGTTAGTTATCCCGGGAGTTGGCCTGGTGTATATTTGTCATTTCTGCTCATTATAATTCAGGGACTCGTTAGGACATATTAGTTTCGAAGGCACGAAAACATACTATACAGCATAAAAAATATACGAAACCACATTGATTTCTTAGACATGGACATAAGTATACAACATCACAATTATAGAGTATGAGAAAAATTCACCTGAATTCACCTATCAATTCACTTACCCGGGTATTTCTTTGCTATGCCTGGGTAATGCTACATTTGGCAGTGTTTTTGGCATCGTGATTAAAACGGTCTGTTGCCAGTAAACTTCGGTGGAGCAAGAAAACTCCACGGCTATGTTAGATCTTCCTTAAGTACGTTACTAACCACTCGTCTTCATTGTTTTGAGATTTTAAATGTGGAGCACTTTAAGGAGGGCCGGTTGTCTTATGCTGCTGTTGTGCCTTAGCGTAACGCAGACAAAGCCATGCATAACTTTGTCATCTGCAGCCCACACTCACGCCAAAGGTCTGCTTACTCTGGTTACCTGTTACTGTCAAGGTGCTCGAAGGAGCGCGTTGATGGTAACATATTCCTCTGGTTACCTGTTACCGCACCATGACGGTGATATCTATTTCTGGTTAACTATCAGTGCCTTGACAGTAGTAGGTAATTGTTGAGGCACTCGGAGCGCCTTGACGAAAATATTAAGAGCGGTACACTTTGATAATACCCTCCTATAAAATAAAAAAAGGAAGAAAGGGAGAAATTGAAAGAAAATGAAAGAAAACAAAACTGGAAGAAAAATAAAAATGAACAGAAGTAAAAAAAAAGACGTAAGAACTCGAAAATAAAAAAACGAAAAATAGTGGAGAAAAGAACAAGAAAAGCGAAGAGAGAGAGAAAAAAAAAAAAACGCTGCCAAGCTCCACAGTATCTTCATTAGTGCGAAGCTGAATTTTTTTAATCGTTGCTGCCTCTGTGGTCCTGCGATATTCATTCATGGCTGAAGTATTTTGAAATAAAAAAGTAAAAAGTTCACGCATTTTTTTGTTTATTAGGACGCAGTCTTGTGGACATATTTTAATAGAAAAAAGTACTTGTCATAAATCAACGCGAGTAGACGTGGAGGCTAATGTAAAATATACATTACTACACGTATTGTGAAAAAAAAATCCCGAATTTTCACGCAGCACAACACTCAGCAAAAGCCCTACTCTTTGGTAATATTGTTAGCCCCAACAACAACGAGTTTTTTTACCAAAAGAGGGGCCTCCTACTTGTCCTCTGAAGGCATCTTTTTTTTTCGTGTGAAGAAATGAGAGCGGTGTGCTTCAGATTAAATGCGAAGCATTTGTTTGCGTACTGCAAGCACTTTAAGCATCTATCTATCTATCTATCTATCTATCTATCTATCTATCTATCTATCTATCTATCTATCTATCTATCTATCTATCTATCTATCTATCTATCTATCTATCTATCTATCTATCTATCTATCTATCTATCTATCTATCTATCTATCTATCTATCTATCTATCTATCTATCTATCTATCTATCTATCTATCTATCTATCTATCTATCTATCTATCTATCTATCTATCTATCTATCTATCTATCTGTCGTCTGTCTGTCTGTCTGTCTGTCTGTTCTGTCTGTCTGTCTGTCTGTCTGTCTGTCTGTCGTCTGTCTGTCTGTCTGTCTGTCTGTCTGTCTGTCTGTCTGTCTGTCTGTCTGTCTGTCTGTCTGTCTGTCTGTCTGTCTGTCTGTCTGTCTGTCTGTCTGTCTGTCTGTCTGTCTGTCTGTCTGTCTGTCTGTCTGTCTGTCTGTCTGTCTGTCTGTCTGTCTGTCTGTCTGTCTGTCTGTCTGTCTGTCTGTCTGTCTGTCTGTCTGTCTGTCTGTCTGTCTGTCTGTCTGTCTGTCTGTCTGTCTGTCTGTCTGTCTGTCTGTCTGTCTATCTATCTATCTATCTATCTATCTATCTATCTATCTATCTATCTATCTATCTATCTATCTATCTATCTATCTATCTATCTATCTATCTATCTATCTATCTATCTATCTATCTATCTATCTATCTATCTATCTATCTATCTATCTATCTATCTATCTATCTATCTATCTATTTATCTATCTAGCCATATACGTCTGGGTACTTTTGTGATCACCCCCTTAACTGGCGTGATCCAAAATTACTATGGGAGGCTTAGGTGGTTTTACGAACATGAAACCCTGGTCAAGACACGAATAATGTGATAATACCGTCGCGTACATCGTGAAACACTTCCCGCCAGACAGTGACACATACTCGCTGGTGGGTATGTGCCACTGGTATGCGGGTATGTGCCACAGGTGATTGACACTCATTATCTACCCAAGAAAGACGAGAACACAGACGGGAAATTTTAACGTACGAGCGACAACAAAAACCTGACATCGGTGGTGCTGACCCTTCGAATGCAAAGATTAATTGTCAGGGTTCCAGAAGGAATCAAACCCAAGTATTATGCGTGGCAATCAAGCATTCTATCACAGAGATAGGCCAGGTTACTTTCAAATAGACCCCAATGTTAATGAAACGTCAATTGTGGTTGCAGTGCTAGCTAATAAATTTTATAAAAATTGCATATGCACTTCTATTATACAGCTGCAACGTTGGCTTAACGTCTATTCTAGTTAGGTGCCATGCGTGGAAGTTCATTTATGCAGTAGTGTCCAGCGCTACCATCCTCGCGAGCACTACCACTCCATATTAGCTTATCGTTTCTGGTGTTGCTGATACTTACCATGTTCCTGTTGGCATCGTTGCGCAAGTGCAAACAACTGGATTTATTAACATCTGCTACGCTTCAACATATGTCCGTGCGTGAAACATTTATACATATATATTTAGTGTCATTTCATGACGTGCCACTCAATAATAATTTACAACAATGTCAGCTACCCAGCGTATGCTTCGCATAACGTTGATTGCCAAGATACCTGGGATCTGCTTATATTTGGTTCATTTTATTTCTTTTTAAATAGTGCCAATCCCAAAGGCATCATAGCTGGACGGCACTGTTTTATTAATTGAATACAATCATTTATAGCGCGAGTTGTGACACAATGTCAGCAACAAATAATTACAATAAAATCGCAAAATAAGAGAAACTATAAGCTTGAGAATGAAAAGAAAAGAGGGTCGCAAATAAGAACACAAGGAAAAAAAACAGCAGATCATTCGGTCATAAGGTAGCTGATGAACTAGCTAAAGTAGCTGATGACCTGATGAACTTACAAGACCCCAATGTACTTAGTTTTTTTTTCTCGTTACCAATGGCCTAACGTGTGCCATATCATACAAAATGAAGGTACATTATTACAGTAACATAAATGAGCTTTGTACAATGGTATTGTGTTTTGTATGTAGTATTAGCTATAAATTTCGCGCTGAGTCCACTATTTCGGTTGTACGTTTCACTTTAGTTTACTGTTATGGACATATGTTCGCATAAAAACCTTTTTTGAAGAAAGTCAAGGGGCTCTTAGCTGGTTCAGAGATCAAACTTTTCGCAGCACTCTACGGATAGCGACCACACCACAAATTCACATAGTCCGCACAAACAACACCAAATTATGGAGCTTCACTTGCAAAATTCATTATAGGACTACGCATCCAGCTGCAATGACTGTTTTCGGGTCAATATTAACCACGTAGGTTTAGTTTAACGTGCATATAAATATAATGGTACAAAGATTTCTCTAGAATTGCGCCCACATCAAAGTGCGTCTATCGTGACCGGGGAGAGCACACGCACCAAACCAGAGCCAGCTACCGCAACGAGGGCCGTTAAGGAAGGGCATCCTCCCTTTTGAAGAGCTGCGTACACAATCCATCAGTCCCAATGCACGATTTAATTAATCTCAGTTCACGCGAGCACAAAGCGTTGGCACTAAGCCGGGCAGTAATTACCATCCTTTTTTGTTGACCGTCCAAGATTTGCTTTCCGTTGAAGCATTTGTGAGCTGGTACGCCGGATACGTAGAAAGGACAATACGACCTTGCTTGCTCTCTTCTCGCAATTAGCGAAAAGCGAATTAGTGTGCGTCGTAGCGTGACCTTGATGATTTCTACGAAACGTTGATCATTTCACACCGAAGAGTGGTGTTCGGGAGAAAAATAAATTCAAGACAGCAAGGTCACTTGGAGCAAGATGGTAAGCTCGGAGAGTTGGTGTAAGTTCATTTTTTTGATGAAACAGCGTTTTACTTAGCTAAGGACGAGAACTGAGAGCGCAAGACATTGTTCTGAGCTAGAAACTGAAGTTTATTACAAAAACACTTTTAATCAGTGTTGTATCCGTTACCGGAAAAAAAAATTGAAGATTCCACGTACAGTGGGAATCGACGATATGCGAAGCACGTATGAGGAAGGTTGATATGCCATTTTAAAATCAGCAAAACGTTACGAGGCGGATGTAAATTATGCCGCACATGACTTCCATGTCATGATTATTATCTTTGGGTGTGTCATTTATTTTCGTCGTCTGTACGTGTCAAGTTATAATAAATTTGGTATATGTGGATCTATAGCGAAACGACCACGAGCACACTATGAGCGTAGTATGTAGTCATGTTTTACATGACACACATGTCATTGATTGATATGTGGGGTTCAACGTCCCAAAACCACCATTTGATTATAAGAGTCGCCGTAGTGGAGGGCTCCGGAAATTTCGACCACCTGGGGTTCTTTAACGTGCACCCAAATCTGAGCACACGGGCCTACAACATTTCCGCCTCCATCGGAAATGCAGCCGCCGCAGCCGGGATTCGAAACCGCAACCTGCGGGTCAGCAGCCCAGTACCTTAGCCACTAGACCACCGCGGCGGGGCAGCATGGCACGCATGTCGTGCTCATCTTGTTCGGACGCGTCATTTACTTTCATCATCCATTCACGTCACGTAATACCAAATTTGGTATATGTGGAGCTAGCGAAACGGCCGCGAGCACGCTATGAGCGTAGCTTGTAGTCATGTCTTACACGGCAGCATGTCTTGACTATCATGTTTGGACGTGTCATTTACCTTTGTCGTCTATTGAAGTCTTACAATACCAAATTTGGTATATGTTAAGCTACCGAACCGACCGCGAACACACCATAAACGTGCCGTGTAGTGATTGCATACAAGGTATGCATGTCATAAATTTGACGTTATGGCTTGTCATTTATGTTTGCCATGCAGTCATGTCCTACCATACCGGTTTTTCAATAAGTGAAGTGAACGAGATCACTGCAGAAGCAGCAAGACCATCACATGTAAATCATGACATTTATTGCATACATGTTATGATTTTTATGTTATGATTAGTCACTCATGGTCATCATACAGTCATGTTATGCTTTACCAATTTTGGCATAGGTCCCATTATCGGAACAGCCAGGAGAACTGAATGTCGTAGGCAGATAGATAGATAGATAGATAGATAGATAGATAGATAGATAGATAGATAGATAGATAGATAGATAGATAGATAGATAGATGAGGTCAAAGCCACCGAGGTTCGCCAGGAAATGCTTCGAAATTGAAAAGAGAACCGAAAAAACTTGTGAATTCCGCGTTTGTACCGTGCACTTCTTTTCTCGTCATTAATTTATTAAGGTTCTGTCACATCAAAATAAAAGGTTAGTGATGTATATGAAATATCTCAACCCGCTTTCGCAACTTCTGGTCACCATAAGCAGCCCGCAACGTCATCCGACATTCCACGCAAAGGCTTACATTCGATCAATCTTGGAGTTGCATCAGCGCTGCATCGCATTTACATGGCGGATGCACCCTCAGCATTGCTCCACAAGTTCTTGATAAATATATCAAGATTCAGAGCAAGTACTCAGCCTTGAACCGCACAGCGTAGTGAACAAAAAAGCACAAAAAAAGAAGAGGGAAACCTCTCAAAAGCGGGTGCTTTGATGGTGATGACCTTGACCGCTTTTGAGAACGCTGAAAGAAGCCAGTAAATTTCGTGGCGCCTTAAATAAAGCCCTGTCATCAGTAGACGGACACGCTGAGTTACTAGGAGACTGCATCCTCCTTCCACACTGCGAACTGTTGCATGATACGTGGTTATGAAAGGGGGGGGGGTACTTCAATGCACTGCGTGTGGTCGTAGTATGTGCGCATGCTGAGACCGACGTTAAAACACGAATCATACTGCAGCCAACGCATAGCGGCAACCTTATACAAGAATATCATTTGCAAGTGATTCACTCTGACTTTATTTCGTGAGCTACAGCAGCCACTATTGGATTGCTTCCGCTTTGCTTCCTCCAATGTCCAGGCACACGTTCACTGAAGAGTTTCGTATTAAACATGGAGACTGCAGCCTTTTACAACGTTACGGCATCAAATAAATATATAAATAAATCAACGAATGAATAGTTAGTAGCTAACATATGGGTGAACAGTTACTGGTTAAACAGATAGGCGGACTTGTTCGACTATTCAGTTTATGTTTACACACCTTAATTGCATGTGGCAGATTGCGACTAAGGTCCTATGAGCAAGCATTCTAGATTTACGTAGTTGAAGTGGCACGTTTCTCAAAGTGTCTCTTCAGGCGTACCAGAAGTGCTGAAATTGGGATTTTAATAAGATGGAAAGGGAGCGCGAGAGCAGCAATCAAAAACAAAAGGAAGGCGAAGAAGGAAGATATTCGCTGTGCCCATGCACTGCCTCCGCTTTCTTTTTTAAATTCCTTTAGAATTGTATACTTTCGTGGACTGCTTTACTATTATCGTGAAGCCAAACCGACATGCCTACCTGTCTTTTCCAACGTGATGCCGCGCAGGGTCCGGCTTTTATTTAAGACACATGCATTATTGTGACCAGATGTGGCGGGAAATGTTGGCTGTCACACGTAAGTGCCGAATGCCCGTCCGAAGCATTCAAAAATATTGGCTTATAATGTACTAAGGTCACAATAGAGAAATACAAGAAAAAATTGCAGCTCATGATTTTCGGTAACGTACAATTCTGTTTGGCAGCGCGGGGTACACATTAGCAAGTGTTTCTTAACGGCTTGACAACTTTTTATGATGAAGATGGTGGATAGTGTTTGGTGAAAAAAGCAGATAACCGACATTCACAATGTCAAAAGACTCAGCCTATATCAGAGATTGCTGCTGTAGTCATTGGTAAACCACTAACAAAAAAAAAACTAGACGTGTTAGCACTTTAGTATAAAGAACACGTCCTTAAAGAGAGGATATCTCGAAACTCATTTTATGTTCAGGAAAACAGCAGAAAGTATATAATCCGCACCGCTATGTGCAAACAGCGTTGCCCAACATAATAATTAGCCATCAGTGGGGAGGGTCTTGCAAAACCATTTCTAATTCAGTTCAAAACTTCGCAATTCAAATTCAGACTTGCGAAAGGCCACATATGTGTAACTTATACGCAACGGTCATACAGTGCTGCTATGTGAGGCAATGATGTTTTCGCATGTGTGGTGCGGCTTTCACATTTAGCATTTTTTTCTGCGAATAAAATCACTCGCAATCGGCACTCTTTTCTTATACTTTCTTCTGCCCCCAAACAACGCCAAATGATCACACCTTCCCGTTACACTGAGAAAGTTGCGCCAAAGTTAAAACAACATTGTGTGCTTCTAGGTATGGTGGTGCTTAGCTTATGTTTTCTCAAATAATCAGCACAGGAGCATGTACCCTGTCTCTCGTCTTTGTGGGCATCTGCTATGCGTTTTATTTTATTCCCTAAGAGATTTCTAAATGTGCTCAGCAAGAAAGTGTGATTCCACAGCGCACCATCATGAAGTTACTAATCCTCCCAAAACCCACCTTGGGAGAAGTAAATGGTGTTTCGAGAGAAATAGGATGTAGGAATCGTAACTGGAGTTCTTTTTTCCCTTTGTAATACCACTTGAAATGTTTTATTTCGTGTCTTCTTGCAGTTTTCCAGAATATAGTATGATCAAAATTTGGCATTTTTCAAGACTCTATTACGATGAAACACGAGTTTTCTCATATATCATGGCTATGCAGTCTCACAAAATGTAAAAGAATTTGCATTTACATTCTTCGACGAACCACTACATATTCTAGGAAGAGATTTTGAGCTTTTGTGCTGACTATCTTAATGATTTTTAGCCATTAGACAGCCGCAGATTATTAGGCCCTGGATGTTTTGCTTAGAGAAGTTTAAGTTGACGGTATGCATTCTCTGCTTGTATCATACCATGAGCTGCTCTCTAGAAATGCCATAAAAGAGGACGGCTGTTCAATATTCACGCAGCTGGAGACTATGGCGACATCTGAGATGCTTAGAAAAAACCACGGCTTCTCGTTACTCGCGCCATATGTCAGGAGCCGCAATCGATTTAATCGTGCGGGAGCAGCAAACGCCTCGCTTTGGTACAAGGCCTATAAATAGCATTGCTTAGATTTTAGATACCTATTTAGTTAAAAATTATTTGGCAGCCCGAAAATTGGTCGCTAGCACAATTGTTATTGATAACATTGCAAGTGATAACAGGTGATGATGTAAGACTCACCTTCGACGATAACGCCATCGGACCGGGAACATTGCAGCGTTCCATTCAGAACTCTCCACGAGTACGTCAGGCACACTCCATCTGCAGATTTTACGCAATTGAAACATGAATAAATTATCACGATAGATTACTTCTTTCTGTACGAGACACTCAACTGGCAGATGCCCATTTAGATGCTTCCACTGCATTGCTACTCCTGATCTCTCAGTTGACAGCTGTTAGGCTGAGTAGACTAACAGATGTGTAAAATACTGAATGGTTTATATCCAGACCAAACAGGTAGGAAATTAGGTAATGTTATGCTGAAAAGTTATAAAAAATAAAAAAGAGGACAGTAATTTGTTTGTAATCCAATTACTCAGAAGAGATCCAACCACAAAATGCGTGACACCTTTTTTGTC
Organism: Rhipicephalus annulatus; assembly: GCA_013436015.1. Classification (NCBI taxonomy): domain Eukaryota; kingdom Metazoa; phylum Arthropoda; class Arachnida; order Ixodida; family Ixodidae; genus Rhipicephalus; species Rhipicephalus annulatus. The sequence goes on along the minus strand of WOVY01001016.1, from coordinate 353,186 downwards.
TTGTTTTTCTAGCTTCACAAGGTCTTGTTACAAAGATATTATTACTGTTTTCATTAAATTTACGCTTCAAATGAACATGTATTTTATTGCACCACCTCATTGTAGTTGGGTAGTTTTGTGTGATCACACACTTATACCATTGCTGAACTACCCAAAGCTGTATTTTGGATTTGCAACCGAAAACGCATGTTGTTCCCTCCCCCCCCCCCTCATATAAAATATGTGCATTGCATGAGGAGGGACATTAATGCTTCAATGAGGAGGGATAATAAATGCTGCCCCTGGACGTACCCCAACAAGGCCTTGTTTGAATCATTTCAGTTGGACAGTGACCAGTATTTCCAGTCTTTGCAGGAACCATGACCGCTCGAGAACGTGACGTCTGACCAACTGGAACGAGAGCGTGAAAAGCCGTGTTATTGCCACTGAGTGACCACGAAACAAAGTAAAATTAACCTGAATGTCAAGAACGTTGCGTTTTTGTTAAGGTAACGCTTGCGTACAAAACCATTTGTCACGGCCCTCTCGTAAAGGTCTCCTACACATAAGAATCTCTCATACGCATAACCAGTTACAATATTATATCACCACCCAATGTAGACATTTTTTTCTATTTAAAAGAAATCTCATGGAAACGCTTTTATTCTTTTGTTTCATTAGTTTTGTTATTATTTTCTCATTCTTTGCTAATGAATTAAGTGTGAGCTGTTCAATAATAAAAATGGAAACACTATCTTTTTTGCCTCACTAATATTTTATTTGTTTTCTTCTTGAAGTTACTGCTAGTATAAGTATGAAGGAGTAATAAAATGTTGAATTGCCGTGCATTCTGTTAAAGCGCTGAATGAAAGCTATGTGTTGTGTAACGCTTTGTGTATTATGTGAGCGTAGCGTATATATAACCCTTAAAGCTCATAAAAGCGGCTCATTACATGTTTCATTTTTATGGCATCTATTCGACCTTTATGGCATCAAGTGGCATCTTCGCATGTACAAATGCCAGTGTGTTCTCATTTGTACTTTAAACACCATTGAACCGTGATATTTGACATGACAAATAGAGAGAGCCGTCTTTCATTAAAGCTTGTTCTTGCTTTCTTTGAAGAAAATTTGTCGTGACTGAGTGGCTCGGGTATTGTTCCAGGCGTGATGGTATATGAAGTCCCCCTAGATTATTTAATTCTAATTATAATGCGGTAACAATCTCATGCATACATGTATTGCGTTCTAGTACAAGACGAAACAAGAAGTGCCAACAGTGGCTCATCCTTCTGGATTTCTGTTTTTTTTCAGACATGCCACATCTTACGTACTGGCAAGTGCTTGCCCGCACAAATACAGTTAATGCAGCGGTGCACCCTTTACAGGAGCCGAACAGCGGCGAAGATTGACGCACGCGTTATCGTACGCTGAAGACAGCAGTAAAGGAAATTCTTGTCACCGCTATACGCACCGCTATACACACCGGTCACAGTTTGCGGTCACCTGAGCGGCAACGTTGCGTTTGCCTTCATAATACACCCGAAATTTGAATGAAAGAGAAAGGTTCTGTCTGTTGTTGCAAAGTTGTCGTTATTTTGCCAGTGTCAATAGTTGGCCCATGTCGCTGTGGAAGAATAACCTACGCCGTGACGCCTTCGTTTCTCACTACTGCCAGAAACAGAATCGGCAGCGACATGAAACTCTAAAAGTGACGTCATACGTGACGTTTGTGTTCACGTAACGTGGCCTTCCTCATGTCACGCCTACCAGAACCTCTGCTGCTGTGCTCCTTAGGAAAGCATACCCGAGTGTCATATTAATGTAAAGTTCTAAAAAAAAGGTGATCTAGTTAGCCCCAAGAAAACTTGTGTTGTGGTATATATGGCATATATTTTTGGGCTTTTCATTTCTCGTATTATTTGGGGTTTTACATCCCAAAACAACGATATGAAAATGAGGATGCTATAGTGGACGGTTGCGGAAATTTCGATCATTTGGTATTCTTGAGCGTGCACTGACATTGCACTATACACGGACCTCTACCAATTCGCCTGCATCAAAATGCGACCACCGTGACTGGGGTCGAACCCGTGCCCTATGGGTCAGTAGCAGAGCCCCGTAGCCACTGTTACACCGAGGCGGACTCCATTCCTTCTATCAGCTTTAGAATGCAGTCTTTTTAAAGTGAAATTTCACAAGTTGGGACTAACCTGTGGCTTTCGTAGCATGCTTTTCAAAGTTTTTACGGTCTCATACATGTTTATTCTCGTTTTGATAAGAATAAAGCAAAGTAAGCTACCAGGAATTGCTTTGTGAGACACTTGGTGCAAACCTTTGAGACGAATTGAGGTTAAAAGATGTGGTTAAATTAATCTTAGTTCGGCTGAACTTACACACCGAAATCACAATTTTATTGTTTGGTGCACTGTAGTAGATGACTATAATATAACAGTGTCGACAATTTATGCTTACCGTTCCCTTACTTGATCTTACAAGAGTGTTCCTTTTATGTCCTTTTATTACTTTGCATGCGAATGCGGTCGCTCTGGCCTGGTTCGAACGCGATAGTTTACGCTCATAGCTCCAATGGAAGGGCTAACAAGCTACCGCGGTGTGTTAAAATAGTTCCTAAGCCTGATCGTGTGTATATTTGGGCTCTGTTACAGCGCTGCTTTGATGTAGCACAATTTTTATTAATTGCAATGGGACGTATAAGTTGGTTAAATAGTACTGCATTAATAAATTCTTAGCACAATACGAATACAAAGGACAAAATGAAAAAAAAAAACAGACGTAACACACACTCAGTAAGTTTCTTAACTAAATCTATCACAGCTGCAATTAAATAAAGAATGTACCATATTTTTTGCATTCGTTATTACTTTGTCAGTAGGCTTAAACTTACTTTAAAATGTAGCTGTAAAACTTTGCTGAAGCAAATTAATTTATTTGATTGAACTTTTTGCGTGTACATGTATTTTTGAAGACAAATGAAATGAGCCTACTCACGGATTTCACCAGTGTCGCAGTTCCTGTTGCATGGTGACCAGTCAGACCAAGGGAACAAAGCACAACCTTGCGGGCATGGGACATAGCATTCTTCTTCCGTCTGCAACAACAAATAAAGTAATTTTAAAAATGCCTTTGTCGCAACCTGTGAAAAGTTGATCACCTTTACGTGAATGTCAAAGTGTGCCCGCGGCAAACACAAAAGTATCGCGGCAAAAATAGCTTATATATAACTACACTCTAATGATCTGATGTCAATATACAACAGAGTGTCGGTAAGGAGCTAAATTATAAGCCGATGGGAACCTGCTGTTCCGGAACTCTGTTTTGTGAATTTCATTGTAGATATGCACAATGCCGAACACAAAAAGCAGCAGCATAGAATATTTGCGATGATCAAGTGGTTTAAGATGCTTTTTGTTTGACTCTAAAATTTTTACGTTAAATAAGCACCAAGCACGTTATCTTTTAGGGTATACACCAAAAAGCACTAGTACAAAGTTTCCCTGTATAAATCTGCGACATCTGAATACCAGCTACGTCTCCAACAATGGTATCACTATAAGAAAATGACCCTCAAGAAACTCGACATCACTTAACTAACAGTAACACTTGTATACCTTTGCCGCCGTGTGTTGGCCATCTCCAAACGATGACGAAAACGCATTACTGTTTGTTTTCAATTCCTTTTAATTTATTGCACACTCAAGCTCACTTGGTATTAGATACAAGAGTGGTAATAAAACAACAAGTAAAATAGCAACTGCGGCAATGAAAAAAAATATTTTAGAATTGTAGTTTCAACACAAGAGCAAAGCAATCAATGCGATAGAAACAAATAAGAATGTTCTACGAGGTAAGGCTAGCAGCTAACTCATTTATTGTCCGACCTGGCGTAGCTCAGCAACACGTAAGCGTAAGAAAAGGTGGTCGCTCCGGCCAGCAAACAGACCTTCGTAGCGTCTATCACTTCAACGCTAACGTAGTGGTGCGCGCGTAGCACGTACAAAGGTATCAACTACAAGTGCAGATGGTAGTGCATGTGACACGATCATAGTACTTGTCATACGAATACTATACTCTATTTCACACGCTCCTTTCATTCCTGTGAAGGCTACAAAGCCTCTTAGCCAATAGGAAGGCTTAGCACCTTCACATGTATTCAATCGCGTCGCGTCGTCTGCTCGCAACCGTACTGCTAGATAAAATAACAGATGGCATCGCCAAAAAAAAATTGCTGTAGCTAACACAGTTGGTGCCCTCCGCCTCGAAATGATCAAGCCGTCAACATACAACATGTGACCCGTAAATAACAAAATGACTATTGTATTAGTTTTAGACTAATGTGCTCATACTTCGACAGCAGAGTATTGGTGACTATAGTGCACGAGTTCTAAGAACCATTACATACTTCGCGGCGTGTTAGCCTTAGCAGGTGTGTCTGAACAAACGGCTTATCTCGCTGATACCGACAAAATGTACTTTATGCTTCGCGTTAACCGTGAGACGGCCCAAAGCGGCGGGTCACTTCACCATTCATTAGTTGCTGCCTTTTCAGTGGGCGAGTAGCAAACGCAATTTCGGATCGAAGAGGGTAGTCGCACAGCATGGGCACAGCCATAATAATTTTTAACCACAGTTAGCTGTGTTTACCAATAGAGTAATGAAAAACGTACCAATTCAATGAAAAAAAAAACAAAAAAACAGACTAAACATATCACGCGTTGATGTGATGCAACACGTGCCAAACAATCGTCCTAAACAGCCGTGTATATCGTAAGGTAATGAGATCTGGAACTGCGTCTTGCTGCTTGCTTACATTCAGTATGATTGATAGTGCTAAACGAGAGAGGTGAGATGGAGTATAGTATAACATTGATTATACAGTTGGTTATATTTAATAATTACCTCGAACATAAACAATTACCTGAACATCGTTTCCAACAATCAGCCAGTCGAGGTGGAGAGGACCTCCCACATATGAGGTGAAGTTGGCCAGATGGCAGAAGCTTTCCTCTACTAACTCTCCATCAGACCGATAACACGCTACATCTCGTCTGCGGACGCCGAATCCACAGTCTGCTCCCTGGGTGAAAGAATGAGAGAGACCGAAATTATGTACACGGACATAAAAAGAAAATTTGGGCACATATAGCAGATTCAAACTGCACAAGGTTCTCTTGCTGGCAGGCATTTCCCCTGATCTTTATACATTCAGAATTGTTAATAACTTACATAATTTGTGCGCAGCGTAACCTTCCAAAGACGTTTTGGTGAAATGCTTCACTCTCAGTAGCTTTATTCACACAAACGTTTCCCAACGTGTTTGCGCGCACTTATGCAGGTAGTGATAAGGGTAGTGAATAACGCGAAAACGTTAAATCACTCACTATAGTCTATCTTTTTATACTCATTCAAAGCTTTGAGTGATGTTCCACCTATAGTAATTACTGGATTTGACTGGTCATGATGCGAAAAGGAAAAAGAATCACAGAAAAATATCAAATCGCATATTATGAAGACTATGTAAGCTTTCGCTTGTACAGACTCTATACTTGTTTTATTTATTTATTTATTTATTTAAATATACTGTGGCCCAAGTACAGGGATATAGCGCGAGTGAATGAGTAATACAGGACGAAAGCAACAGAGAAAACGATCAACAGTATAGAACTAAAACACATTAAATCAATACGCTAGAAAACAACACTTTGGATATTACAAACATGAACTTACATATGTTCGAAAAGGTATTGATATTTAAACAAATAAGAATAAACTCACTCCACTGCATCTATAACTACACACCACAAGTGTGTGACTGGTAACAAACCAAACTTGGCCTCTTTCCTGCTCACAGATGTAGCATGCATACGTCGTAATTGGAAGTAATTGACCCACTCCTGAAGCCACCTACTAAATATTTTTTAGGTAAAATGAAGAGTCACTCACATGAAGTTCGCACTGTGACCATGCACCTATTGACCAGCGGTAGCAGGAAGTGAAAGGACAAGGCTTTCTTTGGGTGAGACTTGTGGGACAGGGCCTTCCACTTTCGGTGGCATTTTGAATCACCTCACGGTGTCTTACCTGGTCTCCTGCAATAGACGCTTCATATAACCAAGCAGCCAACAGTCCATATCAAAACATTACGAAGGAATCTGAGATATACAAACCATCCAGAGCATTTGCATGTTAAAAAATGGTTATGAATATAGCGATTCCTACACACCTCATATCATTCGTGTGTAGGAATGGAGACACACAATTGACCTCTAGTGATGCTGACAAGGCTGTACATTTGAATTGTTTTGAAACAACATCAATAGTCACGATGAATAAGAACATTTGATGTTTCTATAACTACTTATATAAATCTTATGACATTGGTTATTGTAGATAATATATTATGAGTAAATTATTATCGAGAAAGGAAGGTATTACCACGTATGATGGGAATAAGTTCAATAACATCATTGTGATAAATATGATACAACAGCCTCAGATGTGTTATCAAGATGTGTAACTTTTTTATGAAACACCTTAACAATAATTTTCATTTTTAAAATAAGAAACGGCCAGAAACGACATTACAAAGATATACATATAAAATAGATAATTTTTTTCAGTTGATCGTGTACACAATCTGTAACCTTCAAAAATAAGCACATTACATACATCAATGTCACTTTTATTGCAGAGATAAGTAATCAAGACAAAAGTGAGTAAGACTTGTCATATTATCCTACGTTCATAAGAGTACACGTTTTTAGGGTGAATATGTGCGATCATCAAATAAACAATGAAGCCTCACCAAAACTACCGCAGGGCTCGCATCCGGTTAGATCCCACTCCGACCATTCTGAGACCACGCAGTCTATGGGACAAGACACGTTGCAAGCCGTCTCCACATGCTTGGTTGATGGCCTAGTGTTCTGTGAAGCGATAAGAAAGTAATTACTGAATGAGGAGGCTGTAGCCAACGTCTTGCATGCCTCATAGAGCGTAAAAGAATACTGAGCAATAAAAACCAACAGTTAAGAATTATACGGGAAAAAAATGTAATCAGAGAGAAAGAATGGTTGGACTTGTTAAATAAATAAACACACACACACACACACACACACACACACACACACATATATATATATATATATATATATATATATATATATATATATATATATATATATATATATTGTCGAAAAAACAGGAAGCGGGGACAGAAGGTTTTTGGAGCCAGCTGGCTTTGACCTTGTGCTGGAAAGAGGGGCAAGAGAATAAAAGAGTTAAAAGGATATGCTGGCTAAAATATAAAAGGCGGAGATTATTATTGCATTAAGTAACATTAGGCTTGCTCCACATGTCACCCTGTTCTTATTGCTTTCATTGTTTTTTAGTGTGACAATTTCAAATGTTCATTTGACAATATATAACTTCTTAGCATTATTTTGGTTGTCCCTATTGCCAGTTTACTGACTCCAGTTTGCGTTGTACTATATATACTTATTGTTGTGTTCGTCTTAGCAAAATATACAACATTGCTGTATTTTGCCTCATACATTTGAGCAAGGTGTATTGTCTGACAGGAGGTTACTCTTTCATATATGGGCTTTTGGAACCCCATTTGTAAATTTGTGAAAACGTGTATGTTTTCTAGGAAAGTAAGGTGAACTTGTGAGGCCTAACGTGTAGAACCATGATACGAATATGAAACACGCCACAACGACTTCACGTTGGCCATCACGAAAGTAATGTGAAATTGTGAGGCCTAACGTGGTAGAACCATGATACGAATATGAAACACTCCACAGCGGATTCGCTTTGACCATCCAGCGTCGATCAACGTGCACCTGATTGTAAGCACATGAGCGAAAGATAAGTAGACAGAATTCCAACCTTAACTACAAATACGCTTACCGGGTCGCAATACTTGTAGTCCACGCGCAAACCGTCCGAGTCCCTCACGCAGTAAAGAGGCGCCCTAGAAACTCCACTGCCGCAAGGAGCGCCACCGTTGACGACGCAGGAACCCGGTGCTCCTAGCTCCCAGTGGTGCTTCAGACAGACATCTGTCTCAAATAAACGGTACGGACAGTGCCTGCCATGCCTCTGTGGTCGAAGCATTCGACGAGTGCGATTTCGCTCGGTGATAACGGCTCCCAGTTCCGGGTCCTGGAAGTCCAAAATGGTGTTTTTTCATTTATATATAGTTCATTTGACGGTACGGAAGGAGTCTTTCTCAACTATCCGTAACAGTTAATTCGGCGACTATGTCTTTCTAACTTTACATGCTAGTTCTGTTACACCAAAAATTACGTATGCCAAGTCCTGCTTAGGAATGGCACAGACGCTAGCAGTATGTAATAAGTAATAAATAAATCATGCTAAGCAAATGCATTAACAGAAATTCAAGGTGCGTCGGCTATAAGAAAATACATACGCATGGAAAAACAAAGCTTTGGTTTTGTTTACACTATACACCTTAATGAAGGCAATTGAGCTCTTATATTAAAAAAAGACGAAAAAGAAGCTGAAGAATAGTTGAGTTTGTCACAGTAGCAGAACAGTTAGACAACCTAATATATATACGCAAATAATTCAAAGCTTACAATATAGAAACACGACTATTTGTATCAGTGATACATCAACACTGTTTTGTCGATCGATGACAAGACTGCTGAACCAGTGCATATCCTAGGTTTGTGACTAGTCTGCGCATGCATGCACTACGCAGTTTTGGGGTCTTCCGTCAAAATAATTGTCTGCTAGCGCTACCCGTACATTTGTTGATGTGTGCTTTCTTCACGCGTGGCCTAATGTGCGCAAAATACACTCTTTATCATATAACAATAATGGCAAAAAAGGTCCTGTTGAAACGAGAAAATAAATCAGCCGTGACTGGTAACGTGCTCACCAAACACGATGACCACTGGGACCACTCAGAGACCACACACTCTCCCGGACAGTGCAATTTGCACGCTTCGCTGTCGAGGGGCTTCTGCAGTGGATCGCACTCATCTTCAGTCAGTTCTTGGTAGGGGTCACCGTTGAGCACAGACATGCACCTGCAATAAATATGTACAACAAAAGTTATCATTTTTATTATACGAAAAAAATTTGAAAAAATGCCCCGTATCTGCAAGTTACACTGCAAATGTCGTCGAAAGACTATAGTCTTGAGTCTGGAGAGAGTGAACAAAACGTTTATTTGATGTCCTGCGCAGGAAAATTGGTGAACGGTATTCTAGAGGCGCTGCGTTAGAGTGCCTCGAGCGTGCAGCGGAAGCGAACGAGCGCATCAACTCACGTCACACGTGAGACGTGATCGCTATCTCGATGTTATCTTGGAATACGAAGCGCGCGCGCCCTGCGCGCCTGTTTCGGAGGTGATAAGGTGTATAACGCAAGGCGACAGGTAGGTGACACTACGTGTCGTCTTAGCAAAGCGTTGGAAACACTTGCCTTTTCGTGCAAGCGTTGCCTGGTCAGCGCCACGTGATAAACGCTACGGTCCTTAGAATTACTTACGTATGGCTTTTTTAGTAAGAGACACCCATACAGAATGTTGACGTGTTGTTGTGGTGCCTCATATAATGCGCAATAATTGTTTTTTAATTGACAATTGTACATATATGAACACTGAATCTTGACCAATATTGGTGGGCGCTGTGGATGGGGTCGGCCGTTTGGAGGATCATTTGGCCACTTTGGTGCAGTTTAGAGTACAGTTAAGGGTGAACAATCAGACAAATATACAGACAGACAACCGAAGACGGACAGCCTGCGTTGCGCCAAGTGATGGCGACAGCTTACGACAGCCTGCCTGAATAAATTGCCCTGCAAGTAAAACTCACGTGAATCACAGAAAGTCCCAAATTAGTTAAATAGCTGGTCAGGTACCTAAATGCTGAGCAACTCTCAATGCCTCCTGTCACTAGTTCTCGTGATTACGGTCAATAATTTGGCACGTGTTATGCTCTAAATGCACATATAAGTCCCGGTAACCAACTAAATTTAAGTAATCGTCATTATACATCACCTAAAGAATATAAACTTACATTCCACCTTCTAGGTGCATTTCAGTGCGCACAGGCCATTGTTTTAACGTTGCCCATTCAAGTGCACGTACTGTTACTTGCTCGTCTTCCTTTCTACAAAGCACAGTCAAAGACTGGAAAGGCGTTCCCTACGCCACCGCTTCCATCACCATCTCACTTACCTTCATCCAAAAACACAAGATTTATTCGTGGAGAAATTTTGCGATTTTTGTTTATGTCACATCCCTGTGGGGTACTTAAGGTAAATAAATGAAACGAAATGAAAGAAATAACTCCGCGACAAATCGCGTAGATTTTATAGCATGGAGTACTGAGACTCGAAAAAGGCGATTTTTTTTTTGCAGTTCCTCCCACAGTAAATGATACTTACAGGATAGATCTCGTCCTGACTCCTTCAACGCCGCACCGCAGCTTCTTGGTCATATTCAAGGGTCGACACGGGGTCCATCCTGACGGGAGCCACACGTTGCGTCCGCAGTCCATGATGCACGTGTCAGTCTGAGTTCCTGCAGAACGAATTCAGAAATATTCGCAGGGAAAACAGACGTTTTGGCTCTCGTTGGGTGTGCTGCGCTTCTAAATACAAAGGCTGGTTCGACTCCCAGTCATGAAGGACAGGAGTGCAGATGTTTTCGCTTTCGTTGGATGTGCTGCGCTTCTAAATACAAAGGCTGGTTCGACTCTCAGTTATGAAGGACAGCAGTGCTGGCAAAATGCGAAAATGTCCGTATACTCGAATTTAAGTGCAACCTAAAAAATCGAGGAGATGAAAATATTCCGCACTGCCGCACCACACAACTATATTATATTTTTTACAACCAGAACATCTGAGTTAAATTTATTATTTATCTTTTGTTTCACTTCCTCTCAGAGCTCCTGATGTGCGGTTGTGGGCATATGAAGTGATGTCTGTGACATAAGAAGTCGCAGATGTGACTTCCCCATTTCTCTCGAAGCAGAGGTCTCGGTAAAAGAAGCCTGTTGCATAGTGCACGTGTAAATGTGACTGTTCAGGAGCCATTAATTTGTCTTACTTTTTAATAATTACAGCCACTCTTTAATAATTTGCATGTGGCAGTTTACTACCGAGTGTTATAAACAGTGCACTTATTAATTCGCCATGTCCAAAGCCGGTGAGCGCACCTTTAGGGGACTGAGAAGTCAAATAAACGTATTTTTTTGGTTGCAGGAAGCACACTATGTGCTGAAAGATTAAATACTCTCAGTATTTATTTTATAATTGCATTACATATGTGAAAAACATTCTGTTTTGGTGTAGGAGTGCCACACATTATACTGATGTCATTGAAGCATGGTCACGCGGGACCAGAAATCTATGACACACAGAGTGACGTATCGTCTATTCTCGCACACACGCATGCACAACCAATCAGACGCTTTCAATACGCGCTCGCTGGTTATCATGTAATTTAGAAAATACCACCAACCATCTAAAGTTGAAATTTAAAGCTTTACAGCAGGTCTGGCCGGGGAAATGCATAGCGTTGTGAAACTGCACGTAAACTGGCAGCTTTGCACTGCCTGTTGGTCTAGTCATGGCACCATTTCGTAGTTTTTCCTAGGTGTATGCGAGCACCATGACTGTGTTCATACCATAGCTGTGGCATACTAAAGTCCTATTCGTTATATAGTTCTCTTGTTTACGCCGCCGAGTCCTCACAGTGTAAAACGCGAAAAAATACGCCGACAAAAAAAACGAAGAAGCACAGTTTACTTATCAAATAAACAGTATTATTTTTTGGTCGGCTTTCCTTTTAAAGTTTTACAATATTCTCTAGTTTAGCAACATGCTGAGAAAAATAATCGAGTGTGATTTCGCTGGTGATGCTATCGAGGCTTGCCTGGTATGATGGTGCTGCTTGTCACTGCTCACTGTGCAATCACTCTAATAAGACATAACGTCACTAAAGTTTTCGTTACGCTTCCTACAGAGTGACACCAGTGTCATTGCGCTAGCAATGGGGCTCAATCAGAAGAAAGATCATTCAGACACACTTTGGAAGCGAAATAATGAACAGTTTAAGCGTCTTGCTGACATTTGTTGTGTAGTGCCGTTGCATACATTGGAAGCCTGCAGAAAGCTTTTTCATGACCTCAAAATTTGGTGCCCTAAACCTTTTAAACAGAAGAAAAGGGTTTTCTACAAAAAAATAAGAAAGTGCGCTTACCATGTCATTCGGAGCAATGACCGTGCAGGGTCTCCCACCATGTTGGTGCCAGCGGACAACCCTGCGGGTTCGGGTGCGGGTGCCACCACCGCAAACGGCGTCGCACCGCGACCATGGGGACCATTCGCCCATGACGCAGTCAACAGGACAAGGTTCCTGGCAGGTGGCATTCTCAAAGCCTATTGAACAGTCGTCAAATATGTAAATGGCACGCGTTCAGGCATCTGATCATCATCAAAGACAGCGATCAACTTGAAACGTTAGACGATGGTGATGATGATGAGAATGAGGTGGTTTGTTGGTGTTGTGTCGGTCGTCTATGAATGTCTGTGAATGATTCACAACCACTAATGTGAACTGACTAGGATAGGGTGAGTTGAAAAGTGGGGTAGATATTGATGGTTCCAAGAACAAGCAATCTTGGCATATTTATTATTTAGAATATATATATATATATATATATATATATATATATATATATATATATATATACCTTTGCACATTAAAATATATCAAACAATATATACAATTTATCAAAAACATTGAGTGGCTTTGCAGATCTACCTATGGTGAGCTCCTCCTGAGGAAACAACTCAAGACATAATATCTGAAATGCAACCATTCAATGCAACTTGGCGAAATGATAACATTGAAATTGTCTTTCATAATTATTAACAATGATGATATGAAATGAAGCATTGCTCTAATGAGTCATGAAGACAATTGATTAGCACAAGTGAGGTGTGTCATATCACCTCTCTGCACTTGAACACTGAACATCAGATTCGGAATGAACAACTGGTGTCACCGAAAAGAAAGTCAGAAGAGCTTATTCTAACTTAGACTCGTGGTTCACACAAATTATCCGGCTCGGCACACCAAAAGACATAATATATGAAAGCAACCATCACGAACTGAGAAAGCGAACAGCCAGAGCGAAACCACACTGGCAGAGACGTACAAAATATTGATTTATGTTTAAAATGTAAAAAAAGGCGTCACTGTGACAACGAGTTTGGCTAGTTGGTCGATCATTCTTTTCGAGATTGCGTAGTTTAAAGTTCGTCGCAGGCGCAAACAAGGGGAGTAGAAAGAAAAGTGCCTGCTCAAACAGAACTTTGGGCGAATGAAAATGTTGCTCAATTTTGTGTACGCATACCAAAGCAGTAGCTATTGCGTCGTGGCCGTGACGTTGCAAAAGGCACCAGTCGGGAGTTCAGGACGGAAACATTCTTAGGCGAAGTTGTGCCCGGTAAATGAGCGGTCAAACGACGACTAATAGACGTTGCACAGTGCTCGTCGCGAACAGAGCGTCGGTCATCAGCAATCCGCCACGGGATAAAACGCATTGGTTTGTTATTCATGTGCTATCGAAGATTTCAGTGTTAGTGCTAGTGGCCGCGTAAGCTCTCGAATAAAGTAGACTATTTGCGTACAAACGCAATCTTAATCGAATGATCTCAAACAATTGTGAAGCTGCCTAAACATGGTGGCGCGATATGCACCGAACATTACTAGGAGTCTTTGCGGATGAAAACCGAACACATTCAAGTAAAACGCACGTAGCAATATCAGCATACCTTCTGGAACACCACACATTCAGTGCACAAAGTTTAATACAATTATTAAGCATGCATAAGTGACTTTTCTTTCCTCCTCTGTAGAACCCCCCCCCCCCTTCCCCAGTACAGGGAAGCCTAACGGGCTCGGCCCTGGTAAACCTCATTGCCTTTCTTTTATTGTCATTTTCTTTTTTTATTAAGCGTATAGATTGGCGTAGCCCTTATCACGTAACGTAAACTGATAGGATGGCGTAGACGATCACAAAAGAAAAAAAAGCGGAAAAATCGCCTACATATGTCATTATCCGTCGTTGGTCATCTATGGCTTACATTTAAAACGTTAGTATAATCATACAGAGATTAAAATACATACCAGAAGAACCGCATGTTCTCCAACTTGCTGACATCATTTTAAAACGAAGTCCGGCGCCACACAGTGCCTCCCTGTGAAGGATGCAGTCGCTCCAATCCGCATTTTCCACCTTGACATTTTGCGTCGGGGGACATGGCCGTTCCTCGGTAAGGCTCACAAGACAGTTGGGGCTCGATACACCTAGAACAAGTGTATTTGCAAATTTGCATGTGTGATCAAGAGCATTGGTCATGGAAGCAAGTTATCGTGCTTCCCCGCATGTGGTAAACACTTTAAGTAAAAACGAGAAAAAACAGTGTTTTGTATACTTTAAAATATATTACAATCCCAGAACTTAGGCAGTGACCGTAAATATGACAAATTATAATCAAGAGCCTTACGCAAAAATACAGCGGCACTATTATTAGAAAGTGGTAGCCGGAGAATGCAGACACGATCTAGAGAAATCGACCCAGCGAAAAACGCAGAAAGAACGAAGACAAAACACAAGCACGAAAAACGCACCTAGACTTCGTCTTTAATTCGTGATATTCCTATTCTTTAGATTGTCATATTCTGAAATTTTTTTATAAATTTACAAACCTGCACAATCACTTGTCATCTTTGTACATATTTGTAAGGTTGTTGTAGGAGGTCACTCTCTCTCCTGTCGTGAGACAAAGAACTTCTACAATGCGCTTTGCTTGAAACGGTTAAGGAGGCGGTAGTGGTGTTCAAAGCAGGTTACCGGGGTATTTTTAGTGAGCGGGGACCCCAATCAGACTTATTTTGACTCTGTCGTTCAGATTGAAATTTCTCCACACCTTAACTGTATTCACTCCCACACTCTTCCTCATAAAGCCGAGAGGAGCACTCTTAGAGTCGCTAAACCCAGTGTGAGTACTGGGGTTAATGGTGACCAGTGCTGCGGTCATTTCCTCGGCGTCCTTGAATAACGCGGCTCTAGTTGAAGCCACATTTGCGTTTCTAAATTCTCCGTCCAAAGCACTCAGCATGTATTGTTGCGACCGGCACCTGGGCTGACAAGGGAGTGACATTTTTTTTTACCCTCAAGCAAGTCAAAGAACGGCTGGTGTTCTATGTTCACCATGTATGGTTCTTAGTGATTCGTCGTGTTGCCCGGTGCCGTAGGTCATTTCACGGGACGACAAGAAGTGTTTATGCGGTAGCAACACCTTCTTTGGAAGAGACAGAGGCAGCAGCCACAAATCGCCCAGCTGATTGATCGAGCAGTTCGGCGGACCATTTTGAGCTACTGCGGCGGCCATTTTGACGTATGCTGTCGTGAGCTTGGGACCCTTCACCCAGCGGCACATACACGACAAGGAAGAGTCACATTGGTGTCCTATTGGAGTGCAGGGACCACGCCTCAATAGTGAACGTTTTCTTGGCAGTGTGTGTGCGTCACCCTGGCAGTTTGTGTGTGACACGTGATTGGGCAGTACAATCTGCACTCATTCCCCGATCTAGGGATCTGGGAAAAACGTACCCTTTATAATGAGCCACCCGGCTCATTCGAGGAGAGCTCGCCATGTACGAATGAGCTCGCGATGTACATATTGTAAATGAAACCTCTGATAGCTTCACCTTCCTACTGCCTCGAAAACTTCAACGCGAATCTCTGGTACCTGCAAGGACATGTCCCAACAGTATGTGATGCGTTCCTTGCTGGCGGCATCGACGAAGACCATGTCTTCGTCTTGCTTGCGCTTTTAGGAGCGAAGCTCCTTAAGGCGTGGGCTGTGCGTCCCCTGTATGTAGCCCCCTCTCGTTTACTTGCAGTGTTCACTAGATGGCGGTACCGTCCCCTGTATGTAGCTACCTCTCGTTTAGTTCTTGCAGTGTTTACTAGATGGCGGTACTTATAGCTGGTGATGAAAAGATGCAAGATGTTTTAAACTAGACGGCTGTACTTGTAGTTGGTGATGAAAGATGCGAGATGTTATAAAATAGGAATGATGTAACATATGGCGCGTGTCATTGGTCGAATGCAATCGTTCGATTTAGTGCGGCGACTTACGCTAGGGGGAGTGTTGTAATAAAATCGAGTGGGCAAAATGTATTGAGAATTCATGGTTTACCAAGTTCACCTCCGGAGCTTCGCCCACTCATCATCATTCACTTCGTGTATATGGCGGCACTTTTTGTTTAAAATAAGTGCTCTAGCTTTTCTCCAGACTTCGTGTCTGTAGCAAGGGCGTTTTTAGTGTATTAATCAATCTACAGGTAATGTCTAATTAAGGGAAGTAGTGGTGCACTGTCTCCCGTGGTGTTTATGAGCCTAATTCTTAGTCTATTCAGAATATCTAGTCCCGTCATCGAACGTGATAGCCGTCCTGTTTGTGCACCTTTGTGTACTTCGACCAGCTCCTACAGGGCGTCATGCACTACCAGTTGAAGGAGATTCTCTGCTGCTATGAAGAGACATACCTAAGGACCATTTTTATTCCTGTAAAGTAATAGCTTCCCTTTAACTCTTGTCTGACTTCCTGATATGACAACAGGGGAAAAATCAGACTGCGTGGCTGATTAGAAAAGTCTGAATGAGCCTACACAAATCCACCTCCTGTCTTTATCTATATGTGTCGGCCACTGTCCTGTGCAGTCCACAAATTCGTTCGGAGGTATTCTGAACTTTTGCCAAGGCCATCGTATTTTGCGTGTTATAGTGAATAAGCGTGTCCAGCACTTGAATGGTTAGAAAACGGAAGAAGCGGGTAGCTTTCCAACACTATCTTTATCGATGCTTGTTGTCGGGTGTCGGTTTCTGGCGTCTTTTCGGCTTTATACTTAATGACTAGGAGTTTTCGTTTCTAAGGAGAGCATGTTAAACCAGTGTGCCTAACGCACTCTTGTACGATGTTTGCTGCTCCCTGTATAGCATCATTTATCGCACCACCCAAGCCACTGTTTGTCCAGATTGTAACATCGTTCATATATATAGAGTGTTTGACGTGTGGTATCCTGTTTAGTTGGTGTGGTAGGTTCATAATGATGATATTAAAACGTAGGAGAAAGAGGACGGCATATTAAGGGGTTCCTCTTGTCCTTATTGTAACCTTTGATCAAACATTTCTGCCAATTGATTGATTGCCGTTCTGTTTCTTTGAGAAAATCGGGAGTGTGGGCGAGCGTTATTTCGCTCACATTCAACTTAGATAAGCGATTTAAGATTACCTGATGTGCTACATTGTCAAACATTTAATGATGTCCAGGCCCAGCATGGTCCGAATGGCTCACACTCGGCCTGGTCAAGGATGTCTTAATGTAGTTGAAGCATAACAGTTTGTATTGATAGACACTTTCCGATGCCGATTAGGGGGTCAGATAGCAGGTATTATTTTTCAATGTAATTGTTTAGTCAGACGTTTCATGACTTTGCTTTAGCAGGAAGTGATAGAAATTGGTTGCAGTCTTGCCAGTCCTATCTTCTTGTTCTGTTTCAGAAACAAAATGAATAATATCCAGAATGCTTATTAATGAAAAAGTAAGTAAAATTTAGAAAAAATACACGTACAAATTAAACATTTGACTTTGAGCAGTTGGCAACTTCATTTGCAGTAGGCATCCCAAAATAGCTGGAAATGGTTAACGAGACGCGCACAGACGTTAGTTTTCTTGCGGCATAGTTGTGGCAACCACCGAAACCGAATGAAGGCTGGAATTTTAGAAGGTGATGCGCGCTGGGTCCAATTATGCCATCGCGTTTAATTCTTAAAGACGAATCTCAAGCATCCTTCAAGGTTGCGTTTTGTACTTCATCCCTTTGTAAATACGGCCGCCATGGTCTGACATTAAACTGTAATCCTCTAGCTTAGCATGCAGTGTGACATCATGGCAGGTAAGCAACCACGGCAGATGAAGATAGAAATATCACTATACAATCTATGCAACCTGGTTCGCTACAATTCCCTAAGCACACTATATCATTGAGGTTATCTGCTTTGGTAAATCGGAATCATCGTTTCCGGAAAGCAGACTACTCTAGAGACACTATCTTCTCGTGGCTACGTAGTACACCTCCTTACTCTCCGTTCCCATTTAGCTGACGCAACGACCTTGTCAATGCAGGAAGGTATATCTTTTTGGTGTGTTTTTATATGTAGGTCTGGAAACAATGCTGTAATATGGGAAAGGACGAGAAACTTTTCGCAGTGGTCTGTGTTGTTTCAGTTCGTCACGCAATATAGCGTTGTTTCCTGCATATACTTCATCAATCAATCCACTCTTAAGCGAAGTTGCTCACCAATGAGTTGTCGTGTGCGGCGGCTCACGGGGTCTTTGTCACAGATGCTTGCGTCATCAGGCCGAGGACACGGTGACCATGGTGACCATTCGGACACGGCACACTGGTCGTGGCAGCGAACGTGGCATTCCCGGTGAGCCGGTGGTGCAGAGAGCATTGACGCACGCGAGTTCACGATGGCGCTGGTGAGGTTGATGCACATGGCTGGCTCCGTGGGAATGTTCTTCGAATCAACGCATGATACATCTGTAATGCAAAGAGAATGTATGCTTAGAATTGTCAAGCATTGCCAAGAGTTTAAGAAAGTCACACGTCGAAGCGTCGCCGGGCGGCGGGAGCTTGCCTCGGCCGACCTTAGCGGTGAATGAACTAATAGTGCCACTCCTGGTGAAAAAAAAAAAACTTAGTTAAAAGGTCACTAGCGTTTACGTGTATAGAGACCCATTGGGACAGTTCTGGTTTAGGGAGATCATTTCATTTTTTTTTTAGCGCTCGAATAGTCATAAACAGAACTCAAGCCCAAAGTTCGAAGTCCCTGTGTGGAGGTCAATAATCGCGCTTGTTTCTTAACACACATTTTCCTGAATACACATGCGTTCACAAGCTACCCTAGAGCAGTTGGAAGGAAGTGCCATTAGGGAATTTTCGGACTTCACGAGGAGAAAAAAACAATACTAATCAGTGCCGCAGTTACGTACGGTGTAATAGAGGCACACTCATTCCAATGGCCTGCACAAGAATTTCACTAAGCAATAAGAATGGATTTAAAAAAAAAACTAGCTTGTGGAATAACAGAAAAAAATTTTTTCTTAACAATATATGGCCCATGTAAAACCTATTCATATTCATTAAATTTTAATGATGATCTTGCTGTTCAAGTCCCTAGTTCAGCGATTTATTTTTACTATTACACGGCACCTACTTAAATCAGCTTACAATCTATACGACAATAAAAAAAACTGCGATCCGCTATAGGTTATTTCATATCCGATTTGGCTACTCATATCCTTCAGTCAGTGCGTAATAAGGGGATATATCACGAGTAATGATCACAATTACTACCTCTGAATTATCGCCAGCTTCCTGCAAATGCAGTTGATATAAGTGTTTATGACCTTTTAAATCATTGTATAACGTTTTCTAGGCAAGGTAAACGACTCACTGCGCACTTGGTGTCCGCTTCCACAGCGGGCATCCGGAGCAAGGACGCACTGTGACCATGGTGACGTGCTCCAGCGGTAGGGACCCCGGCTGAAGTGCGAGTTTTGTCCCAGCATGCACCAGGGCCCGCCATCGGTGGGGCCACAGAGCTTCACTTCGCGAAGGCTCTGCCAGGGGCATGGCTGACCACCCGGTGTCTCTCTTCGAAGCACGAACCGCTCACGCACCAACACAGGCCCAGTTCCTGGTTGAGCGTAGGCGTTATCGTAGATATGAACCGAAAACGAGGCCTAGGAAATGTCCTAGGTCCGTGCATTTTCTATGGGCCGACCTTGGTCTCGTAGTATATCAACATAATCGGCGTCGGCTATAGACTGGGCTACACTGGGTACGAGGTTTAGTATTGTTACGTGTTTGGTTATTTCATTTTTTTCCATTATTTTTATTGCGCCGTTTGTTCCCGTAACTGGGCAACCCTCGACTGCTGATTGTATTGTCATTTCCCCTTACATCTTTCGAAGAAGGCTGCACTACCAGCAGAAAGTGTACGAGAAAACTGAACATGTATATTTCACATTTTTCATCAGTATTTCCGAGCTTTCTTACAGCTTGTATCATGGTAGCCAGGATCGTTTTGGCGCTTCTAAGCATTAGCGTTACAACTGAAGCCTCATAACTGCATGTATCGCTGCCTTCGACACCTCCTTGTTTTCCTGTTTGAGTGTTCATTTGTATATTTGCGCAGCTTCTATGTTCAGGAAGAATGATTGTGCTCCGAAAAGTTCCTCCAACAAAGAACAGCGATGCTATAGCTTGGGATAAAATAAGCAAGAACAAAAATGTTTGCGAAATCCACTATTTTTTAGCATTTTCAAAATGTTTATTGACACTGCTTTCGTAACTACACAACTTTTAAAGATGGCAGATTACATTTAAATTCCATAAACCTGCAAATATATATAAGAAACACGTGTTGCAATGCTCGCCATGTAGTTTTGTGACTGTATCAGCATGAGACAGAAAAAGAAATAAATATTGCAATCACATGCTGAAACTGCCAATCGGTTCAGGCTAGGCCCTTTTTATGGGCCTACTTCCGATTGTGCAAAATGTGCGCTTTCCGCCGCACGCGTTATCTACACGTAAATGTATGCCTTACGTACGAGCTTGTCATGGCGAAAAATAAATTGTTATAAGTCACTGTTATATCGTCGTAAAGGAAGCTTTCTTTCTGCCTCCGATAGAATGTCTGGTGTCACCGCCGTTCTTTGGCAGGCGTGTAAGCGAGGAAAATCATAAATATGAGAGGTTTAACATTTACACGAGCAGTGTTCAGTTCTCGACACTTTTAATTCAAACCTTATGGATACGGTTACCTTGGCTGCAGAGATTTGATGCCAGATTACCTTATATAAGAAGCTCAGACTGTTACGATATTGCTGCTTAAAACACGAGAAAAATTTCGTGATGTTTCTATTGCTTTGGAAAATAGTGGCGAGTGCAATAACACATAAAAAACAGATATCAATCAAATTGACCTTTTGGGGAAGAAGTGTTTTGTTGTCTCCCGTGTGATTCTAAACTTTTCTATGCAGTTATTTTTTTACGTGAGATGATTTTTCAGGAACTGACAAAATGACAGAAGCACGCCGCTCGCGTGTACGGAGCAGAAAATGCATTTCGTTGGAAACTCTGTCATACTCGTATATATCCTCAATATTACATTGCAGATGCCAATGTGGAAGAAACACCAAAATTTGTGTCATATAGCCACAAACGAAGCCGGACGCCATAAAAAAATAATGCATTACATGAGAGATTCTCGTTAGTTCACCAACACTCTTCGCTCTTTGCATGATTTTTTAGGGGTTGTTGCCTATTACATCAATTTCAGTTTGAGACTATTTCGCACGCTTTTCTACCCACCAAAATTATTGTTCTGAACTAACAGTGATGATAGCTTATTGCACAATAAGTACCTTGCGTCAAATACTAAGATCAAAATAGTTATAATAAATTGTCTGCTCAATTAAGCTTTCCAAGTATCGAATCATGTACTCCTAATGAGTACAAAAACGAGAATCCGACACAAAGGTACACGATTGCAAAGCCGATAACTCACCATCGCCACAGTCTCTGCATAGTCTCCACTCAGAAAAATTGGTCACTTGGCAATCGACTGGGCAAGGCACGTTGCAAGGCTGGGAATTGGCTGGCTTCTTAAGCGGAGAGCACCTGAAGTGGAAATCAGAAGAGAAAGAGAAAGATAAACGGCACGTCCCCACTTTCTGAGTGCTCACGCAAACACGAAAACTGATTGCAGCTGGACTAAGTTTTCGGGCTACTATATTTATCAGAAGTCTTGTGCCATCGCGCCTACTCACTTCTTGTCGGATACTTTGTTTTCTTTGAAGAAGCATTTGACGGCGCGGTTTTGTCTTCCGCGGCCACAGCGGCTGGTGGCGTTCTCCACGACGCACTTTTCCCAGGGGTCGGTCTTCCAGTACATGCCGGAGCAGCGTACGATGTTACAGTCTTCCTTCTCCGACAATTCAGATTTTCTGGGGCACGGGGCACCACCTGGAGTTTCAACAGAGAGATCAGCTTAACCCGGTGGTGGGCGTTTCATAGGGTACATCATGGCATGTTCAAGGGATGATGAAGCCTTGCAGAGGCGAAAAAAATTCTCAATATTAAGTGTTAGAGTTTAACGTCCCAAAACCACGACATGATTGTGAGAGACGCTGTAGTGAAGGGCTCCGGAAATTTCGAGCACCTGGCGATCTTCAACATGCACGTAAAATTAAAGTAATGCGCAACAGTTTCGGCAAAAAGCTATGCTTTGCGATGGGATACACTGAAAGTTGTTAAAAAATATGTCTACTTCTGACACAATAGTAACCGCGGAGCCGAACCACGAGTGTAATAACTAAAAGAATAAGGATGGTGTGGATCATATTCGGAAAGCATTCTCAAATCATGAATAGTAGATTACCACTCACTCCGAAGAGGAAGTTATATAACAGCTGCATTTTGCCAGTACTCACCTATGGGGCAGAAATCTGGAGGCTTAAATAGAGGGTTCAGCTAAAATCATTGACGACGCAGTAAGCAATGGAAAGGAAAATGGTAGGTGTAACCTTAAGAGACAAGAAGAGAGCAGAGTGGCTCAGGGAACAAACTGGGGTTAAGGATATCATAGTGCAAATCAAGAAGAAGAAATAGACATAGGCCGGGCACGCACAACGTAGGCAGGACAACCACTGGTCATAAACGTGAACTGGCTGAATTGCCAGAGAAGGCAAACGCACGAGGGGGCAACAAAAAGTTAGGTGGTTGGATGGGCTTAAAAATTTCACAGGTGTAACATGACAGCAGAAAGCAGGAGAACAGGCTCATTTGCGGATCATGGGAGAGGCCTTCACCCTGCAGTGGGCGTAGAGGGCTGATGATGATGAAATTTATGCACTCTGGCCTCAGGAATTTTCACCTGTGAAAACATTTTCGGATACAGGGTATTGTTAGAGTCAGCGTCTGGACAAGTGGTTCTGTCTTTTTGTAAAGCCGAACGCGCGTTCATACCGATTGCGAGCCCGGAAAGCGGAGGTGTATTAGCCGCATGCTTGGAAATTCCGTATACTTGTCCAGATGAACGCGTCTTGACGGGTATTCTCCACGCGAAGAAGATGCCCACTGTTTGCCGCGGCCAATCAGGGCCTGAGACGCAAGCACCCAGTATCGCATTCTGCCACATGATGGCGACAGGTCCACGTACCACACTACACGCGCTAATGTATACGCAGTTGCAGCGTTGAAAACCTGACAGCTTGTCAAAGCCATTGCTTTAGCGACACCCAGCCAACAAGAAAATTTTCATCTCAAAGGAATATGTAGCAATAAAATTACAGCAACTTATTCCCTTGCTTGATGAACTGGCTTTATTATTCTAATGATGCTGACAATGTTGAAAGCAAGTCGCCTGGTTCTGACATGTCACTTCCCATTGAACGTGAGGCGATGTGGAGAAACAAGCTGCCTGCTGTGACTGCTGCGAGCTTCCTTTATCATGTATGTTGTGCATCGGGTAACACACCATTTATTTTCTCAATAAAGCACATTCTCCCACACAAAGCTTGTCAGGACGCTGAAAGGTTCGTGATTCTTTTTTTAAGTTTAGCACTTCGAAGGCATAAGTTAGGACATGTCTCAAAAGCGACGCGATTCAAGAGATGTGCTAACTGGTGTCGGCCCTTCGAATTTCCCAGATGCGATAACCTTAACACATTTGCTGTGTTTGAAGCTTTCCCAATAAAAGCGTGGTATGGCCTAACAAACACGGCGTTTTGCTGAAAGATTGATGTTATTTCTCCCACCAGTTACTACATAAATTTTATTGGCTATTTCCCGTTGGAGTTTTCTACTACACGCAGACAATGCGAGAGATGCTTGTGGATCATGGTTAAATATATATCCAAAATAAATATTATTAGCCACTTTCAATTTCTTCAGCTACTGGTATGATTCAATGGATAAGTAAAAAGCAGGCTTGTATAAGTTAACTACAATACAATATTCCTGTAATCTTAAGAATTGGTATTTAGGACCTTCTATGTACTTCAGTTGCGTACTTAATTACGAGAGTGTGGACGAGCGGAGGTTGCAAAACTTGTGCAGAAAAATAGGTGGGACGGAAACACAACCTAATGCTTTCAAAGATGCGTTCAGGGTTTCATGATCATGTTCAGTGAACTGAAAGGTTAACAATAGCAAAACGAAACGCCAGCCCTAAGCCAAATCAACCGGCTAACGGCAGTCGCTTTCGGTATGGTATAGAACAACTTTATTTATGTACGCCGGGGCGTGAACTAGCCCGTTCTCATTTGAAACCGAATTTGTGCAAGCCCGAGAAAATGACGAGTCCATGTCGCGAGGCCTGTGTGGTGCTGCCATCTCTTTGCGCAAAAAAAAAGCTATCGATCCGAGAATTCCGACGCCAACCTCGAGAGAGCGCTAAGAGCGCGAACGTTGTCTTTTCTCGCGTTTGTTCGGTCGTACTTCAGAAGCGCACGTTTTTGGTACAGCTGTACGAGCCTCTATCGACCAGATAATAGAGAGAAAGCTTTAGACGTCTCATGAAGCGCGAAAATTGACCGTCTGCGTCCCTCGTTCATTGCGTCAACACGATTTATACAAAAGGCCATCGCCACCAAACTTGCAACATTTGGATCCGAAAGTTGCAGGCTCGGTCTTGCGGGCGGTATCATTTTTTCAACCAGTTTACTTTCTTCAAATTTATATCGTATTAACTATAAATAACACTCTCCATACTTCCTTTGTGTTTATTGTCCGCGCGTTATAATTAATTTCGGTGCACTGTATGCTTACATATGTATGCATAAGGCTACGTTTCGTACAGAAAGGCAGCACAGCAACAAAATCCAACGTTAGTTTTATGGCATGCATTTCCAAATCCACAAGTCTTCTCAAAATCAAATTATCTACCTGACAGTTGCTTGAAACTAAATCGAAAACCCGGCTGCTGAACCACGGGCCGTGGGTAGAGATGCGAAATTTCCGGAAATTTTGAGCAGTCGAAACAAAAACTAGTTTTTTTTCACGTTTCTTTCCGAAATTTTGGAAAAATAAAAAATAACAAGTTTTCTTTGACGTATGGCAATAGATTATTGCCATATGCTATTACTTTATTGCCAAAGGTCAAAAGCAATAACTTTCGTTCAGTAGATACCAGAAATGCAATGCCTTCTCTAGTTTCACAAACGAATACAGCATTTAACAGATCGATAGCAGGCCTGAAGCACCATCGCGATCTCATTTAGCACTTTTTCGACTGGTGCGGCTTTACAGAATTGTTATAGAAGGTGAAAAAAAAAAAGAACCAAAAAGTGTCTACTTTGTGGTGACTTCGACTATCGAAACACTAATTAAGATGGTAAAAAGACGAAGTGCAAACTCTTAGTCAGAGTCAGTATCACCGGCTTCATCTGTACCTTTCTTCATCATGGTATGATGTCACACTGGGAAAAAAAACGTAGCTGCTGTTGTAGTGCCTACAGAGAGCGAGCAGTCATTTCATTTCATTTATTTATACTGTTAGCCCAGAAGTGGGCCGTTACAGGGTGGAAGTACAAACAATTATTTGCAAAACAGAAGTACCGTACAGGTCTCGAGATAATTTCTCGGTATTAATGTGACCAGCAACTCGAAGTTATACATAACATACATAAATGGAACACACATGCGATGCAATACATACGCGCAGAACAGCACATGACGCATTTGAGGCGGCACTTTTGCACCGCGCTGAAGATTTGAAAGACAACTACTGCAGGATCATGCAACCAACAAAAAGTACACACACACGCAAAAAAAAAACATATGTCACTGTTATTCGGAAAATAAACGTTTTAGATTCTGTTCAAATGATGTAAGCGAGGAACAACCAATTATAGACTCTGGCAGCATATTCCAATCTTCAATAGCACGTGGAAAGTAACTGAACTTAAAGCAATCGTTACGTGGGACTAGGGGTGTCTTCCCGCCACCCGTTACTTCGACCGTAGAGTACATCCCCATGAGAAGTTAGCCCAACCATTGCAGAATCTGCTTGCACATGGCTTTATAAGCAGACGTCCGCCACTGGTGGCAGAAGTGTATGAGAGAAAGTTAAAACTTAACAATAGCGAGTACGAAAACATCACGAGTCGCCCCCAACACGACCACACCCGAACGATAAAACTACGCTAAGACAAGTTAAGCTGACGCTGAAGCTGGCTATATGTGATGTCCATGGTGAATGGTCAGCCATCGTTTGGTGTTTTGGTATCATCTGCGATGTTTTGGTTTCACGTTCAGCGCTGGGTGTTGCAAAAGGTTTATTTTAGTACGTTTTACCCATGGAAATTTCGGTCAGCTTTTCTAACTGCGCGGAAAAAGAAACAGTCTGTTCTCCGGAATTTCCCTGTTTTTTTTTCTTCCGCACTTCGCATCTCGAGCCGTGGATTTGATCCTGACTCTGGCGGACGCTGTTAAATGCATAGAATTTTCTATAAATACACTAGAGGGAGCTCTGGTACGAGTGTCTTTGGGCGTTGAAATACACGGCACTTCAGGGTGCATGGGAATGATGGATAGTACACAGAATTGTCTAATCTTCCTACTTCCAGCTTCTGTTGGCTTCGCGTGACTTGGAGCTGCTTTATCACGAAGCGACAATTGGCAAATGTTAAGCCGTTGAATTTCCCCACCTTAACATTTTAGGCTCACCGATTCAAATCGAGTCGCGAAGTTCAAAACAGTTTGTTCTTTCCTTCGCCCCGCCGCGGTGGTCTACTGGCTAAGCTACTCGGCTGCTGACCTGCAGGTCGCGAAGTCGAATCCCGGCTGCGGTGGCTGCATTTCCGACGGAGGCGGAAATGTTGTGGGCCCGTGTGCTCAGATTTGGGTACACGTTAAAGAACCCCAGGTGGTCGAAATTTCTGGAGCCCTCCACTATAGCGTCGCTCATAATCATATTGTGGTTTTGGGACATTAAACCCCACATATCAATCAGTGTTCTTTCCTTCGAAACAAAACGAAAACAAAGCGATAAACAAATCCACAAGCACGTTCGAAGCCTGCAAGCACGAAGACTAGGCAAATCCGTGCACTATCCATAATTACCATTAATATTAGGAAACAACGGTTCAACAAAGGCGAAGTATTCGAAGCTTGTGTAGAGCGAAGCCAGTGCTCGTTAATTTCTGGAATTCCCCATTACGACATGCTTCCCCATAATATCGTGGTTTTGGCACATATATCTTCCATACAATATTACTGCAAGTAGAAAGGAGTAGAGTTTCCTCCGAAAAAAAAAAGCGGCTTTGAAGTTCAAGAAAGGAACATTCATCTGTTCTTTTAGTCGCACCGTACTGCCAGTCGGATCGTTGGTAACTTCTTTATTTCTTTCCTGAATGCAGAGGTACCCACCTTTTCCAGCGTGTCCGAGTATCGAGCGGTTTCGGAACTGGACGCCGTAGTCCAGCCGCTCAGCACACAGAGAGGAGCAAGATGACCATGGCGACCAGTCGGACAGCGCGCAGTCGTCCGGACACGGAACCGTGCATTCGCGCTCCTTCATTATCGGCGATTCGTAGATGATGCAGTGCGCATCGTCAACCACTTTCTGCCTCGCGGAAGAAAAAGAGAAGGAGAGGGGGAAGGAGGAAACACAGGCAGGGCTTCAATTGATAGTTTACTGCCCAGCAAGGTCTCCTAACAAAGAAGCTTATAAGGAAGTACGCTTAGTTTTATTGTCATAGTGCCACACTAGAACACTATGTGGCCCCACCGGATGGTGACATTAGCCACCTTTCGTGAAGCTTCACGATTGTCTGGGATCACTCTGTTAGTTAAGATTACGCCGCTATCAGTGCGCAGTGTGTATTGCAGCACTTTGGGTTTTCATTTGCCAGTCGCAAGTTCAGGCTAGATAAAGAGTTTCATCTTGATCACGCCCACTGCTGCCTTTGTCCAAGTCACCATCCCATGAGAATAGTGCACACAAGCGGACGCGACCCTGGTTAACATGCCAGCGTTTGATGCTGATGCTGATGACCTCTGATCGATGGCGCCCACCCACAGAGGGGGATGGGTCAAGAACCGGGCGGCAGGATACTTAAATGAAACTAAAATGAAAATGAAGCCAACCTGAAGAAGTAGTTTAAAAATAATACTACCAAAAAACAAAAATGTTTGCTGAGCAAGCGGTCAAACCATCTCTTGTTTTTGACAGACATAGCTACGAATTATAAACTAAACATCTGAAAAGGTTAGGGTTCACTAGCACGGTAATCTTTTAGTTGCGTTGATGTAATCAAACACAGTGGAGTATATATCCCTGTGGCAGTAACCAAATAAAGTTCTGCCAGGTGTAAAATTACTGATAGATTTACTTGTATTCCTAGCTTTTGTAATGGGGCTACTAAAGATCTTTTTCTCTGATAAGAATAACGATGACAGAATAAAAAGAAATGTTAAATTCTTTCAATTTCGTTGCACCAAATGCATAGCGGTAGCGCCTTTAGTCGATCTTTGATAAGGTAATAATTTCGTTGTGGAACTGCACAGCGCAATCTGGTATAAGTGACCTCTAACTGGCGAGATACACACCACAGTTTAATCCAGCAATACCTCAAATGCTCGAAATCTTTGAATTTATCCAAATTACCTTTTCCCCATTGATGACAGGCATTTCGGAACCTTGGCGCTGTCACGTAAGCCGTATCTTCTTTTACCTTTGCTCTCTTTTGTCTCTTTCTCCCTTCTTTTCACCGTGCGCTTTTGGAAGTCAAGGTTTTAGCCTAAACTTTCTTTTGTTTAGTAGGTAACGTGGTAAAAGTAGAAAAATAGACTCTGGCCGCAGAAGAGATGAGTAAAATAAATATAAATTTTAGGTTTTCATGAAGAACTTATTGTTTGATATGTGGGGTTTAACGTCCCAAAACCAGCTTATGATTATGAGAGACGCCGTAGTGAAGTGTTCTGAAAATTTCGACCACCTGGGGTACTTCAACGTGCACCCATATCTGAGCACACGGGCTTACAGCGTTTTCGCCTCCATCAAAAGTGCAGCTGTCACCACCGGGATTCGTTCCCGCGACCTGTGCGTCAGCAGCCGAGAATTTTAGCCACTAGATCACCACAGCGGGGCGGTTTTCGTGAAAAAAAAAGCCTTGTTCAGAATGAAAACCAAAGGTGCTGTAAAGCCGGCTGAATAGAAAGTATTCCTTCAAATCTTTTTATGAACAGCTAGTCTAGGTATTCACTCCAATTTTTATCATTTTTTTCTCTCTCACAAGAGTCGTGTTGTAGGCTAAGTTTTTGTTATCCCGACTGAGAGCCTTAGACCACGCTACTGTGACTATTTTTCTCACGTACGTTACTTATTTCATCGGGTACGTAATCGTTACATAAATATTGACACAAGGCGCTACTGTTAATAAAGTGAGATTGAATGAATGAAAGGGCATCGTACCCCGTCGAAGAAAACACATCTTGCGTCTCGCGTCTGTACGCCGTCGCCGCAGTTTCCTTCCGAGAGTGGTTTGCAGGGACCCCATGGCTGGAGTTCCCAATGAGACAGCACGGCTCGATCGCAGCTCTCAACCTCCTTCAGGTGCGGGCAATTCGTGCCGCCACGAGAGGGCGCCGTCAGTACACGCCGTGTGCGGACTCGGTAACCTGCAAAGGAATTGCGCAAAACTTCGTGCTACAATGCCTGTGTTTCTTAAAATTATGATCATAATCGTCATTATTATTAGGTGAAGCTTTAATATTTCCCAGATTTCGGATTCGTGTTTCGTCCCTTTGGACTACCGTGGGGAGTCGAGTGGTGGTTACGCCGCAGTAGTGTTCTCATCGTGGGTTGAACTCTTTGTTCAATAATAATAAAAAAACGGGGAAGAGATGAGCACGTAGGAAAGGGTATTTTAGTTACACCCACGTGAAACCTGGGAAGGGGCCAAGCACGCAGTGTTTTGAGAGAGATTTCTGCGATGAGGCACTAGTGGGGCCACCACGCCTGGAACCGAGCGTGTGGGAAGGGTGTTCCCGCTCCTTGACGTCACTGAAAAACTGCGATAGAATGCAGCTTACCTTAGAAGGTGCTTCTTCCTCGTGCCTACTTGACCGGTGTCACTTGACAGCGGCATGTCGGGAAGCGCGATTCCACTCCACAAAACTCGTCGGCTTTTTGTTAGGCTATAACTGTAGCGACAATTTTGAGTGGACCAGTGGTGAGTAATAGCATGTATACCCATTGCTGCGAATGCCCGTTTTTATGATGGACCTGGACTACATGACACACCGTGGCTACAGGAGATGCCTGCAACCCTATACCCCTTATGGTTTGCCGGTGATAATTATTGCCCACGTGTTCGTTAAACTATGGTGTGATCTTCATCTCATCCAGTGTGAGAGCAGTATAGTGGAAGCAGGGTGTAGTTGGGCATGAAATGAATTCCCGCATATTAATGCCATCTTCACTTACCTTCTTCAGGAGCTGGAAAAGGCGATCCACGTATGAGGGGCAGACACTGTCCCCAGGCTGACCAGTGGGACACCTGGCAGTCCACGGGGCACGGCACTCGGCACTCCTCTTGCAGTGATGGCCGCGGAAGAAAAGTGCACAGATAGCTTTGCACCGGAGTCCAGTCTGGGCTCACAGAAATTAGAGAAACAGAAGTTACCGGAATAGCCTTCTGTGGCTGCACACTCGCGACATAATTGAGGAATCATGACACAATCACCCACCAAATTGCTGTTTTCAGCTAAAGATAAAAGTAGAGGGTTCATTGTACCTGTGCATTTACGAAAAAAAATTGCCCGCAGCTTCCCTCAGGGGAACACTGAGGAGGATGCGGAGCATATAATTGGTTAACGGGGTGTTAAAGTGCGACTTACTTGGGTCGATGGCTAAATTGGTTAACGTGGTTGTGAAATGGGGTGTTAAATTGCGACTTACTTGGGTCGATGGCTAAATTGGTTAACGTGGTTGTAGGAGGGGGTGTTAAATGAGTGAACACGTACACACGTATGCGAAAGGACGGCGCTGGTCGAAGGGACGTCGATCATTGTGTTTGTGGATTCGTTGGAATTCATTTCACCGCGACCTTGGACGTCGACGCGCCGTACAAACCAACCGACGAGCGGCAACTGAGCGAGCGAGCGCCGACCTTGAGTATATATACAGCGCGACGGCGCATGCACTGTCAGCTGTTGAATGTTCTCGAAGGAGAAGCGCGCGCGCGGCACAGATGGCGACGGCGCGACGGTGCATGCGCTGTCAGCTGTCGAATGTTCTCGAAGGAGAAGCGCGCGCGGCACAGATGGTGGGCGACGGCGCGACGGCGCATGCGCGCGCGTCAGCTGTCGAATGTTCGAAAAGCGGTGCGGACGGCGCGGATGGCGCACTACAAGGCGCGAGTATAAGACGCTTCCGCATCTAAAATGGACTTTAAAGGAGCATTTCAATACAAGATGAGCCCTAGAAGTCACCAGCTGTAAACCACGCGCACCACCGACTACTGCAAGTTTGTCATGGCGAGTGTGTGACATCATGTGTCTCACGGAGTGGAACCGTGGTCTTCCACTTAAGTTTCAGCCGCTGAAAATCTCTCACTTTTCAATTCGCAACTTGAGCAAGCTCTAATAGCTCCATTGCACGCACAGATAACCACAAAACAGAATAGTTGGTCGGAACACAGACACCAGCAACGCGAGTGGCTTTTACAACATGGTTTAGGAGTGCGCCAGTGTTGCAGACTGTCAGGGCACTTTGGCGTTTTTAAAGATGCTCGTTATCAAATAAGTTCTCGACCGAACGCGCTAAAATTTTACCAGCTTGTTGTATAATACCCAAGGATTAACGCCCATAACACGGCTCAAGAGCGAAAATTGGTTCTCATGGACCCTTTAAGACGCACCACCGTTGTCGTAATCACGCTGTATTGGCATCGAAGGTCCACGAAGAATTAAAGCTTCTCGAAAATGCCACCATGCGTCTGCCCTCAAAACCAACAAAATGGTCAAAAATTCCACTTAAAGCTTCTTTCATTCAGGATAATTCCAGAGCCAAATCAGCGCTATGACCCCATCACTGGCA
Organism: Rhipicephalus annulatus; assembly: GCA_013436015.1. Taxonomy (NCBI): domain Eukaryota; kingdom Metazoa; phylum Arthropoda; class Arachnida; order Ixodida; family Ixodidae; genus Rhipicephalus; species Rhipicephalus annulatus. The sequence continues at coordinate 320,942 of WOVY01001016.1, read as the reverse complement.
CGAGTATTTTGCGTACATGCATCAGTATTCCTGCTAAGCGTCTACTTGCGAAACTGCAGAACACATCATGGCGCACAGCTCCTGTGTCAAGGAAATGACGCAAATACTTTTGTTAATTACTATTTACACGCCGGTAGAAGGCATTTTGAATAGGCCAAAGTTATGCGTTGCCACGACGCACCTCAGATCATTGCCGAGAGAACCGTAACTCTCGTCTGATTGCATCGAATCTGACGTGCTTCGGAAATATTACGAGTGTACCACGATAAATATTCATGCGCCTGCTTGATGTGTAAGAAGAAATAGCTGAGCTATGGATGCACTCGGCCTATGCACAGGCGGTTAGTTTGTTTTCTTAATCTCTATGAACTACCCAAAGATAACATAAGGGATCCTTATGATGACCAACTATAGTGCCAATGCACCGACGGTAGCAACATTACTGAATCGCTATGTACATTCATTATACATATTATATATCTGGTATACATAGTCGTGCTTTCTGGTAATTTTGCTTATTTGTATAGCTGCGATCGATATGCACCGTATCCGAATCTCCAAAATTTAGTACACTTATGCCAACTGTATACTAATGACGGCCCGGATCCTGTGAGCCAGCGCTTGCTTTCTGCTGCGCATAAGAGTGGTAAAGCCGACGATGCCTCAACGCACTAAGAAGTGTGTGCCGTAATAACTTGGGCTAGCATCACTGTTACCCTTAACGAAACGGTATACTTAATCCAGACGAGGTTTTACTTTGTATAACATTCAATTGTGAACACACCCTGGGTGCCCTAATGGCACGCCCAGCAGAAGAAAAAATTTGCCGGAGTTCGACGTACTTCATAGTTGTAAAGTGACTACGCAAAAAAACTATGAGCTTGAAACATTTATTGTATTGTGCGTTATTTTAAGTTTTTGTCTATTTTTTATTCCTCATGTTTTCATCTCACGCTGTCGCTTGTCAAACAGAAGCGCCAGAAGCTGACCCCGTATGTCCCCAACGATTACTTGAAGGCAGTTTCCAATGTTATTCCGATATTTTGGCTATGTACTGCCCTGTAAGCACTGCCACGAGTTTATAAACTTCTTTTTTAGACTTTTTTGCGCATATATTATCAAAATACTAACAGGAATAAGCGATTGGCATGGTATGAAAAAACTTTATTTAGGTCCATCGGGGCATGAACTAGTACGTAGCGGGCCGCTCCCACGTCGAGACAAGTAGGCCCAACCTGTCGGCCACGTTGCCTAGCATCTTCATTCCGACGCGAAGTTTCATTTCGACACTGAAGAACGCTACCTTTGATCCTGATGCATGTGACGTTCCTGCGTCGCGTGCCACCATTGCAGGAAGCGCCAGGTACAGGAACGCAGGCACCCCACTCGGACGTCGTCCAGCTGAAACTGTGCGCGCCAATGAACAAAGCAAAATAAAGTCACGAGGTTGTCTGAAGCACACACGCATTTATTCATGTGGCAGCAGACATATTAAGGCAGACCTCGCCGCATCACTGTCTTGGCCAACACATCTACCTTCGAAAAATAACCAATCCTTTTTCGGAATAAAACACGCTAGATGTCATTTTCACTATCACGGCATGCTGCTTCTATACTGTCTATGGAAATATCTATTCGTATTACTCATGATTGTTCACTATTACTGCATGCTGCTTCTATACAGTTTATGAAAATATCTGTTCATATTACTCACGAGAGCCATGTTTAAAACACACACTTATACAATTGTGATGGCTAACTAATGTGTTTCAAACGCGTATTCACCACTTATGTAACGCCACTATTAGAATTTGATAATATAAAAAAAGTGAAACGGAAAACGCTCTTCCAAGCACTTTCTGCATAGCGAGAAATATGCGGGTCGTAAAGCGCCCGACAGCAAGGGCAAACGCTGTCGCCAACAGGCCCACATCACGGTCGAAAAGTTTCGTCATGCATGCGAAAGCATTTCCTTTGCGCGAAAGCCAACCAGCAAGCCTCAGTCAGCATCTTTTTGCCGCAACCTCGCCAACCACTGGCAAAGGTTTGGCGTCTGCCAGTTGTGTTTGTCATACGAGCCTCGCGCAAACTTTGAAGCACACAAGGTACCGAAAACTTCCCCTTTGTCTGAAGTGGAGCGAAAAATCAGAGTTACAGCGGGCGCAGCTAAGCTGCGATATGTGGAAACTTCCGATGTTCTGGTATTAGGAGAACAAATATACACCATGATTTGTTTTTCCTCTAGAAGTGCAGTTTTTAACCCAATAGTTATTTACCATGAGTGACCTGAAACGTAGGCAAACAAGCGAAAGCTGCCGAGCTCGGATGCACACCTTTCCACATGGTCTCGTTTACTGCTGCTTCCTACGAAACAGGTCAATAGATTTTGCTGTGTCGTAACTAAAGCTTCATACCAGTGCACTGCAATGACATGTCATCGCTCACACATTTAGGAAGTCTTCTCTACCCTGCTCCACCACTGCAATCAAGGTCCCTTGTTTAGAGTTGTGGGGCAAACAAACGAAAAAAAGTACATACACAACGCACACACATACTCACGACACACACGCGCACACATGTAGGAAGTGTCTAGCCGAGAACTACCCGTTTGTAGCACGAAACCAAATGGGGTGGTTGTCCGCAGGGGCGCGTCAAGTATCTTTTTCATAGCGCTGCCACCACCTTGCGGGATTCTACGGAGCTCATTTGCAATGTGCATGTAAAAGCACACAAACACGACCGTACTGTATACAGGTCGCTTGTTACAACTCATTCACTCATTTGGTCATTCAAAGCGTGTGAGGTACGCTGTGACTGTGTGGTAATGCAAGTGCACTGCTTCTGTAGGTCATGAGCAACCCACCTGGAACACAACGGCAGTCGATCTTGCTGAAGCGCTGTCTCAACCAAAGGCGGGCAGGGCCTTCCAGCGCCGTAAGGAAGTTGCTGCACGTATCGCATGCGGCGTCTAAGACGCTGACCGCCGTGCCAGGTTTCTCCGCTGTCCAGCTGGCAGCCCTCGCGCTCCAGGTGCCATGGAGACCACGGGGAGACGCCACAGTCTACGGGCACGACGCACGACTCGGCGTCGTGCGGAAGCGGACGCTGCTTCCCATCGCTTTGCCTGCATTTCCTGCAAGTTTTCAAGAGATAAAACGCCGGTGCATTGGAGAGAAGCACCGAATAAAAATACGCAATTAGAGTCACTGTACTAATGCAATCTGGACATAGTTTTCTTCAGCAAAGGTGAAGTCGGACACCAATTTTCTGTCTTGCCCGCAGGCTCGATTTACGAGAAAACGTATCCTTGGCACGTGCATAAAAATTGCATCCGCTTTGGCAATGTGATGTGCAGATTTCAGAAAGAACTACTGCAGCTCAATATGATAAATATTAAAAAGAAAAGCGGAATAAATATGACGCTAGTTAACCAGTATGGCCCTACTGGTTACCATAGACAGAGGAATGTGAGTAGAAGGGGTAGAGGCAATGACGTAACGCAATGATTCATAGTATTTAACTGGAGAGCGCTCTATACACCAGCTGCTCCTCGCTGCTTAATAAAAGAAAGTCACCAAATCTGTCATGCTGTGTGCCTCACATTACTAGCCTGTGCGTTGCGGCCTCCTATCTCAGACCCATCCGTAAATGATGGAAATATTTTATTTATCACAATTCAAATATAACATCAATCGCATGACAGAATAGAAACTAGTAATGAAGGATTACGGTCGACAAAGAATGTGTAAGGCCTTGAGGTATTATCGAACACCTCTGTCTTTGGTGATGAAAGAGAGAGAGAAAAAGAAACAAAAGACAGGCTGGGAAGTTAATCAGGTTTAACCCGGTATGCTACCCTACACGACGAAAGGGGGAAAGGGGACAAAAATAACAGAGAAGGAGAGAAGGAAAGAGAAGTAAACCAAAACGTTAGCACGCATAGCAGTGTGTAGCTTGCATGCTCAAGTAATAAAATTAGGAACATTGAGAGAGTAAGGCTCGACTACGACTGTCTTATATGAAGTAGACTTCAACTCATGATGGTAAAAAAGGCTTGCAAGGACTGGACTCCAAGGTATCCAGAAGAGTACGCTGAAAATGCAGGGAAGAAGTCAAGAGTTAACACTGCAGACTATACACTCCGCTAAGAGCAGATTTATTGAAAATTTCAGTTCATTTCACATTTAGTTTAACGGGAGGTCAAGAGAATAACTATTAATAATTGAAGAACTACTTATTTATGCTCTGAAATATAATAATGACGAAGCCTATGATATGGCCCATATGAAAAGATTCAGCCCTAATCTGCCCGCAAGTAGTACATTGTTTAGAAGATAAAGTTGACCGGAACAGCCCTCACCCGATGTCTACGAAGACGCCATTGCTGTCCATGCAGACAACTTTCCTCCGCCGTGTTCCCAGCTGCGGTTGTCTGGAAGCGACCGGCAACTCGGAGCCTTCCTCCGTCGCCAGGGGCTGTACAGACGTGAGGTAATCGCTTTGGCACTCGCCCCAGGGCCCGACTCGGAGCACGTAGTCGGTGGAGGGTGCTTTCCTGCGAGATTTGCGCTTGCGCCACTCGCGGCAACCCGGTCGTGCCGGGCACTTTTTGGTCTCGGAAAGAGCGGGGCACTCGACGCCGCCATTCGATGGACCGACGAGCACGATACGACGTCGAACCACACTGTGAACTTTACAACTGTTCGAGCTAGTAGCGTTGTCGCACGCCGGCCAAGGCTCAAACGGTGTGACCACGCAGTCCTGCACAGCACCGGCAAAGAGAGAGGATGTTATGACCAGTCAAATATGCTCGTCATACAGTCATGCTAGGCCGCACCAAGTTTGGTATTGATACATATATATATCCGAACGGTAAGGAGAGCTAAAAGTCGTAGGCGGCTCGATGTGCCATGTCATTCTCGATTGTCGTTAGCTTTCGGCGCCAGTGAGAGAAAGCAAAACGTGGGCTCTGCAAGATGCTCACATATCTTGTGCGTGTTACGCTCGACTTAAAGCTATCGCATGGCTGTCCAGAAGGCCCACGATGCGGCGGTGAGGCTATAGGCCTCCCCGTCCCTACGTGGGAGCGGCCCGCGATCCTACCCCTACAAAACAGGGGTGGAATCCTTCAGGACACCAATAAAGTTTTTAATCCATCCATCCATCCCTCATGATTTCAAACAGGGTAGGAGCTTTGCGTGCATAAAAGAGTGAGACAAACATGAAATAAGAGACAAGCTCCAAATTTTACGTCCTTGAATAGTGTTCTTTATTCTTTATTAAAAAAAGACCTTACAGGCCCCAGAACAGGGCATTGGGTAAGGGGGGGGGGGAGGAATCGAAATGGTACAGACAGGTAACGAACAGTTTACAGGCAGGATCAGTGCAAGAACAACGAAAAACTATATATATATATATATATATATATATATATATATATATATATATATATATATATATATATATATATATATATATATATACTCATCCCCTGATGAAGGGAGGTCCCCTCCCGAAACTGTTGGGAAATAAATATATTAGGCTATACAGAGCGAGGTAAATTTGAGGGAATACAGCACTTGTTGATATGAACATGGCGACCTTGAGAATCGTAAGTTTGTATTCTTTTATGAACTGTAAAATATGAAAAAGTGAAAAATTTGACGGAACGGTACAACGTTTTATGAACTGTAAAAATATGAAAAAAGTGAAAGACTTGACGGAACGGTACAACGTTTTATGAACTGTAAAAATATGAAAAAAGTGAAAGACTTGACGGAACGGTACAACGACAACAAGAACAGTTTTTTTTATATCCCATCTTTCTTTCTTTTCGAAGTCTCGCACGACGTCTTCAAACAGCTATGCATGGACTAGCTCAAAATATCGCGTTGTTAAGCGTTCAAATGCGGTGAATGTACTTGAATTTACCAGAAGCTTTCACTTTATCACAACACATCAGGAGAGGTTGAATTCCGGTATTACTTTACGCAAATAAATGCTTGCATTTCCGTATCGCTCTCATGCATCACAGGAGACGCGACCCTGCTAGTTCGCTCACTTGTGGGCAGCTGATGGCGCATGGCATTTCGCTCGGCGGCTGCGGCAGGTGCGCGCACGCCACCGCGTCCACGACCCGAGGAGGTCCTGCCTCTGGTTCGAAGACGCAGCTTACGTTTCGCCGGGCCAGACCCTCAGCGTCCCGCGCTTCGGGTCTACACTGGCTCCGTAGATGCGGCCGCCCGTTGACATCGTCGCAAGGACTCCACTCGCCAGCTTGCCATCTGCAGGTGATAACAAGTCTCACATGCCGAAACCTCGGCACGATCATGAGAGACGCTGTAGTGGGGAGCTCCAGAAATTGTTGTTGTTGTTGTTCTCCTATTGTTAGTGGCGTATACCCACTGTGGGGGATTGGCCAAGAATCGAGTGGCTTTAAAATTTACTGTTCAGATTTAGAATGATGGAGGTATAACAGAAAGATTACAGATAGCCTATAGGCAAGTGTGGTGCTTAATGTAATGCATACAAATATTTACATAAACAAATTTATTCTTAGAATAGACCAATAATCTGATTTTATACTTATATAATTTCGAGCATGTGGGGCTCTTTCACGTTCACCTAAATTTAAGCACACGGGCCTCTAGCAAGTACGGCTCCGTCGAAAATGCTGCCGCCGCGGCCGGGATTTGCTCCTGCGAACTTCGGGTCAGCAGTCGAGAACCACTCTGTGGTGTCACGTGAAAACAGCTTCAAGAAAAAAAAAAGACAGACACTCTCCAACTAGATTGCACATTTTGCAAACAACATAATAACAACGAGTCGGGAGAAAGCTATGACCGAAGATGAAGTTTAATGTGATTGAAGATGAAGATGAATATAAATGACGCTCACGGTGAATTTCAACAACGAAGCTGCTATTGCCGGCATGAAATGTCCATGGCTGCCAGAAAACTATGAAGTAATCTAACTAACCCAACTACCTAGTTATGCTAACGAAAGCCTAGCAAAAACTTGGAAGCAACCAGATTAGGCTTGGAATAATCAGTTTTTGATGTTTCAAGCCTTGCGGAACTTATTGGAAGCTTATTTTTCTTTCGTCATTATAAGTATGTGTGCAGCAAAGGCTGACGTCATGAGTGATTTCTTCAACTTCTTTTATTTTAGGTTCCTGGCATGAACAAACAAACAAACAAACAAACAAACAAACAAACAAACAAACAAACAAACAAACAAAGAAACAAATAAACAAAAGTTCTAGCTTTACAGAGAGCCCATCGAAACACTTATCGACTATAGAACACTCGAGCAAGATTAATAAAGTTGAAGCACATATTGCTATTTCCGATAGAGGCGGAAATGTTGTAGGCCCGTGTGCTTAGATTTGGGTGAACGTTAAAGAACCCCAAGTGGTCGAAATTTCTGGAGCCCTCCACTACGGCATCTCTCATAATCATATGGTGATTTTGGGACGTTAAATCCCACATGTCAATCAATCAAGGAAGCACATATTGCTGAGGGAGATTTATCTGATGCTTTAAAAAATTGTTTCTTGGTGTGTGGAATCGTCAATAGAGTACGCTCGTGGCACGGTAAAACACAATGGGCGAGGCATGACGGACGTCTATGTGACTGTTTCAAATGATATTTGAGTTTTTCTGACATAGTCACAATACGGTTAGAGAGTGTGCACAGACAGCATATAAAACATTGTTAAAGCTTGTCGGTGGGCCAGTTCGTTTGGTAGCACTGTAATAAAAAAGACCGCAAGAACAAAAGGACGGTAGAGGCACACGAACGAGCGCTGACAGCTGATTTTTATTTGCCACAGTATATTTTATTTGCCACAGATGACATAGCATACACACAAAAATAAAAAGCCGTTCAACAATATCTTGGACTTGTCATTTGCGCCAAATAAAAATCAGTTGTGAGTCAGCGCTTGTGTGTGCTCCTTCTGTCTCTGTCTCCTTTCGCTGTTTTTCGTTACAATGCAATAAAACATTCCTGCATTGTAACTGAGACATTAGTTCCGGCAAGCAATTCAAGTGATTAGATCGTCGAGGTTCGGTCAGCCGTGTTGATACCTATAATACTTACCGTTGACCACGGTTCCAAATTTCACTCTTGATTACGTCATCATCATCGTCATCATCATCATCATCAGCCTGACTACGTCCACTGCAGGACAAAGGCCTCTCCCATGTTCCGCCAGTTAACCCGGTCCTGTACTTGCTGCTGCCAATTTATACCCGCAAAATTCTTAATCTCGTCTGCCCACCTAACCTTCTGTCTCCCCCTAACCCGCTTACCTTCTCTGGGAATTCAGTTAGTTACCCTTAATGACCAGCGGTTATTCTGTCTACGCGCTACATGCCTGGCCCATGTCCATTTCCTCTTCTTGATTTCAGCTATGATATCCTTAACCCCCGTTTGTTCCCTAATCCACTCTGCTCTTTTCTTGTCTCTTGAGGTTACACCTACCATTTTCTTTCCATTGCTCACTGCGTCGTCCTCAATTTGAGCTTAACCCTCTTTGTAAGTCTCCAGGTTTCTGCTTCATAGCTAAGTACCCGCAAGATACAGCTGTTATATACCTTCCTCTTGAGGGATCACCGTTTGTGACTTTCGTGTTGTCTCCGGCGATTTCAAAATAAACCGAACTGAAATTGAAACTGAAGTATTGTGCCAGACGGGGTCACGTGCCACGTAATCTTTGCACGAAGCGTCAGCTGACCCATAAACTCTCGTATACTAACCTAAGACTGTCTGTTGAGGCCCTCATTACGAAAGAACGAAAAAATTACCGCACATTTGTTACTGCATAAGAATAAATATGATTAACTACTGAATGCTGCATCAATCTTTCAGGTGCGGAGTCAGCAGCAGAGACGCAGCAGGAAACTCTCACCTGAGGGACTGCCGATGTGTAGCCCCAATGCCGTCATCGCATTCGGTGCTGCAGGGCTGTACAGCGCGTGGCCGGACATGGCGGTGACAGTGTCGTTCTCGGACGGCGTCGCCTCGCACGTCCACACAGCGTACGCTTCGACTTTGCCAGCCCTGACCGCAGTAGCCGTCTTCCATAACGCAAGGAAGCCATGGACCTGTGAACGACAACAGCAAGCACCGCGTAAGACAGGCACTGCACACCTAACTTTGCCGATCCTGGCCTACAATTGCGTACATCTGCGCCAATTGCGTACATGTGCCTCTAAGCCTTTTCGCTCCGCTTCTCCCTCTTTTCTTTACCTGTCCTAAATCTGGCCGTATTTTGTAGTTTATACACACGTCTCAATGGCATATCTTGAGATCAATGTCACATCGTATTCGCTTGGTATCACACTCAAGCTCTTAACCAAATGTATGTGAGAAAACGATCTTCTAAATGACCAGAGCCCACGCATTCGGGGTGGGGTGGATTAGAACCGTACAAACGTAAATAAAAGCCATTGAAAGTGTTCTGAGTTTCAATGGTACGAGACTAGAAGTACGGTGCTACGACATGGTTTTCTGAACGATACCCATTAGAGCTCTGCGAGATCATTCCTCAGTGCACAAGCTGTAATACCAATCATGACTAATAATTTACGTAACTTCCAAGATCACACTAGTTACGAAAAACGCATGCGTGGTCTCGTGGTACGACAGTGGTCATTATGAACTGCAACCATGATAAAGTGATTTGTCCGAGCTTGTTTGAAACAGTGCTCTCATATATTCTCGCTGCAATACGTGTTTTATTGCGATGGATGAGGTGATAGCAACCTGCAGAAAAGTAATATAAAACCTGGAAGTTGGAAACTATCTATTGCTAAGCGCAATGTAACACAGAGTGAGAATGGTATGATTGCGACTGAGGAATAGACGATTGAAAGCTAAAAAAATAGAGAGCGATAGAGAAGCAGGGGAAACTTGAGCAAGCTTAGGAGGTTATGTTGTATAACAGAGTTAAGCTTTGAAGGATAGAAGTGTACGTTTAAGGGCTCGTTTTCTTTGTTAGGCATTATTAATGAGAACTAACATATATATATATATATATATATATATATATATATATATATATATATATATATATTCCTGCTCACGGCTGGTTATTTTTTCCATCCACTTTTCTTTCTTTCTTCTTATTTACATTCCATTGGTTCTAATAACTTCCCCTGTACATTCCTTGGCATTACTGTCTGTTAGATCTCATTAATATTGTGTTAAAACACGGAAAAACGAGCCCTTAGGTATACACTTCTTTACCTTATATATATATATATATATATATATATATATATATATATATATATTAAAATAGAGGTGTTGTACGTCGAGAAAGGTTCAGACGCAGCTTGCAAAATGAGCTTTAACAGGCAGGTCTGGCTAATGGCGAACGGCGTGCGCGAGCTACTACTGCCGCCACCGATCATCGTCGTCTTCTTCATTGCCAGCAGAGCGTCCATTATTCAGATTCATTAATTCATTACAATTACTCCCCGCGAAATAAGGAGCCATCCTGGCGACCTATGGACAAGTAAACACGGGAGGGTCGTAGCAGGGCTTAAGTCTCGAGACGTGGACAATTTCCTGGCCACGACGACGTTGGTCAGAAGATGGTTCCAGTGGCTCGATGAGATAATTCACCGGTGACGTTTTTTGTAGCACACGATATGGGCCGTGATACTTGGGGACCAACTTGGTAGAAAGGCCAGGTGTAGCCGAAGGGACATGCAGCCAGACGAGTGAACCTGGATCGTAGGAAGTAGTGTTATTTGATGCGCCATGGTGGTGTTTTTGGCGTCCATTGGTCTTGAGTTGTGAATGATCTTGCCAGTTGGCGGCATTCTTCAGCGTATGTAGCGGCTTGAGACAAAGTCGTGGACTCTGAGGAGTCAGGTTTGTACGAAAGGATGGTGTCCATAGTGCAAGAAGGTTCGCGTCCGTAAAGGAGGAAAAAAGGAGAGAACCCAGTAGTGCTTTGAATGGCGGTATTATAAGCGAACGTGATAAACGGGAGCACTCGGTCCCAATTGGAGTGGTCTGACGAGATATACATAGACAGCATGTCACCAAGGGTGCGGTTGAAGCGCTCTGTCATTCCATTGGTCTGGGGATGATAGGCGCTTGTAGTGCGGTGAACGATGTGGCACTCACGCAGCAATGCTGTGATGACGTCTGACAAGAATACGCGACCACGATCACTCAGTAACTCCCGAGGTGCTCCATGCCGTAATACGATGTTGTGAAGAACGAAAGTCGCAACGTTCTTTGCTGTAGACGAGGGAAGGGATGAAGTTTCGGCATACCGCGTGAGATGGTCAACGGCAACTATGATCCAGCGGTTACCGTCAGCGGTGTTGGGAAGGGGACCGTAGATATCGATGCCGACGCGGTCGAATGGTCGGGACGGGCATGGTAAGGGTAGCAAGGTACCGCTGGCGTGACAAGGGGGAGTTTTTCGCCTCTGGCACGTCGAGCAGGCCCGAACGTATTGTCGTATAAAACGGTACATGCCACGCCAGTAATATCGGAGACGTATGCGAGAATAAGTCTTCAAGAAACCTGCGTGGCCACATTGGGGGTCGTCATGAAACGTGGAACAAATTTTCGGATCGCAGGTGACGTGGAATCACGAGTAGCCACTGACGTCCACCGGGTGCGTAGTTGCGTCGGTACAGCACGTCGTCGCGAGTGGCGAAGTGCTCGACTTGCCGACGCAATGTGCGAGAAGGGGGGGAAGCCGTGTGCCCAGCCAGGATGTCTAGAATCGAAGCAACCCAAGGGTCCTTGCGTTGCTCAGATGGCATCTCGGCGATGGTGACGGCAGTGGCATCACAGGTTAGACTTTCGCAGCAGTCCGGGTCAGGGGGTTGCGGCGAACGGGATAGGGCGTCTGCGTCCGAATGTTTCCGGCCGGAGCGATAGACCACGCGAATATTATATTCTTGGAGGCGTAATGCCCATCGGGCGAGGCGACCGCTTGGATCCTTCAGTGACGACAACCAGCAGAGGGCGTGGTGGTCAGTCACGACGTCAAAAGGGCGCCCGTACACGTAAGGTTGAAATTTCTCTATCGCCCAAATAATGGCGAGACATTCCTTTTCAGTGACTGAATAGTTGGTTTCGGCTTTGCTAAGAGTTCGGCTTGCGTAGGCAACCACGTACTCTTGGAAGACGTCTTTCTTCTGTGCAAGAATAGCGCCTAGCCCGACACCACTAGCATCGGTGTGGATCTCTGTGGGTGCCGATGGGTCGTAGTGTCGCAGAATAGGCGGCGACGTCAGGAGGCGGCGCAGTTCATTGAAAGAATCGTCACAGGTGGCAGACCAGGCGGAAAGGTCTCTAGAGCCGGCGAGGAGCTTGGTCAAAGGAGCGATGATCGTCGCGAAATTGCGGACGAAGCGCCGGAAGTAAGAGCAAAGGCCTATGAAGCTTCGGAGCTCTTTCATGGTGGTCGGTTTGGGAAACGCTGAAACGGCTGTAAGTTTGGCAGGGTCAGGAAGAATGCCGTCTTTTGAAACCACGTGGCCAAGGATCGTAAGCTTTCGAGCAGCGAAATGGCACTTCTTCAGATTCAGTTGCAGCCCCGCGGCAGAAATACACGCGAGGACTTTCTCGAGGCGGGTCAAATGGGTTGCGAAATCGGTTGAAAAGACGACAATGTCATCTAAATAACAAAGGCAAACGTTCCATTTGAGGCCTCGAAGGATAGAGTCCATCATCCGCTCGAAAGTAGCTGGTGCGTTGCAGAGGCCGAAGGGCATGACTGTGAATTCGTAAAGCCCGTCGGGCGTGATGAAAGCAGTTTTTTCACGATCGGCCTCTGCCATGGGTACCTGCCAGTATCCAGAGCGCAGATCTAAAGAAGAGAAAAATTCGGCTCCCTGTAGGCAGTCCAAGGCATCGTCAATGCGTGGCAGCGGATAGACATCCTTGCGCGTGATTCGGTTGAGACGCCGGTAGTCCACGCAAAACCTGATGGATCCGTCCTTCTTCTTCACCAACACAACTGGAGAGGCCCAGGGACTGCTTGACGGTTCGATTATGCCACGTGTCAGCATGTCGTCAACCTGTTCATTGATGGCACGGCGTTCGGTAGTCGACACACGATATGGACGCTGCCGTATTGGCGTCTCTTGACCGGTATCTATACGGTGAACAACAGATGACGCTCGACCTAAGGAAGGCTGATTGTCGTCAAACGAGGCTCGAAAACGCTGTAGGAGCTTGATCAGCTGTTCCTGCTGCCCAGGGGTGAGGTTACAATCAATGGACTTGCGGAATACATCTATAGGTTCATTAGCGTCCGTTGCGGGTGTAATGGCACAAGTCGGTAAAAATGGCTTGTCTGGATAGATCGGGTCTTCGAAAATACAATTTAAGGTCTCGAGGCTTCCCAGACACTCGCCGCGTAGCAGGATGTACGGACATGCAGAAACGTTGCACGCATAAAGTACCGCCGAACCATTGGAAAAGTTGATGACGGCAAACGGGAGGACGATGGTTCGGTGTTGCACACTAGCTATAGTTGGCTGGAACAGGAGCGTCGAGTTAGTGGCAGCAGGGGAAAACACAGGCACTAGGACGGCGGACAACGGCGCGATGCGGACGTCAGCTGCGGCAAACACTTTGGAGGGACTGTGGTGGTCGATATCAAGGCACGGATTCGTCAACGTGAGTTCAGCACGAGCGCAGTCGACGAGGGCCTGATGGGTAGAAAGGAAATCCCATCCTAGTATGACGTCGTAAGATGAACGTGGGAGAACAACAAAGTTGACGGCGTACCAAACATCTTGAATAAAAACGCGTGCTGTGCACTGAGCTGTCGGCGCGATAAAATGGGAGGTGGCTGTACGCAGAGCAAGATTCGTAAGCGGCGTTGTAACTTTTCTCAAATCGCGACACAGTTTTTCACTAATTACAGAAACGACGGCGCCTGTGTCGACAAGTGCACGTACAGCAACACCTTCTACTAGCACATCAATTTCGTTGGGCGGACAAAGAGGAGGTCTTAGAAAGTTTGACGACGACGCAGTTCTTGCCTCCGGAACTGCGGCTGTCAGTTTTCCTCTCGAGCGGGGCTCGTGCGCCGAAGCATCGGGGAGACAGATCGGCGACGGGGCGGTAATGACCGGCGAGAATCGACAGGGCGTCGTGGGGACAATGAGTCGGTGATAGGAGAAGATGGTCGCCGGGGATTCTGGGCAGCCTGGTAATTTGCAGAATTCCCGTGGTCTGGAGGCTGGAAGTTACGACGGCGACAGTAGCGTGCTATATGTCCCACGAACCCGCATGCGAAACATATGGGCCGATTATCCAAGGTGCGCCATGGGTTAACGACAGAATGTGCAGGGGGCGAAACAGGATGGGGTGCCGTGTACGTAGGCAGCGTCGTAGGGTAGGAGGACCCGGTGCCCCTGTATGTGCCAGAGACAGGTGGGGCTGGTGGTCTAGCAACGACGGCAGCGTAGGTCAGCGGCGTAGGGACAGATGGCGATGGAGGCAGTGCCTGCGTGACCTGTGTCTCAATGACCTGGCGTAGACGTGGGTCTAACGATGTCACTGGCGCGGATGCTTCGGCCACAAGAGAAAGCTGACGCGCAACTTCTTCACGAATGAACTGTTTGATGTGGGGCAGTAAGACGGTGTGATCAGCAGCGACATCGTGCACGAGGGCGGAAACTTCAGCCGTATCTTCAGCGGCCCTGCGCGTCGAGACACGCTGCTTACGCAACTCGTCGTACTCCTGACAGAGCTGGACAACATCGGTAATGGTCTGTGGATTCCGAGCGACGAGCATCTGGAAGGTATCGTCGTCAACTCCTTTGATGATTTGCTTGATTTTGTCGCGTTCGGTTAGAGATTCATCGACGCGCTTGCAAAGAGACAAAACATCTTCAATGTAACTTGTAAAGGTCTCGTCCTTGCGCTGGATTCGATTACGGAGACGCTGTTCCGCGCGAAGCCGGCGCACGGCGGGACGACCGAAGACCGCGGCGATGGTGGTCTTGAAGGCGGACCAGTTGGTGATTTCGCCTTGGTGGTTCTTGAACCAGAGGCTGGCCACATCATCGAGGTAAAAGCGCACGTTTGTGAGCTGGTCGCAGGCGTTCCACTTGTTGGAAGCGCTTACGATTTCGTACTCGACGAGCCAGTCCTCGACGTCTTGTTCGTCGTTGCCGCGAAAAATTGGTGGGTCGCGTTGCCGAGGCACGCCAGTACAGTAGACTGTCGTTGGTAAGGCAGCTTGAGAAGGGCCAGGAGCAGTCATGGTGAACGGTGAGGGTAGCGTCCGATTGCGAAGTTCCAGGTTGATGGGAACCCCGGCTCCTCCACCACTCAAAATAGAGGTGTTGTACGTCGAGAAAGGTTCAGACGCAGCTTGCAAAATGAGCTTTAACAGGCAGGTCTGGCTAATGGCGAACGGCGTGCGCGAGCTACTACTGCCGCCACCGATCATCGTCGTCTTCTTCATTGCCAGCAGAGCGTCCGTTATTCAGATTCATTAATTCATTACAATATATATATATATATATATATATATATATATATATATATATATATATATATATATATATATATATATATATATATATATATATGGTAAGAAGCCAGGCAGGGAGGTTAACAAGACAGCAAGCGTCTGGTTTGCTACCCTGCGCTGCTGGCGAAGGGAGAAGGAAAGGCAAGAAAGTAAGAAAAAGGAAACAAGAGAGAGGGAGACAGGTAAGCCAACACACACACACACACACACACACACACACACACACACACACACACACACACACACACACACACACACACACACACACACACACACACACACACACAATAGAATGTCACAATTATTCGACGAAACGGGTCGTTGGCATAAACTTCAAAGGGGCCTTTCGTCACTTTTCGGTGTGAAGTTCGATCTTTCAAGCATTCCAAAATTGATTTTTTCGGAAAGCGGCTGGTTGTCGAGGCGTGCAAGCAAGCACTGCTGACAGGGACTGCCTCCGACAGCTGTGCTGATGGCACTGACACAAAATATCTCCGATGGTTTAGTCAGCGCCACAATGTCACACGCAGCACTGTCTGTTCATTCGATGCGGCAAGCAAAGGCGTTCGTATGAGACTCCCCAAGCCACAAGCGGCAGAAAACGGTTGTGCCGGATCTGGATAAACCAGATAGAATGGTAGGTCGCACGAATCAAGGCGGTGAAAACGGGTGTGAGGAAAACCGGGCCTGTTCCACAGAGATCTGGCGATATTGTGCGCAATCGTGTTAATCCTTACTGTTGCTGCGTGACTTCCTAATAGTGGGAGGACTATGACGCCAAGCAAAGTATAGGGAAAGCCATTAGTAGTAATTGGGATGTAATTGTGAAGAAAAAAAAGTGGACAAAAATTAGCTTGCCACGGGCAGGGAGCGAACTTGCGATCTTTGAGCTTGCCACTCCTACCAATTGAGCTACCATGTCGGCTATCCCCACATCCACTTTGTACGGTATATACGTGAATTGAAGCGTGGGAGATTCAGTAAGCGCCACCTGTTGCCATTATGGCGAGGTCAACTAGCGACAATACTGTATCTTGTATATTTTGAAGCTTTAACTGATCGAAACTAGAGAAAATGTAAATCTTGTGAAGCAAATTTTAGTCCCCATTTTCCGGCACATGTTTGTATGATACGTCAACGAGATTGCCACGTTATGCTGAGATGGTACTGTTCTTAGCCTGCTGCAAGTAAACCTTATTTATTCCTTTGTGAACATGTTGGTGGAAAATTGGACACATGAATAGCAAAATATTTAGTAACAATTCGACAGAATTTATTACCGTATTTATTCGCTCATAGAACAAAACGGACATCCATAAACTTCCCTGTATGATGTAAAAGTTAGCTTACTGTAATATGTGTAAGAAAATGTTTGCTTTATCTTTATTATAATACAAATGCTTCACTTCGTTTCGGCAACACCCCAACTTGTACCATTCAGAAGCTATCTATAAATGTCTTTGATTGCAATGCCTGTCATACTTTGAACGTCATCAAAATTAGCCCTTTTCAGAAGCAAGCGATGAAATAACGTTCGATGGTTCGATAACGTTACACGTCAAATGCCACGTCATAATCGAAGTGCCGCTATCAGAGGGGGCGCACGGGCACTAGGCGTAGAAATACCGCCATTCTCTGGCTCACACACGTCGCCGGTCGGTGTCAAAAACGTCTGCCGAGATAAAACGCAGCCGCCACGATCGCTGAAAACAAAAGTGGCACCTTCAGCGTAGCGTGCGCCTTTCAAAACGCGGATGCATTAGTGCGTGCACTTATTCAAAGCGACCGCTGTGCGCATTGTGGCCTGACAAGGAAAGACGTGTGAACTTAAGGAAATATTCTTGTAATACCCCGCAGTGCGGAATATACGGGGACAAGGCGTAGTCAACTGCCCCGCAAAATTTTAAAGGCTTGCTTTAAATTCACTGCACGCGATGCGTCCACGTGTCACGGCGCTGCCAGCTGTGTTCGCGCGCTGTGTTTGGAAATAATGTAGTGTGCAAGCACGTGTACTTTTCGTTTGTGTACACTTGTTCCGATAAGAGAACGCCAGTCTGTGGCACAGCCAGAAATTTATTTTCTTTTTTTTTCTTGGGGGGGGGGGACTTAACTAAATATAACGTTTGTTCGTGTGTGCGTATGTATGCGTTTGAGTGTATATATCCGCATACAAAACTAGAAAACCTAATGTGGGTCGCTGAACCCCTAACACACTCCCACACACACGCCTTCTTGGCTACGCCAGTTATGGTAAGCCTTAGCCTTCGCTTGGCAAAACAACCACTAACTGAAAAGTATTGCGAAGAGTGTTTGGCGCATCATTCATTAGATTGAAAACCTGATGGGATGCCCGATCTCCTTTTAATGCTCATATTAAAACCATTCCGCAAAGATCAGTGAGTGTGTTAACAATAATGTTTGAAATAACTTCACGTTTTACAAAGAGCTTGTAGCTCTAGAGGAGTGTTTCTGGCCCAAATTCCAGAGCAATATTCGTCACCTGGCTTTCTAGCGTTTCAGTAAACAAACAAACAAACAAACAAACAAACAAACAAACAAACAAACAAACAAACAAGCAAGCAAGCAAGCAAGCAAACAAACAAACAAACAACAACTACTACAACAAGAACAACAGACGCTCCTCCATTTTCTGTGAGGAGTGGTGCGTCAAGATAATAGCGTGTACGCCTTTAGTGAACTGTTATTAGCGTGCGCGTCTCTTCAGTGCAAGAATATGTACTGTAATGACCATTTTGTGGAACAAAAAGCCACCCTTAAAGGTGAAAATTTTTTCATGGTATATATGATTTTACTACTTTTTTTTTTCAGCCTAACTTAGATATGACAGGTATGGAGCTCATCTGTCGCAGGTGTTGCGTTCACAAAGGCTCATACAGTGTGAAGGCAGACTGTACTCGAATTTCTGTGCGCAAACCGCAGAGCGACAGCACTTCACGTCCGCAAAGAGAGAAGAATCAGACTGCCTCGAACATATCTGTAGCCTGGCTTTTTAGATGCACCCTGCCACGGTGGCCCAGTGGCTAAGGTACTCGGTGGTTGACCCGCATGTCACAGTATCGAATCTCGGCTGTGGTGGCTGAATGTTTGGTGTAGGCGAAAACGCTCTAGGACCATGTGCTCAGATTTAGGTGCATGTTAAAGAACCCCAGGCGGTCGAAATTTTCGGGGCCCTCCACTACGTACGGCACCTCTCATAATCATGTGGTGGTTTTGGAACTTTAAACCCCAGAAAAAAATTTCTTACATGGAAGCAACGAGACATAGCCAAAAACTTGAGCACTTATAATGTTCTATCAGCCAGAAAAGTTTGTGGGATCTGCAGTGCATGATGGTAGGTGGCGCAGCAATTAAGTTTTTTATCTCTCAGCCACGCGCTGCAGATGCCGCAAATTTTTTGCGGTCATCAGTACAACTGTAATTGAATACACCGTGTAGTGATAAGTACTTTATGTGTCTGGCCTTGCTTACGGAAAAAAACTGACAGCATGACACCATAAAAACAGTCACAGAACGGCGAGCCAACATATCGGGTCACAGTCAGGAAAACAAGCAATATGGTTTCCTACGTCAAGTTACTGCGAAAAACTTCCGTTCACACACGTCTTATCCAACAGCCACTTTTGTGTACAAGTGGGTTTTATTTACTCGCTTAATGTAAGGCTCCTCCAAGTACACACGAGGTCGTGGAGCGGCCTCACAAGTTCCCGAGGCCCACCGAGACAACAACTGTGGTTGTAGGGTCTTAACAGAATACGCTTTGATAGGCAACTGTAACAATAAAAAGTTAGGAACAAAAGCAGACGCTTGTCACACGTCATTTGCGAGGCAGCGAGGGTAGGAAGGGGACAAGAGGTGGGCGAAAATAAGCTTACAAAAGCAGAGAAGCCGCCCCAAGTACACCACCGTTGATGCCTTCAGGTACATGCATTGAACAAGTGATGCATCTGACAAAAAAAAAGAACAGCGACAAGTGAGTTATCAGCTAACGGGTGACGGACAACAAGCAGAGGGTTGTCGTTGATTCTATTATGCCCCGACCACCAGCATGTTTTTGGACACTGGCAGAAAGTGTTCTTACCGGCGCTAGATACAAACTAACGTCTGAAAAAAAAAAACAGTTCTGATTGGAAATAGTTTCTTTCTGTGTTACGAGGCAAACTGGTAAACCTCTAGAAGATGAACGTACCTTGACGCTCAGAAAGCAAATCAGCCACGTCTTTCTTGTGCAGCTTGCTCGGTGTCAGCCAGAGAACAGCAACTACAGCCTGTGCCACTTTTTTATATCAACGTGATCTTTCAGGCTTCTAACATTGCGTTGTAATACACTACTCGGATTTATTGAAAATAATATTTTGAAATATATTTGTTATTTTAATATTATTTCCTCAATTTTAGGGTAAGGCAGGGCTGGCCCGTGGTTAGGACAAAAGGATGAGATTTAGCTACTGACGTAATCCTACTCGCCTTGGAGAAACAGGAGCAGTGTTTACCTAGATATACATAATAGAAATACAAAATGCCCGAAATGAACGGAATTGCCAAAAAAGTAGTCAGATTAACGGCAGAATTCTACATTACACAACGTTATGATAAATAACAACAGGTACTTCTAGTTACTGTATAGTCGCTACAAGCGCCAATGTTAAACGGTTCTAGAATGTCGTTACTATGCCGACGGCGCCTACCGCTCCTTACGAACATGAAATAGGTCTATATATGGTAATAAAAATAGGCGCTTCACAGTGTGAAGCGAGGTCAGTTTGCCGCAGAACACCGACTTAAATATCGAGACTCAGTAAAGAAGAAGAAAACTCGAAATGTTCAGGGAAAAGTTTTGGCGCCTCAGCTTTGGGACATTGCCACAGGGATGCTTTCAATGCCGTTTGCGATTATATTCAGGCAACCAAGCGTATGCCTTTGTGATCTTCAATCAAAAAAAATTATTTATTACTCCCCAAGGGCAGAGTGAAGTAAACGCAGCTGAGTGGTAATCATAACACCTCAAATCTCAAAATTGCTCAACTTGATTTTTTTTCGTTTGCTCTTTTTATGTTGTTTTATTTTCACATTAGTCTTATTATAATAACAATTCATTACACATAGTTAAAATGATCACAGAAAATCTGCACTACACTTTCTTGGCCAATCCCCCTGAGTGGGTATGAGCCAACCTCCCAGGGAAACAAAACAAAAGAAAACAAAACAAAAAGTAAGGAAACGACCAAACGTGTTTTCATTGAATGTGAAAATATCCACGTGGTAGTGTGTTGGAGCGCGAGTCTACGTTACGCCCTAGCTTTCAGGGACAACAATGAAAAGCAGAACACGCCCGCTTCGAAAATAAGCAGAAATATTAATGGGATTAGTGGCGGAAAGTTTGAATTGAGGGCAGTAATAAATAGTGGGACAAATATGGTCAGTCTTCCAAACCGATAAGTTCAGATACTCTTCATTTTCTAGTCTAATTGAAATTTTTTCGGTGTCTGTCGTTCAACAGAACGATTTGTCAGAACTTGAACAGACCTTAGATGACTATGTTGTTACGAGTGTGCCGCTTGATCTTGATGTAACCTGTATCTGTGTACTTGCAAATGATACTCGTTTTCTCTTTATTCTTACATTATTCTCTCTGTAAGGACTCATTAGAGAGTTGACAGCATTGCGAATCAATTAAATTAATGAAACGCGAACGGTGGAGCACGTGGCCAAGCATTAGCAACGGTATAGTGCCCTCCGTTCAGTCATCGCCATTGACAGGTGTTCACATCTCGAGTGGCAGCACCATGCGATCCCTTAATAAGAAAATATTTTTGCTTGCATTCCAGATCTAATGCGATTAATATATGGTGTGACGCTGGCATGCCAAGTGCTTCTGGCCGTTTCACTATCGGTTTCTTCTATTTTTGTTGCTTTCTTTTGAAATAAAAGAACAAAAACACAAGCGAATATATCACACGGTAGGGGAATTGCACAGAGCTGCCAGACCGAATGCGCGGAGTGGACCTGTTTACGGTGATTATTGGTTGATTGATTGATTGATTTGCAGGGTTTAACGTCCCGAACACACCATATTATTATGAGAGACGCCGTAGTGGAGGGCTCCGGAAATTTCGACCACCCGAGGTTCTTTAACGTGCACCCAAATCTGAGCACACGGACCTACAACATTTTCATCTCCATCGGAAATGCAGCCGCCGCAGCCGGGATTCGATCCCGCGACCTGCGGGTCAGCAGCCGAGTACCTTAGCCATTAGACCAGGGCAGCGGAGCTTCACTTATACCGGAATGAAATAAGAAATGAAACACGTAGAGCAAAATAGTATAAAGGAGTGGCCGTTCTGTGAACCACGATAGGACACCAGCACTTCAGCGGTGTTTGTGTGCGAAGTCACATGAACAGTTGCAGACTCGAGCGATCAGGAAGAACTCTCCTTGTTGCTCCCGTAAACAACTACAAGAAACGGGTAGTCATTTGGTGCCCAATATCATATAAAGCAGCAAATCAAGCTTTCCTTACGTAGATTGCGCTCTTTTGTGTGCTTAGTAAGATCTTGGGTGTTGCATATTCAGCTTTTCTGTGCCAGATCTTGGAAGCGTGAAAGCCGAGGAGGAAAAACGCCCTAAACTCTTAAAAAAAAAAGGCAGTGCTACTTACTAACTTTGAGGTAGTAAAGTGTTGTCACAACATTCACTACATAAGTAGTAACTGCAGGTAGTAGAGAGCAAACATTTACCGCCTGTGGTTGCTTCTAAGGTAGTAAACGTCTGTGGTATACTACCTGCAGTTACTACTTAGGTAGTGAATGTTGTGACAAACATTTACTACCTGAAAGTTAGTAAATAGTACTGCCTTTTTTTCCAAGAATGTAGGAATAGCGAACATCAGCGGCTGATCAAAAAGAGGTTGTTATGAGAAGAAAAATATAAGTTCAGGAAAAAACGATTAAACCACGCACACCCAAATAAAACAAAGGTCGTTTACACTTTAGACGATCAATTATTTTTCTTGTCCAGAAACTTGAAATATTGATGTTGCTTCAATTTAAGCGTACAGTATTACAGGAGCAAGCGAAATATCGGTGCCGCTTCTGCTTGAATATTAAAAAAAAATGGCAGCATATCCACGGAGTGAATGATGGAGAGTGGGGCGAAGCATTCGTCCGTCCATGCGTCCGTCTGTGTGACCGTCCATGCGTCTGTTTGTGCGCCCGTCCCTGCGTTCTTTCATGCATCCGCCCCTGCGTCCGTTCATGCGTCCATCCATGCATCTGTTTGTGTGTCCGTTCGTTCATCTATTCAACACTCCAAGTCCCACCATCTCGCATCTTTTTATCATATATTCCCCATATAGAAGCACCGCCATCCAGCGGACATTCCAAGGACTAAACGAGAGGTGGCACACGCACACTTTCTTACGGCCTGCGCTTTGGGTCCACTTCCCACCTTTAACCACCTCGAGTTCATGATATATTCTAGTTCACTGTATTCATGGCACTGCGACCAAACGCTCGCTAAACCTTTCGAAAACCAAGGAGGTCACGCCCAGCGAGTATAACGTAGCAACCTTTCCCTGTCAGATAGGGCTCAATTTACATGCCAATGGCTGCTAATGAGAAATGAGAGACAGGAGAATTCGGCTTTTACTTTCTTACGGCTTGCGCTTCGTATCTACTTCTCATTTTTAACCACCTTGAGTTCATTCATGGTATATACAAGTTCATTGTATTCATGGCACTGCGGCTCAACGCTCGCTAAACCTTTCTAAAGCTAAGGAGGTTACACCTAGCGAGTATAATGTAGCATCCCTTTCTTGTCCGATAGTGCTCAATGTACATGCCAATGGCTGCTAATGGGGATCGCAGCGTGCGCGTTGACTAAAAGCCAAATGCTCATGTCTCTCATTCCCCATTAGCAGCCATTGCCATGTACATTGAGCACTATTTTTTTTTGTTAAACAACGCACAGAAGAAATCTCTCACTGGCACCACTTTGGAGGTCAAGTGTTATACCTATTTCAGGTATGTGCCACTGGTGGTTACATACGAGGGACGCCCAAGCCACGCAATAAGGAGCTTCGCCCCTAAAAAATGCCCACAGAATCAGGCTGGAATGAAACAATCTGTCGCACTTAATAATAGATATGTATAGTGATACTCCTCCTTAGAAAAACTAATTTTCGCAAGATAATGTTATAAATTTTTGTTAAATATTGGTGCTGTCAGCAAAAAGAACTCCTCGCTTTGGATTGTTGCGACTTTTCTCAGAACTAGGAATAAGGACAGCTTTAAAATATTTTTATCAAGTGTCGTTCCTTGCAAAATGAAAGAAGTGGACAGCAAAGGACATTACAGAGGTAAGAAAAGGATAAAGATTTTCATGGTAGCAGCGGAACCCACCCGGAGGTTGTCGCAGCAACTCCTTCCTTTCCTTCCCAGATTCCGCCAAACAAAGCCGTAAGCTAACTTTTCTGACGCGATTTGCGCAGAGTAAGAAACGACAGTGCGGACAGGAGGAATGTCGTCTTTAATTAGCGACTCCGTTTAATTGGTACCTTCCGGAAAGTATTCATCTTGATGGTGAAGACGCGGGAACGAAACGGCTTCGATAAAAATAAAAATAAAAATAAAGCCTGCGTTCGGCTACGCTGAGTCTGTCCTTATCGAAAGCTGAGAAAGTCACACGCTTCCCTCCTGCGTCGGGAACGCGAAAGTATTAAAACTTAAAAACAAAATTAAAGGGAAAGTGGCGCTCTCGAGCAAGCAAGTTTCCACATAAAAAGTGAGAAGTGTGCGAGGTGAAATTTTTTCATATATAACCTCCAGATCAAAAGGTCGGTCAGAATTGTAATAATGAACGTAAATCTTTGAAAAAAGAAGTTTTGAAGACCTAAATCACTAACAACACCGGTGAAAGGGAAGAGTGTCACTCGTAACTCACAATCAGTTGCGAGTTCCAACACAAATCTGTTCGGCTTGGGTTAAAAAAAAAGCAGCCTTATGTTCAAACATACGACTAGATGATATTGTGGTCTTTAACCAAGCTTTTGGCGGATGCATAGCCAATGAGAGCAAAACAGATGTTCTAACATATGGCTAGATGATATTGTGGTTTGTAACCAAGCTCTTGATGAATGCATAGTCAATGAGAGCAAAACACTTAGTTTTATTCGTCCTTGCAGCTTAAATCATTCGCAAATTTTATGCATCTGCTACTTCAAAAATGATTTATGAGTTTTATCGATGCGAAACTGCAGTGCAAATGAAGTGTTGATAAGTGTAATTTTGTTGTAACTGCGATACGCGGTAATCGGCAAATGGCTAATATAAGAAAACAGGGGTAATTAAATGAACTTGTTTTTCTTTAGACACCTGATGAATTGCCCCTAATTAACGCACACGAAAACCAACGAAAGTGCGGGAGAAGTTATGTGTGGTAATTCTTATATAATTCGGAAGAAAGCATAGTGGACGAAAAAATAACCTGCCGTGGAGTGGGACCAAAACTGAGGCTTTCGGATAACGCATTCAATTTCTTCACACTTACATAACAATTACAACAAATAGCATCCTGCATATGTTTCTTTCATTTTGTTGTAATTTTAATACCTATGGTTAATAGTAGAGAGAGAGAGAGAGAAGTGAGTGAGAAAGGAAAGGCCGGGAGGTTAACCAGATATTGGCATCTGGTTTGCTACCCAGCACTGGGGGTGGGGAAGTAGGGGCAAGAAAGAGGAAAGAAAAAAAAACGCACGCGCACTCATATATATATTTGTATGCCTCCTCTGTATATATTTGTATATTTGTATGCCTCCTCTGAGGAGGAAAAAAAATTATGTACATCGCCATTAGTTTCGGCCGCCAAACCTTGGACATTTGCTTACTGGCGCCCACAGGCTCTCACCTAAGAGCGTATATGTAATATTTATTGGCGAAGATCATGATATCGGCCGCATTACCGATGCGTTTTCGGTCCGACATGATCCAACGTCAAAGGTAGGCAAAGAGAACTTTTTAATGGCTGTGTGCTACAGGCCACTTCCGTCAACCGGCAACCACAGGCATCGCGGAGATGAAAGCATCATAATCGTTTCTCCCGAGAGTAAATATCTCAGTGAAGCGCTTCACGCTCCAAGAAATATGAGCAGTACAGGAGCACGTCTTCGCCATGTCATACGCAAGAAAAATTTGCTTTTCTGCTATATAAAAGTCATTGGGCACCCGTTCCTTGTAGTGGTTTACGGGAACAACTCGTCGAGTTCTTCCTGATCGCTCCACTCTGCAACCGTTCGTGCGGCTGCGCCCATGAAGACTGCTCAAGTGTTAATATCCTATCGTCGCTGATAGAACGGCCATTCAATTATAGTAATTTGCTCTATGCGTTTAGTTTCTTGTTTCGTTCCGGTATAGCTGAAGCATTGCCACTGTGGTCTAGTGGCTAAGGTACTCGGCTGCTGACTCGCAGGACGCGGGATCGAATCCTCGCTGTGGCGGCGGCATTTTCGATGGAGCCGAAGACGATGTAGGCCCGTATGCTCAGATTTGGGTGGACGTTAAAGAACCTCAGAGGGTCGAAATTGTTGGAGCCCTCCACTACGGCGTTTCTCATCATCATATAGTGGTTTCGTGACGTTAAACCCCCATATCAATAAATCAGATCCTGTATAACTGAAATACTTGCCTATGCACAATCAGCGTCAAATGAAGCGTGAATGTTGGAGCGCGTGACGCAAGCATAACAGGTGTAAGTGCGCCCTCAAGTGGTCACCATAAACAGGTCCACTCCGTACATTCGGTCTGGCAGTACTGCGCAATTCCACTACAGTGTGATATATTCGCTTTTGTTCTTGTTCTTCTATTTGAAAAGAAAGCAACAAAAATAGAATAAACTGATAGTGAAATGGCTAGAAGTGCTTGGCATGCCCACGTCATACCCTATAATTATCGCATTAGATCTAGAATGCAAGCAAAAGCATTTCATTATAAAGGGATCGCACGGCACTGCCACACCCGATGTGAGCACCCGTCAATGGCGAAATTTCTGGAGCCCTCCACCATGGCGTCTCTCATAATCATATGGTGGTTTTGGAACGTTAAACCCAAAAATCAATCAATCAATCAATCAATCAATCAATCAATCAATCAATCAATCAATCAATCAATCAATCAATCAATCAATCAATCAAAAGGGCGCACTTTTCAAACACAGCGAAGTAACAACTGAGATGCTTATCCGCGTTAAAATGTACCTGTGAGTAGGTTTCATGAGCACTTTGTGCGTAAGAAACGCGGGGCGCGTTTCGATCTGCTTGTCATTCTGCGCGTGACCTTCCAATTCGTTGCTATCGCGTTCATTGCTTTTTAATACTGTTTGTTCGTTTGTTCGCAAAATCAGCTGCGTAAGGTAAATATCAAATTCTGAAGAGCTGCTTGGAGTCAGCTAACATGCTCAATTTCTTGGATGTTTAGTCACTAATCGCTACGAAGAGCAGCATGTTCCGCGGCTGTTGGTGTTGTCTGGAGGTATAGCCTCGAATTTTCATGAAGTGTGTGCAGTTAGTGCTGATATGTTTAATACGCTATGATTTGTATTATTAATGGCGCAAAGATAGCGACACCAACTTAGGGACGAAGTTTGGTGTCAAGAGGAAAGCGCTTAAATGCGGCTAATAATAGAAATGTGTCTAAATTATTCTGAGATACGCTAACAATGAAAGTACCTTTAAAATACACATCAGCACAAAACTTTACTTCACCGTTTGACCACTTTTGCTGTGTAACTGAACGTACTCAGTAGATTCCAACCAGTCGTAATGCCGGACCTGCCATAAGCGGAGGTGGTTGACAGTAGCAAACTGCACTAACGAAGAAAAAACTTCGTGATTTCAGCCACCCAACTCTAATCTGCAGATTGCAGAGCTGCATATCAGCCACCCTCACGAAAGTGCGAGTCCGTTCAAACGCGCACTAATGACATTGTATTCTACGGAAACCTACCGTTAGATTGCCATGGCTACGACGAATGCTTGTTGCAAAGTTGTCTAGTTCTGAGCGCGCGCTAACATGTTCTGATACACTCTGGAGCGTGTTCATGCGAAGCATCTCTCGTTAGAGCACAGCGATAATCTGATTTGAAACGAGCTCGCCTTTTTTGAAACGGGCGACCACTCATTACGTAATCTCACATAATCTTCTCAAGCGGTCCCAACCATGCCGAGAGCGCAGATGGGCCTAGTGTTCTGTGTGCTACTTGAACGTTTCCAACAAACCAGAAGGGAAATAAAATATATGTCGCAAATGAATACGAGCTATATGACGCAACGTCTTTTTTGTGGGCCTGGGTAGATGTATAGCAGTTTACAGAAAAGGGCGGCATGCTTTGAAGCCGCACAGAACGGCCCCTAATCATGAACCAACTTTCTACTTTGCGCATGTCGGCGTTGACTACGCGAAGCCACTAAAACACTATGCGATCCACGTGGTAGAACTTCAAATCGGGTTGGTATGCAGGCGTACCTACTCGCTCACGAACCGAAAGAAAAAAAAAAGACTGGAGTAACGCTAATGGTGCACTGTGTATCTACGGCTCTTCACGCACTTACAATGAGGCGCTGTCATCTGCTTTGCAGAAGACTGCGCTCTATTGTTTCAGAACATCTGTATATATATATATATATGTAGTGCCATTGCAATAACCGAGGAGGGATTCGCCACAACGTCTGCATGAACGGCTGCTGAAAGGCACATTGTATGCGAATAAATGGTGAACGAGGCCCATTTATAAACATCGTTTTCACGGGTTGTGTCAAAAGAGAATGATTCGTCTTTTCTAAACCTGACGATCCTTGTTGAGGGCGTTGCGTAATAACGGTCGAAACTGCTGCGTGTCCGCATTTAGGGCTCGCTATAGCTGTTAGAACGTTGTCTTGATATAGCGTGCGCCATTGCGTCTGTCACTACCTTTACGCCATGAATTGCAGAACACTAAAAAAAAAGGCGAATGAAGGGCCACTGAATCTTCCAAAGGATGAGGTCGATGCCCATATCAACGCTCCTAACGTACCGGTAATTTCCACTCACGTATACTTCGCTAGGGGCCACACAGAGGCAAAAACGTAAAATAACGCATTCGCGCGCTGTTTCGCAACTCGTTACAAGCTGGCAGCCTCTCCTCCTCTCCCACCTCGTGCGTGGAGACCGAGTGCGCACGCATACATCGTCCCCAAGACTTCGAGGCGCCTGGAATTCAGCGCCATTCGATCGGCGGTTGGCATGAATAAGTGAACGGGTCACGCCAGGGTTGTCCTTCGTTCTTGCAAACGAAGTGTGCGCGCCCCGTTGCGATGCCACGCAAGCCACACTTTCGCTCCCTAAACTTCGGCGCGCGACCGAAGAACACGTAGCTGACGCGTTCTATCCCGTCGTCGTGATTGCGTAATCAACGCCGTTACATCACGCAAGCATCGTCCGTTGGTCCGACTGAGACATCTGGATCAACTGACGTGATGATGCCGATGCAGAGCACACGATGAAGAGCGGATGCATGCTGCAAATAATGAAATATCGCGGAAGCTAGTTGCGTCACTCACACACGAGATAACATAGTCAAAGTAAATTAGTTTCACCGTGACAC
Source organism: Rhipicephalus annulatus (assembly GCA_013436015.1). Lineage (NCBI taxonomy): Eukaryota > Metazoa > Arthropoda > Arachnida > Ixodida > Ixodidae > Rhipicephalus > Rhipicephalus annulatus. The sequence goes on along the minus strand of WOVY01001016.1, from coordinate 291,757 downwards.
AGTGAAAGATAACGTTTCGCAGAAGTCTTAGTATCGCCGTCGTTGGTAGCGAGCGAAACATGAGCGTTGTCTGCGCGGAAAAATTAGTAATACATGTAAATAAATAAATAATATAAATGTGGCTCGAATGGGGTTTAAACCAAGGTCTTCCGCGTGACGAGCAATCTTTCTATAACAGATAGACGCCATTATTTTAAAACTGCTTCCAAAAGAAAAAAAAACCTTGTACGATATACTATGTATCGCGAGGTGCCACTTAGCCTAGTAGTGTGGCGTAGTAGACCCATAGAATCGCGCCAGGTGTCAAGAAATGTGAACTGCACAGGTGAGGGGCTCGAAAGCCCATTCATCGCAAAGCTCTGAGACCCATTTTTTCATCATCAGCAACCAAAGCATCAAAAAAGTGAGGAGCTGCGTAGGTTTGCGTGTTGCCTTACGGACGCACTTCTATTTGTAAAAGAAAAAAATTGTGGCACAGTGGGTGCTTCACCACTACCATTGCATTTATCATTCAAGGACAGTTTTGAGCGGTCATTGTTATCTAACAAACGTTCGTCGCCTTTCGACATTGTTGAGGTGGGCACAGTGAAAAAGAGCGAAGGCACTGACTGGGAAGGCGATGCACATTGTGCCATATAAGGCGATGGCACTTTACACTTAAGGTGACGCCCGAGCGTTCTCAAACTTTTATTGCGCTATTTTCACGATAACAAGTGAACAGGCTATATATTTCACACATTCACGTTTTTCTACTCGGAATAATCGCAGGAGTTGTTTTGTAATAAAGAAAATGAAATGATGTTCGACCCATCCTGCATTCAACAATGTTGCGATGTTGTTAGCTGACGGATGGACACGAAATCACAGCAGTTTTAAAGCGCTACGCAACGGGAAGTCTCCGGGGTGTTCATTCGGAAAGCTCCCCGAGGCCCTGGGCTCGGAGGAACATTTGCAGCTGCTGTGTCAGTTGTAACGTGATCATTGCGGGTGGTGACAAGCTCTGGGCTGGGCAGAGCCTACGCGTCAGGACGTCGCTTTAAGCACCTTGGTATTTCGACGGTGCCTAACCTGAACTGTGTGCGCAGTTTGTGTGTTATGTGCAATGCGTATCTCCTCCTTTTCTCTCTTTCTTTTCTCCCTCATTCTCCTCTCTCCTGTGTAGGGTAGCAAAGAGGACTCAGTCTAGTTAACCTACTTACCTTTCTGATATTTTTTCTTCTCTCCAACCACTGTTTACGAAGATGGACTAGGTCTGTAGCGCGCAGAAAGGACAACACACGCCAACACCGAGCTCACGTTATTTCCCGTTTTCCCGTGAGTTGACGTCATTGTTTCGTGACGCTCACGGGCACCATCTCACCTGTGACCCAGTGGTGGGACCGGTGCCTCGTCCGCTGCGCTGCGGGCGAGGCCCGTCCGGCGTCAGCCGTCGAAGCGCATTGAAGCAGCAACAGCAGGAGCGGGGGGAGTAGCCACTGCACCAGGGACCATCGCCGTCGCCTTCGCCAGGGGGCGCTGGTGCGCCACGTAGAAGAAAGGGCGTGGCCTCTGGCCATCCCCGATGATGGACATGGGGCGCTTCCGCCGTCTCTATCGGTGCTCAAGTACACTGCAAGAAGTAAATGGTACACAACTGACGTCATTGGACCGATAGTGTATCGAGGGAGAATCGTAGTCATAACTGCAAACATTTGCCATCACAAGATAACAGCAGTAAACACTGTCTACGCTTCATCCAACAGCATCCAACACAAGCGTACACTTTAACAAACAGTATAGAAACACTAGTGGACATTGGCCAACATACAACCGACATTGGCCCACACGTGGTAGTATGAGATAAAATACCGGAAGTTGAATTCCTACAGGAAGTTGTCGTTGCGCTCACACCAGGTTTGCTAAATACTGTGGACGCTGTCGAATTCCAGCATGCAGTCAAAATCGCAATCTTCACAACAGCGGCTGGTCCAAAGGGCTGCTAAGGGCGCTGTAGTTGGTTTAAATGTCCCGATTGTAGAATTTGACAATATGGCGGCATTTCACAGTGGCCAAAATAACACTCCATTAAAACAAAGTTGACGCAAGTGTCGTTAAACCAAAGCAGTTTTTAACTATTCATTCGAGGAAAATGTTGACATCGAAAGCATCACCAGCTGTAACGCAACGTTAATTGATTGCTTGTACGGTAGCATGATTTGGAGGCGCAGTTGGTGTCATAGCCGAGCACAAGAGGTGGTGTGCTTTCGCAGATTAGTTACTATGCAAATTACTCGTGGAAGATGATGTCAGTGAGTTGAGAAAGTGAAAATTAGGGAAAGAGGCTGACCCAAAAGCCAAATGAACTTGTTATTGAAAGTATTTACCAAACTTAAATTTGGTTTGAATTCGCTACCTTCGTCACGACCCGTTGCCGTGTAGAAAAAGAGACACAAACGTAAATATATATTTTATTGCACGCTGAGATTGGAGCAAACTTAGCAGCGCTAGGCACAAAACTCTGCTATAGTGAAAGACAGATGATCAACTAATAACAACTTATTTTTTTTCTGGGAGCAGATGTCAGCTGAATGAGGGGCCAGGCATCAGCAACGTTGTGAGCATCAAATTGCCACTTTCAAATGATAACTCTAGGACTGAAGATATTATCTCTTCGGGCGGCGGCTCAAGCGTTACACGATTTTGCACTTAATGTGCCAAAAACGTCCCCCATTGAAGGGTCACTTTTATGAAGACTATGGAAGTGGTCTACGAAGTGGAAAACTTGGCAACACTGGCCAGCGGAAGATTAGCCATCAGGCTTCTCTCAAATCTTACTAACAAGAGGCTGATGCAAATGGTGGCCTTATACTCTAAACTACGCGCACGCCGCACTGCTGAATGAAAATGGAACCGTCAAAACTTGGTTCTGTGGCAAGAAAATAAAATTTGCATGTTAATCTGCAAATGTCGTCGAAAGACCATAGTCTTCCGTATGGAGAGATTGAACAAAACATTTATTTGATGTTCTGCGCAAGAAACCGGTGAATGGTACTCTGTAGGTGCTGCGTTAGAGTGCCTCGAGTGTGCAGTAGAGGCGAACGAGCACATTAAGTCACGTCAGACGTGAGACACGAGCGCTATCTGGCAGTTTTCTTGGAAAACGAAGCGCGTGGCTCTGAGACGAGCGTGCGCACCCGTCTCAGAGATGATAAGATAGAACGCCAGGCAACGGGTGGGTGCGACCACTGTGTCGTCTAAGCAAAGCGTTGGAAACACTCGCTTTTTCGTGCAAGCGTTGCATGGTCAGCCCAGCGTGATAAACGCTACGGTTCTTAGAATTTCTTATGTATGCCTTGTCTAGTAAAATACGCACATACAAAATATATACTTGTTGTTATGATACCTCAGATATGCGCAATAATTGCTTTTTAATTGACAATCGCACAAGTATGAACGCTGAATCTTGAGCAACATTGATGGACGCCGCGGATGGGGTCGGCCGTTTGGGGTATCGGCTGGTGCCGTTCAGAGTATCCGGTACCGTTAAGCGTAGACAAAAAGACAAATTTACAGACAGACAGACAGACAGACAGACAGACAGACAGACAGACAGACAGACAGACAGACAGACAGACAGACAGACAGACAGACAGACAGACAGATGAAATTTTTTGCGTCGAAGGTCCCCAAGAAAGACTACGGTCTTTGAAAAAAAAAACAAGTATTTCCGTCAATCAAAACTGCACCTACTAGTTTCGTTTAGTCTGTCTGAAGGCGACCCGCCGTGGTGGTCCAGATAGTTATTGCACTCGACTGCTAACTTGAAGGTCAAGTGGTTACAAATGCTTGTCTTGGAAAGTAAAATTTTCGATGGAGGCGAAAATGTTTGAGGTACGTGTACTTAGATTTAGTTGCACGTTATTTATTGATATGTGGAGTTTAACGTCCTAAAATCACCATATTGTGTGCTTAGATTTGGGTGCACATTAAAGAACCCCAGATGGTCGAAATTTCCGGAGCCCTCCACTACGGCGTCTCGTAATCATATGGTGGTTTTGGGACGTTACACTCCACACATCAATCAATCAATTAAAATCACCATATCATTATGAGAGACGCCGTAGTGAAAGGCTCCAGAAATTTTGACCACCATTGGTTCTTTAACGTTCACCCAAATCTGAGCACACGGGCCTACAACATTTCCGCCTCCATCAGAAATGCAGCCACCGCAGCCGCGACTTGATCCCGCGACCTGCGGGTCAGCAGCCGAGTACCTTAGCCACTAGACCACCGCTGTGGGGCATTAGTTGTACGTTAAAGAACCCCAGGTGGTCAAAATTTACGGAGCCTTTCACGGCGTCTTTCAATCTTATGGCAGTTTTGGGACGTTACATCCTGATATTATTAAATACTCAGTCTGAAAGTAATACGAAAAAGAAAACACCGTTCAGGCTCATGAGTGCGCGTGGATCTTCGTTCGGGAGGACATGTGCAGATATCTATGTATCGATTGATTTATATATTTGTGGGGTTTAACGTCCCAAAACCACCATATGATTATGAGAGGCGTCGTAGTGCAGGGCTCCGGAAATTTCGACTACCTTGGGTAACGTGCACCCAAACCTGAGCACACGGGCCTGCAGCATTTCCGCCTCCATCGGAAATGCAGCCGCCGCAGCCGGGATTCAATCCCGCAAGCTGCGGGTCAGCAGCCGTGTACCTTAGCCACTAGACCACAACGGCGGGGCAGATGACTAAGTAAGTAGCGATGCACCTATGTCAAGTACCACGTTCCAGGACGATGGCTCTGAATCGGTTGCCTTGCTTTCGAAGCACGCATGCTCACCTAACAGTGTTGCGCCCAGTAACTTATACAGCCCAGCACTGCGAAGCATGCGGTTGTGAGCCGAAGCTTGAGCATTGCACCATTTTGGAAACATGCAGAGAGTAAAGGAAACATGAGATAAGCGAAGCTTCTACACACAACCTGCCCTTGGTTTTTCGCACGGTGCAAGAATACTTTAGGTGAGCGTACGCCGCTGAATGATCGTTTGGCGGGGAGGGACCGATTATGTTCTCATTTGTGGCATGCCGATAGATGGCTGGCCGGACTGAGGACCATGGCGGGCTGCTGGCGAATTTCGCAAAGCACATCTGGCGCGTGGGTGACGGTTTCCAAATCCGAGAAAACTGGACTATCGCGCGGCATAAACTACGTGACACGCATAAAGTGGCGCCGCTAAAGAGAGGGTGATAAGAGAGGAGGTATGGCACGGCGAGGTTGTTGTGGTGACGATAAATGAGCGCCACTACTTTCTTACGTCACGTGGATTTTCTACATTAAATTAAGGGGAAAGGGGGGGAGAATCCAGGGCAAAGTTTGTAGCGCCATCTGTCGGGCTCCTCGCGAAACAACATTATTGGGCAGTGGATAGTCCCAGTGTTCGCTCACTCGAGGTATTCTTGCACCGTGATTGATTGATTTGATTGATTTGTGGGGTTTAACGTCCCAAAACCACCATATGATTATGAGAGACGCCGTAGTGGAGGACTCCGGAAATTTTGACCACCTGGGGTTCTTTAACGTGCACCCAAATCTGAGCACAGGGGCCTACAACATTTCCGCCTCCATCGGAAATGCAGCCGCCGCAGCCGGGATTTGAACCCGCGACCTGCGGGTCAGCAGCCGAGTACCTTAGCCACTAGACCACCGCGGCGGGGCAATTCTTGCACCGTGGTTTTTCATCACAGCTCTGTATGCAGATGCTTGCCAAAAAGAGATACCCCGTTTTGCCGACACATGTGACTTGACGACTTCGGTTCTTCATCTGCGTAGGCATTGTTTTTTTTATTATGCAGGGCGAAGCTTCGATCACAGGTGTCTCAAGCACGTGGCCCGCGGAAACTATGCTAGCGGCCCACCACGCATGTGACGGTCTTCATCTGATAATTTTTCTCAGCAAGTTCGTTCGTAAATTACACGGACATGATTTGCCTCCATTCTTATTTTCTAGAGGCATCCCATGCGGTCACCAAGCTGTAAAACATACACAACTATGGAACAAAAGCTATAAATAACTTTCGAATTGCAATAATTAAGGCAACCAGTATCGCATCAAATCCTGTTCACTAGTGACCCACATTATGACATATGGGAAATGCCCGCTTTCTAATGGCAAAATTAGCTGACATTTTATTTAGATCCCGCCTAACTCTCCGCTCCTCGCTGCGAACTTCTCCACTGCTCCGGTCTTTGCTGCACTATATACTACGGCTGCGTCCCGCTAGCTGAGGTGAGTTTGAGACGCGTCTTCTATCATATATCACATATTTCTCAGCAGTAAACCAGTGGCTGTCAGATCAGCGCCGTGTCTGTTGGTCTATCACCATCCCCTGCTTGGCGTGTCCATACGTTTATTTCAAGACATCTTCGATACGAAAGTAGTGTATGTTGAGATGGGCTCTTGACACCAATGAAAATGAATGTTTTTAACCAGTCGAGGTAGATAAAAATATAATTGATTGATATGTGGAGTTTAACGTCCCAAAATCACTATATGATTATGAGAGACGCCGTAGTGGAGGGCTCCGGAAATTTAGACCACCTGGGTTTCTTTAACATGCACCCAAATCTGAGCACACGGGCCTACAACATTTCCGCCTCCATAGGAAATGCAGCCGCCGCAGCCGGGATTCGAACCCGCGCCCTGCGGGTCAGCAGCCGAGTATCTTAGCCACTAGACCACCGCGGCGGGGCTCAATAAAAGTATAAAAAAACGTCTATGTTTCAACTTCAACTACACTGAACTACAGTTAGAAACTGCAATTAGGCCCCCATACACTTTTTTTTTTACTTCGTTGTCCGTTGACTTCATTAGTAGGTCTCCAACAAAAGCCGCCTAGTCACTTTCTAGGCTCACTATTGTCACTATTCACTAGGCAGAATACAGGCGTGCCTATTTACCTATATGTAACATACTTAAAATGGCGTATAAACCAGCCAAAAACTACGAAAACCAATACCTAAATATCTATAGCTTCCGGGCGGTGTGATTGCGGTGTTATCTTACACGCTATGCATCACATGTTTTCACTTGAAAAAAAAAACAAAAACAAAAACAAAGGATACAATGACAGAGAGAGAGAGAGAGAGAGAGAGAGAGAGAGAGAGAGAGAGAGAAGTGATTTGGGACTGTGAACTGCATACGTAGGAGAAAACTTCGCAGAAAGCCTGGATTTCTTGTTGGTCGCACATACTCGATCGACTAGTCGGGATTCCTCGTCCAACGCTATATAGCCCGGGGGCTCACGTTTTGCGCACCGGTATGCATATATTGGTGCCTATTATGCATACACTGCTACTTCAGACCCGTGCTTTCGAGATCATTTGTGCGCAAGTGTTATCGTTCTCTATAATTTTCCTTCGGGCATGTTTAAAAGCAGTAGGCTGTTTCCCCAGAGTGGTTTCTTCCTCGACTGCCTCACTTCGCCGTCAGTGCTTCCTCTCACGGCTTAGTTTCTCATTTCGTAGTGCATTTTTTTTCAGGACTAAAACAGCACAAAGGAGTAAGGGAAAAGTGTTCGGTAAAGAGGAATCGAAAAGAAACAACGACGGAGCTGCTTTCCGCCTTGTATGCGTCCTCACTGAGTGGAGCTCATTTTTTCGTGCCTCGCAGTAACCGCAGCAAACGGTGCGACGCTGTTCTTACTTTTGTTTCGGAGACTACAGACTCTGAATCGGTGTTTGTAGCTCTTTGCTCGTCGCCGGTACAAATCGTTTCACCGACTTCGCAGTATAGGCTTAAAACAAGCACCCGCTAGAAGTTTTTAGAGGCACGAAGGACGAGTCGCGAGATGTCTTTGCGAAGGAGGATTTCCGAATTCTTCCGCGTTTTGTACGATATTTCGCCAGCTTTTTTTTTTCTTGTGCGCGTGTGACCTCTGGTTTGTTTTCGTATTCGTTTTTTTTCACTCGTTTTGTCCTGTTCTGCGAAGTTTGTCGTCAAATACGCCGACTGAAACAAAACTGAAGCACAAAAGCAAGCAGTATAGTACAAAGAAACAAAGCCACAATTCAGCGGATAAGCCAAGTGCGGTATGTCGCTGGAAGCCTGCATGATTTTGATGCTTTGTAATGCCGTGACTTGGTATGATAATCCCTGCATTTGTATGCGTCCTGTCTCTCTGCTTCTGACCCCATCCGCCGTCGAGTGCGCTCTCTGGTCGCACACTGACGACGAAGACGCTGCAGGGTGTGCGTTTTTCTTGCGCATTTAAATTGCCACCCCAAACTGATGTGGCGAGTTTACCAGCAAGCGCGTAACGTTGGCACGTGACTACGCCGAAAGCCGAGATGAACGAAAACGGCGCGTGAAACACGAAAAAGAAACGCTTTTCGATGTCGGCACGTTCCATGTGGGCAATATCCGTCATGGCTGCCACGTTGTAACGCTGTCGTGAGGATGGAGTACGTTGTGGGCGTCAGCATGTACAGTGCTGCGAACGTGGCGGGCTCAATCGTGAAAGCGCCTCAGTTATGCTTCATTCTCGCTTGCGTTTTTACGAGCCCGGCTAGGTTTCGCCGTCCGTGGCATGTTCAATAAAAAGCTATCTGTTCAACATCGCGACATCATTTGTTATCAGTAAGGCAGACTATAGCAAAGAGATTAAACGACATTATGCACGACTGTACTTAAAGAAGTGAGGTGAAAGAAACGGCAACGTTTTTTATCAGAGCCAACTTCTCATCGTATACATGGCGGGAGGGGCAAAGGGGAGAACATTATTCCTTCAGATAAGTCGCATTGTGGCAGTTTATGTCATGCGAAGAAGTCACCAAGCAGCATACTATGCAGCATTTTTTTTACTGGGAGTCGGGCGTTACGAAGTCGATCAACATCTCTGTTTAAATTATGTTCTGTGGAACATCCATGAATTTAAATGTATGCCAACTACATAGACACATAATGGGTGGTTTACGATTTCACATAACGCCGGCACTCATAATACACCTTATGAGTGAGTTTTACCCAAACGAACAGCCCGCTATCACGCGAGAATCTTCATATCATGTGTAGCGGTCATTGGCGTATTCCCATACAGGGTGAGCAACGCTTGACTATTGCTTGCTCCGTCATAGGAGCACGTATGTTTATTGCATTGCTATAAAATCAAATAGTCAACATTGGAACCACAACTTACGTCAAGCATACATGTGTTTTTCCGAAGCATTTTCAAGCACAGGAGTGGCTGTGCGGTAAAATATTCGACATCCACGTAGCATGTCTAGGTTTGAGTCTAGCTCGAACCATGATTTTCATTTTTTGCGTCAATCAGGAGTTTTCGCGGACCAACAACGCCGTCAACGCCACCACAGAATCTTTTGCGACAACGCTTCCCGAACACTGTCGTGTTAACATTTCCAAAGCATCTTGCGATAGTTCCTGTGTTGGTATAGTCTTCAAATCACGTGTGGCTCATACCCACGTTCTAGGGGATGTAGTATGCGGTTATGCGCCCACATGACTGGCAGAAAGAATGTAATGTACGCGACAAGCATGTTAGGCTATTCATATAATGACGCACTAATCGTTTTCGTTATACACTAGTGCCCTCTCATGCTTATTTTGGTATATATGAAGTCAATTGGAGACGACCTCGAGAACACAAACTCGTATGCGGATAGATAGATAGGCAGATAGATAGATAGATAGATAGATAGATAGATAGATAGATAGATAGATAGATAGATAGATAGATGAAAGTTCAACAATCACAATTAAATTAAAGACAGCTTTGAGCATAGCCGTCATCAAAAAGGCAGACTTGCCGTCATTGCCTGCAGCCTGCATGACGAGTGGCGTGTCAAACGAAGGTCTGTGTTTGACGGAAATGCTACTTGAAAATGTCATTCGTATTTTTTTTTGCATAGGTAATCTTTAGATTGTACATGAAGTTCAACACGAGTGCGCCGTTTCCAAACACAAACAAAGATGTGTTGACAAGACAAACCAAGTCAACATAAACTTAGAAGTGGTAGTGTGTTGAAAGTTCGCCTAATGTGTACGTAAGCCTAGGCGTAAACTGGCAATTGAAATATTCTTATTACGTATTAAAACATTCTCATCTAAATGGAATGCCAAAATTCAGACCATGCCATGTAGGTATGCTGTTATTAAACAATAACATGAACAACAAAGCGTTAAAGAATTTCAAATAGCCACCTAAAACAGCCTAAGTGATGCGTGTGCTATGAGATATATATCCCCATTCATTCTTAAAAAAAGTGAAATAAAAAAGAAGTACAGCCAGAACAGCTATTTTCTACGAAGAGAAATAACCAAAATTGGTGCAAGTGCAGAATTTTGTTTATTATAACTATTTATAGTGCTGCGTGGATTGCTGTTCAGTGATATGATGTTTGCGCGAGAGCAATAACTAGTTTCGCTTATTCTTCTTCATTAAAGCGGAAGAAGAGTGATAAAACAAACGAATAAGCAACAAGTCAGCTTTGACACTGTCTTTACTCATAGCAACACGCTACGCCCAACCACGTTACCATTTACAATGCAAGCAGGACCCGAAAACCCGAGACCGGGCAAACACTGGTACTTTCATGCGCAAACTTCCTCTTGGCTAGCGTTGTTCGCCAAGCTTTATTGTTTACCCAGCCAGGAAATCAGTTTAGCTCGGCGCAAGGGAGCAATCACTGCTTCGGCATGCAGAGAGCTCAGCGATCAGCCACGAAATGACGAGCAATGCAGCAGGAAGGGCATGAGGAAAAAAAGCTTGCGGGAAAGTATGCAAAAGTCGTTCTTGCTTCTATATTACAGATGCGAAAAAACACAAAAAAACCTTGATTTATATCTGGGCAAAGAGTTTACCAAGGCGAACATAATAACCAATGTAAGAGCAAGCTAAATTAAACAGTATTCCAAGTCATGCCGTAAAAAATTATAAAGAAGAAAAAGCAGGGTGCTCTGTCTCAGCCTATTACCCCCTCCCTTAAGCAGGAAATCAACCAGTTTCTCACACTGCCACTCAACAAAGAACAACTCAAAAGAGCCTAAGATCACGCTACTAGATTTGACAAGCGAAGGGACAGAAAAAAAAGCCGGGAAAAGATATCACGTGAGAGGGTGGCCGGGTTTTAGAAGAGCAAAAACTTCGAGTGTATTGGTGTCTCACTCCAATAATAAAAATCATTACACCTACAGTAACAAAATCGAGGAAGGAAAACAGGACAAAAATGAAAGGCACAGATGTTAATCAGTTCAGCATAACCGGTGTACTACCCTGCGCAGGGAACAATAATGAAGGAGTCTGCAAGAAGAGTAAATAAAGAATAAAAATAAGATGATGAGTGCGTATTAGCGCAAACGACCAGAGAAGACAGAAAAGAGGACAAGCACAATTATTCATTCTCCTAAAGAAAGAGCGAAAGAGAAAGACAGAGGAACCATATACGTGACGTCCTGATGATGCAGTATAGCATGGTATACGGCATCAATATTAGTCTACAGTCACTCAGGCAAGTCTGCTGTCCTTAAAACTTTGAAAAAAAATGTCTTCGTTCACTTTAGTTTTCGAAGTTTATTCAGGATGAGATTCGAGGACAGTCAGCAACTATGGTCTGTGGTCAAAACGAGAGTAGGAAGCCGCGAAGCAGAGATATTTGATAGAGTACACGGCAATGTGCAAGTCCCAATGCTAAGATAAAATCATATGCAAAAAAACAGAGACATAGTTGTTATGTAGTTCTATAAGTCAACGCTAGCAGATATATTGCCTCCCCCCCCCCCTTTTTTTGTGGCGGGAAAAGCGAACAGCTGGCCATTTGCGGCGGCAGACTCCGACTGTTCGATATGTATCGTGTCGGCGTGCATATTATTCTGCGTCTCGTCTCACGTGTGAAAATGTAGCCTGTGCACGTGATAAATTTTTAGCACCCACATATGCAAACAAAGATGAATAGCAGAGAAGACTAAGTGGCCAAAAAGTTCAAACAGTTCTATGGACGACCAAAGAGAGAGAGAAAGAAAAAGAAGGACATCCCCACAGGCATTTCTGTACAGAGCCAAACGACAGATATAACTGATTGTGTGAATTAAAGGCCATGTGACATACGTAATCGTCATCCATTATTGCCCAAGTTTCCTTATCTCCTTATCAAACATTGACGCATTTCGAGTCAGTAACGAAGCGCAGGCAATAATTGATGCTTCTCAATAAATAAGCTCAAATATTTCTTGCATCAGCGCTTGGGTGAATGCATACATTTGCAAAGAAGACTTTTTAAGAACAGCGGGACGCAATATCTCTCAAGGCACTCGAAACACCGCGGTGGGGTAGCAGTCAGCTATGCCATACCGTTGGAGAGCATTCTGTTGTAGACAGAATCCTGTAACTTCCAAGTAACTTAGAAAAATCATTCAGACATCCTCAAATATACTAAATCACTCCACTGGCATTCTTCACCACTGCGCCTGCTTGAATGACCTCGATGAAGTTCAAACTCTCAAACAGTTTTTGTCATTGTGGAAAAGCATTGCAGAAGTTACAGAACAAGGGTTTACAATTGCTAAAGACGCTGTCATCACCTTTACAACGGTACGTATGCGTAGTAACGAAATAAGGACATCAAATGTAATCAGTGTTAAGATTCGGGCGTGAGCAGGTTAAAATTTTTTCTACGATCATGTAGCCAGTTTAAACTGTTATTACTGCCGGTGGACGAAGGAAAACCACTCACTCTCATTGTAACAGTAGGTGTTCAGGTCAGACGCTGTCGCGATTTTGCCGGGGTTTCTCCTGCCATCTCCCTTTATCTCTAACACATCGATCTGCTGCGCGCAAATGCGCAAATGCACCTAGCCCTGTTTACTGGCCAGGCGAAACCAAGCCGATCGCGCATAATTTCCACCTCAGACGACGGCCGTCGCAACTTCCCTTCGGAAACGTAGCGGTAGACTTCGGCAATGTTTACGCAGTGCCATGCCCTCACACCCGGAGAAAGGTGCCGCCAAGTGCTTGAGAGTCCGCATTGCAGCAGCCACGGCAAGCAAACGAGCGAGCGTGGTGTTAAGGCAACGGACACAGTAGATATAGGACGAGAGCGTGATGTCTGAGTGAAGTATGATTATGAGCGTCTTCGTAAACATCGCCCGTTCTTTGTGCAACCGTCTAGGTCTGAGCCGTCAACACGGTAATGTATGGAAAGTTGCACGCCTGATCGCAGAGCGCTTTTTTCCCCCACAAAACGTCTGCTGAGCCGTGGCTCTGCTTGAAAACGGCGGAGGTTGTTTTCGAAAAGATAAGATCGATAGAAGTGAGCACGTGGACCTCTGTACGACAATGGTTGATGTCAGGTAACGCTTACTGCATTTGGGCCCTTCACAGAAACAGTCAAGGCGTCTGCGTTATCAAGAAAGTCGCGAGAACGGTGGCTATGCAAGTAAGAACAGGTGCTCGCGCTTGAAGATCTAGAGGTAAAGCACTGATGTTTCTGTCTTTTTGCACTTGAGGTTCTGAAGGCGTGCCATCAAAACCCTGATGTGCTCCAGTTTTATCGAACAGCTGTTCTCTTACCTGACGGTAATATTGGCACGTTCAAAGATAGATAGATAGATAGATAGATAGATAGATAGATAGATAGATAGCAATTTATATTCCAAAAGAATACAATGAGCTGTAATGATCAGTCAAGTATATCAGGAAGGAGACACAACTGTGCTGTTTGAGGGCTTCACATAAGGGAATATTTTTATCACATCAAATGCAATGATTGTTCCATTAAAGAGAAATAGACGCTATAGTTATCTGAGTTATTCACTTGAGTGCGCAATTGGCTAGTGAAATGGAAACATTGCAAGGCTCTCATAAAACGAAGAGTCATGTTTTAGTATAATCTTAGTGGAAGGGAAAAACATTTTAGCAGAATTAGAAAAAATTTGTAGGATAATAGCCAATTGGGCATGTTGTTAAAGGCTCATGACGAAAAAAGCTCTGCTTTTTCGAAGTCTAAGAAAGGAAGCGCGAGATAGAGCGCTTTATTCTGTGTGTTTTTTTTCTTAGCCTTCGCGCATATTGTTTTTTTGTTTTGTCATGAGAAAATTCAGGCGTCGTCGCTGCACATTTTTAGTAGCGCTACTCTGTAAATGCATGTCTGTCAATACTTGTGAGTCATTTCATCGACGTGCTGTGCTATGCAGCAGAAATCAATGAATAAATCACGTTCCTCTCGAATGCATCTTAGTCGACGGGAAAACGTGCGCATGAATAAGTATTGTCTGACTCTTCTGGTGATGACAAAGTATTCAACTGTGGTTGTTTTCCTACACATGAAAATAGAAACCTTGCAAATCAGCAAGCGTTTCCTGTTTTTCATATCATACAAGAAGATGATGGTGCTCAACTTAGGTGCTGGAAATTACGCATCTATACACTTTCTCCCAATAACGCAAAGAGAAAGAGTGTTATTAAGAATGAAAACAAGAAAACTGCCAGAGAACGTTTTCATTGTAGCCCCAATAAGCTTGACACAAAACGCTCAGAGTCAAAATACTCCACTCCTCCGCTCTCGTTCTCTCTTCAGCTTCCCTTTATTCAATGTCGTGCAGCCAGTCCGCATCTGAGTATATGATTCACTGCAGATTTTTCTAGCGCAAGTGGAAACAAAGCAGTTGACAAAGTTTGAAATTTTATCGCTCTAAATAATTCATTTAGAAACAGTTGAAACAGCAGCTCTTCACAAGGGTATACGGGAAAGCTCAGCCGATGTTGTACACTACATGTCAGTGATGGAAGGGGATGCAGCTGTCATTCCAAGGCGTTATTTTAAACCAAACAAATTTTACTCTCTCTACCACTACGCGTTAATCATTGTTACCACGAAGAAGCTCGTTTGAAAGTAAGGCTCCAAGAAATGTGTACATACGTGCAAGTTCCACAGCGAACTATCAACAAGCGAAAAAAATATTTCGCGCTCAGACCAGCTCCCTAGCGGAGAAGTCGGGAAGCCTCACAAAATGCTTTCAGCGTTCTAACACATGCGCCTGACAGCCAGAGACTGTACGTGCGCAAAATTTCATACAAAACATTTTTATAAAGCATGGTGACGTGCCTTTCTCACTTTCAAAAACGCGAGATTGTACCATTGCGCGTGCCACGAAATGGAGAAACGATCTATCCGCTTGATCGGTGCTGGCAGTGCGCAATCGAAAAGCCATTCCGAATCCTCTCCGATTCTCCTCCCCCTCTTCCTTACAAGAAGTTACATGGAAAGAACGACGAAGCGCAACTTTGCAACAAGTAAAAAAGACTAACAATTGAAGCATCGTTTATACACGCAAAGAGATGGTCGTTTCATGTTCCTCGTGGCATATATGCACTGATATGCTTGTTTCATCCTTGTTTCACAGCGTTGCTTCTTCAAGAAGTCGGAGGATATAACTTCCCAAACATTCCATGCTCACAGATGGACTCTAAGCCAGAGCTTTTGGGAACTCTTGTGCACGAAGGCTTTTCAAGACTTCGTGCGATCGGCTCGCGAGCACACGCGACCGGTTATGACAGCCCATATCGCAAAGCGGGGGCGGCATTTGGCGACGTTGGAGCGCTTCCTAAATCCGAGGTATAAGCCTGGACAAAAAAAAAGAATAAAAGCGAAAGAATTGTTGCTTCTCGAATGCAATACCGGCTCAGACCACCGTACACAAAACAGTCGCATCGAATGTGTACCGCTTCTCCGTGGATGAGCATCCACGCCTTTGTACATTTCATGATGTTGTCTCTGTTTTGCCTTTTATATCGCTTTTAATTTGCAGTGTCTCGTAGCTTCAATGGCGGAAGATAGGCTTTATTTTGGTTGGATTTTTTTGTTTCAGTGTATAGTGTTCACCGTATTTTTTTTCGCATAGTGAAGAAAACTAAAGAGTGCAACAAAAAAAAATTTTCACAGTGCGAACCCGTATAGGCGGTTGCCCCGCGTAGTAATAGGCATTGCTTCAGCATGGCCCTGCTCGCCACACTTATATTTTTCATACAGCAGAGGGCCGCGACCGCTTGAAACGTCCGGCCCTTTTCATTGCACGCAACAAAGTGAAAGAGAGAAGCCTGCCGAAGCTCGAGACTGGCGCATTTTCAAGCGCTGCGGCTTTAGTTTCGCGTTTCATTTGGTCTCGCCGCCCGGTAGAGCATCCAAAATGAAAAACGTCGTGCCTGAACAGTTTTATTTCTCTCCGTTATGGCACTGTGCGCGCCCTCTCTAGCATGCATAATTTAGGCAGCTTAAGGTGCACTGAGAAAATAGATAAGCTTGAAAAAAAGCGATAAATAGAAACGTACACTTACATAGCAGCGTGAAGAAATTCAAAGAATTAAATTACCAGCAATAAAGATCCTTTAGGACAGGGGGGGGGGATGAATTACGTTCCCGCAAATTCAGACAGATTTGCGCTCACGAGCGGCCTTATATATGGATGGTCTCTGCACTCCACACCGAAACTTATACCGAGCAGGCTTTCAATACCGAGCTGCAAGCGCCCCTTAAGAACATGTTCTGAGGCACATGATCATCGCAGAGTATATGTTCTAACTGAAGCTGTCATGGTGGGTTGTTACTAAATATAGTGCTTCTCAAAGAACGTAAAACCTAAAAGAAAGTTTTTTTAGTGCGTCTTGCACAAAAAGGGAACAAACCAGCAAAAAGAAAATACCTTTTTTGCTTGGCATGTTAATTTGGCGCAAACCTATAAACACGACAAAAAGACAGGGAGGACAGGGAAGAGACAGTGGAGCGCCAAACTACCAACTGTTAATTGCCGGCAGAGACTGGAAATAAAGATAACCTACATACATGCGCAGTGACTTGAAATTGTGACGTCAACATAGGAATACGTAAGCTGTCGATTAAAAAGTTATATCACAGACTGATACAATAAAATAGATGTTTCAGTGACACAGGCGCTGCCACTCCTTCAAAAACACTTCTGAAAGTTCACTCGTCATTTGGTCCCTGCTGATTGATATGTGGGGTTTAACGTCCCAAAACAACCATATGATTATGAGAGACGCCGTAGTGGAGGGCTCCGGAAATTTAGACCACCTGGGGTTCTTTAACGTGCCCCCAAATCTGAGCACACGGGCCTCCTTCATTTCCGCATCCATCGGAAAAGCAGCCGCCGCAGCCTGGATTTGATCCCGCGACCTGCGGGTCAGCAGCCCAGTACCTTAGCCACTAGACCACGGCGGCGGGGCATTTGGTCCCTGCTCTTGCCACCAGTAGTAGCTTGCCAAGAATGCTGGCTTGAGCAAAGATCAAACATATTTAGCCAACTCAGGCGCCAGCTTGAGTTCTCTTTGAAAATTTCTCGCTCACTGCGTAGAAAACAGCATTTTCGAAATGAACTTGCGCTATATGGTATCCAGATTATGTCATTATAACTCACTAACTAGAAACAACAGAAAATCACGAAGCCCGTTTCACATATTTGAATTTTCAAACGGTTGGTCTTGCCCATTCGCTAGGAAATCAAAGCTTATCTTCGCCCCACCCCCTCTTCTCGTAACATGCTGACAGAAATTGCATCTCTGTAAGTTCGCCAAAAAATATTTATCGCTATCAGTATTTTCAAACTCTTTTCATGAAACAGTGTCGTAGACCTCCTATCACGCGGACAACTGAGACATGCTATGCGGAATATTCAAAGTCGATTATATCGGAAAATTGTATAGACAGAAAATATCTAGCCCGTTTATGTTGAAATCAATGACGTCACTCGTTTTCGTGCTCATCTACTTATATTTTACCAGCTATCCGCGACTTGTGCTTCAGTTTGCCTTAGAAGTGTGGCAGCTTGGGCTAGTTGGTATGTTGGTATGGCATGACGATAGTTATAGCGCGAGAACAAAACGACGACACAGAGTTCTTCGTGTCCTTCTTGTCTCTGTATCGTCGTTTTGTTCTCGTGCTATACCTATCGTCAGTTTGCCGTCTTATTGTGCATTCACTTTGTCGCGGAGTTACCTTTATTACTACTCTGGGTGCTTTTTTATCTCATTTAATACGGTATTTTTGTTGTTGTTTGCGCTTGCCATGGTCCCTCTGCTCCACAAGTTTAAAGTGCTCTGAAAGTAAAGATAAATTATATGGATGGAAGAAATTATTATCGCCATATGTCCTATGACGCGGGCAAAATAGCAGAGCCGCTGGACACCTATAGCTTGTCCTGGCTTGGCTAGGCTTTTGTCCTCTTACCTTGCTTTCTCCCAGATTTTGTTATACATGGCTACGAAGCTTGCTCTCTCCTAAAGTTCGTATGTGCCCAGAAGTTGGGCAAATAAATGTATTCACCACATTTGTCCAATAAAAATAAAGGGGGCACATTGGTGGCAAGCACCAATTAGGAGTCACACGTTGCAACTGTTTATGTTGACCATTTTTACGGAGTGCTTGCGCGGTGATTGAGCACTTGCGGACTTCTCGTAACGATAATTTTTTAATCTATGATACACGGCAGGCGTTCAACAGAACAATGCTGATCTGACAATTGCTAAAATTTCAAAACTGTAGTGATTTCCATGTAGCAATAAGGTAAATATGTTTTTTGCTGATATCGCTTCAATTTGTATGCGGTACCTTCAATATTGCCTGAAATCAGGCAAGCCAGAGTTCAAGGTCATTGTGTTAGGTAAGAATACTGAAAATATAGTGGTCGGCTAGCTGGTTGCGGCCTACGCAAGTAATAAAAAAAATCTAGTGTCTGATTTTGAGCTTACAATATTACCCACAAGTGCGCTGTGCAATTACAACAACAGTTACGTAAGATGTAATTTTGCAGTTCCGGCGGCATCTGTTCCCAAAATTTTGTATCAGTTCGTGCCGTCTGTGTGTATCTGTATATACCTGGGATACCTATTCGGTCCAGGCGGCAGTGCTTGTCTCATTCTTTCAATCTTCACACATCTTGTGATCGTGTTATTATTGAGAAAACACGTAGTACAATTATCACCGAGACATGAGCCACAAGATAGTGCTAATGCCTATTATATGAACTGGTACATTTGTAACAACTAAGGAAACGTTCATAGGATTCATAGGAGATTATCATACCTCACAATTCAAAAATGGTGCGGTGGTCACTGAAGTTGTGAAAATGTCTCCTTGATTACGTATATTCGCAGAGAAATGTTATCAATTTTTCAAACAGAGCAAAGTTATCTTTATCTAACGCAGAAGGAAATCATGGTTTTCAGTGTGACAATTCTCGTCGCCATCTATGTGTGTGCAGCACCAGGAAGGTGGTTGCATAACTGCGTCATCACTCCAACATGGCTGTACGCGAATAAGTGGAACTAGTATACGCCTAGTTTCAGCCATTCCACATACTGCTGCAAATACATTAAAAAAGATCTTCCGAGGTGCTCAGTAGAGAATAGCTCCTCTGGCACAATTCCGAACTAACAAATCCTGAAAAATTCATGTTAATTTGGAAGGCAAAGCGACTGGGGAAGCAGCGTGGTCACAGAAATGGCTGTCTTTCATATTGAGCTCGCCTCCAAACGTATCATTACTCCAGTTCTCGCATTGGGCCAGCTCTCCTTTGTCAACGGGTGTGCGTGGCTAACGTGCCTTATGAAAAGAAATACGAATGGCTGAGCACCAGGCCTGAAACATGACGATCGCATTTGCGTGCAAGGGAGAAACCACATTTTGATCTGCTCACGTTACATGGCCACACGAAAAAACAATCGCTCCTCTTGCGCGTGGCTCCTGTGGTATACGTCTTTTCGTGCAATGTTGGTTTGCCCCGCTCTCCTTCCCGCCTTCAACCATTTTTGTCTCTCGCATGAGGTGTTTTCTTTCTGCGTTGCGTCGAGGCTGATTGCGGCAGGAGTCGACGAAGGCCGACGGCATACGTGCTGAGTCAGCTGCACTGTGGCAGTGAGGTGTGCTTTGGTGTTTCGTTGCAAGGCGATGTCTTTGTGTTGTTGCGACTGGAGGCAGGTGGCACGTAGCGTACATAAAAGGCCGTATACAATCTTTCCCCTCGTATACATGGCCGAAGCAGGCCGCTCCTCTGCGAATCTGCCTATATGCACGAGCGAGTAAAATTGCCAGGCAGATTCCCCGAGCCATGACCGAGATTCTCAGCATGCACCTCTGAATGATATCGCACAACGTGTGACGTGCAAAGGAATGAAGCTATTTTTCCTGCCGTTATTTTCGTACGTGACGCTGACACGAAATGTATGAGTAGATAGTAGTGTGAGGAAAGAAAAAAACTACAGAAATATAAATACCAAATAATAACACTTGTTACGTGTTATTACATAGCAGTACAATGTGCAACTTCTCTGCAGCGGATTTCCAAGCGAGCAGCTGTAATAAAACTAAGTTCGGGTGTACGTATTCAGCAGCCGTTTATAAATGGGTAGCTACTGGAATATGGAAGAGTGCTGCTCAGAGGGCCCTCAGTTGTTCTCACTTTGATTCAAGCCGATAGCGTGTCTACATGCACGACTGCACAGATGCAGCACGACAGGTATACGGAAGCGCTTCATACGGTGCACTATTATGGTAATATTTCACTATTTACACGAAGGAAAATATAAGTCACAGCACAAAAACAACATATATCAAAGAAAAACCTTTCGAAAACCTTTAGAAAAATCAAACAAGGAAGGCGTAATTAGAATGTGCCTTTCCTCCAATTGTTTTTTTCCTGGAACACGATCATATAAAACTTACTACCTGAAATACGTAAATGTGTTCGCCGTCTCCACAAATTTTCTAAATTGGTACCTGCATAGTTTCAGCCGAAGGTCCACTGTGTGATTGTGTAATTGATCTCTAATATGAGGAAGCTCTACGATTGATCACTATCAGAACTGCTTTTAACTACGGAAGAGAGCGTTGCGGTGCGTACATGGTTAACAGGAAAGATCAAAGAACTTCTTCACGATGCCTTTGTTCACCGTTATGATTAACTCGAGGAGAGTCATATCTATGTATTTCGTTTACTGTCGCATTATAAAACTCATAAATATAGTAAACTCTCAAAACAATCCTACGTCTAATGCGCAATGCTGTTTTCAGAAACATATACCCCAGTTCACCAAAATTTGTCCTAACTATGGCCAACAGAAGTTAAGTTTTTTTGTAGATATATTTATTATTACAATCTCCACAAATGTTAATTTTTTGTCGCATGAAACCTATTCTAAAAAGAACCTTAGGGATATTTAAATAATGGCGGTGTGCGTTTTGTGTAACCATGTTCTTTCCATTATTGTAAGCGGAGAGCCTGTACCTGCAAGCGCAGTTAATTTCGTATTTTATTTGATTGTTATATCATACGTTTTTGATGTCAAACTCTACAGGTTAGCCTATAGATCTTTGTCAGGTTCTTCAGCCTCTACCTTGGCTTCCTCGTTTGCATGAAAAGAAAATGAGCTACGCTTCACAACACTTCGCTTCTTTCTCGCAAAACGTACTCTAAAGCTAAAGTTCGAACTTAGTTTTACACATCAGGACACCGAAAAAAGACGCTGCAGTTAAGAACACCAGCGCGCAAAATCATACAGTCAGAAGGATCCGCACGTTCAAAGAAACCGCACTAATGGCTCATTAAACTCGGGTAAATACTACCTACGCTCACACTGTTCGTCTTTGCCTGCAGCAAACGGGACGTTCTCGTAAAGTGTTCTTTTTTGTTACCACCTTTATTACGAAAATGAGGATGGTGTCCTCAAGTATACAGCGTGGCACGCCTCAAAAGCGCGCTGCACCTCATAGCACACCTCACATGGCCGCGCACGCCAGCGAGGAGCAAGAATGTGCCTGCGCAATCACCACGGTGGGCCTCAGACAATTCCGTGATTTCTGAGATTTCTGTTGCCTTTCGCCCGGTAATTTTTCCGGCACGTACAGACCGAAAGCAACGAAGTAGACGACGTACAGTCTCTGCTGACTGAAAAAAATAAATTATAAATAAGACAGCCACGGTACCTCGGCCAAGAAAATTGGAAATCACCAGAGTGCTGGCGGCAATTACGCTAGTTGCTTTCTTCACTGGCAGACCGCTACAGCGCTCGTTCGGCGCTCCTGGGAAGCGTCGTGCCGGTCGTTACCTTGAAATCTCCCTTTCGGACATCGTCCAGATTCCTGGCGCGCTTTTCCCACACGAGCAGCGACCATCCCAGGCTTGGTCGCAGCGCTCATGCGACGCGAGTTCTTTCTGTGTTGAATATACAAGAAAAGAGAGCTGAATGCCTGTCTTTTACTCGCGTATCAAGCCTGCCTCGGGTCCATTCGCCGTAATACTCGATTAACCGAGAGCACCTCGCGCGCAGCTGCGGCTTGTCGAACGAACCCGCGAGATTCGGCTCACTATCTCGAAGTTGCAGCAGCCGACACGGATCAGCATGCGCGCAGAAGTGCAGCGTTTGGATGTACGACGACGCAGAGCGAGCTAGATGACGCGGGACCTTTTAGCTCGTTCGCCCTGCCACCGGCCATCGTCATGTCTGATATACACGGGAGAATACGATGGGAGCCACGAGGGAGAGCGGACGAGCTCCCGGGACTGCGATCCGAGACAATGGCGCGCGCCGATTACGAATCCGACGACAGGAATGCGCTCAGATTTTCACGGCTCGTCGCGCAGCGCTGACTGGAGACCCCCGTTCGTCCGTCCGTGCTGCGCACATAGCCAAAGAATTGCGCCCTCGTGAAGGCGAAGGGCGGGGAAGCCACTCCTATACGGCCATCAGCGACAGATCTGTTTCATTAGCGGGGAAACGAGAGGGGTGGTTGCACTGATGGCAGCAGAAAAGCTGCTAATATGAAGAAGAACATAAGGCTGGACGGTTTTTCTTGGATGTTTTTGTTCAGTTTTTTGTTGATAAATTTTGGGCTGAATCTCGCCCTCACTTTTTCCCATTTTAATCTCTATTGGGATGACAATATGTACAATAAGTTATTAAAGACGACAGTCTTTCTTGGGGATCTTCGACAAAATAACTTTGATCTGTCTGTCTGTACATTTGTCTGTTTGTCCATTGTTATCGCGAACTGGGTACTTTAAACAGCACCAGCCAATACCCCGAACGGCCGACCCCATCCGCAGCGACCACCAATGTTGCTCAAGAATCAGCGTTCATACGTGTGCGATTGTCAATTTAAAAGCAATTACTGCGCATATCTGAGGCACCATAGCAACACGTAAATATTCTGCGTGGTCGTCTTTTACTAGAAAAGGCATACATAAGTAATTCTAAGGACCGTAGCGTGTATCACGCTGCGCTTACCATCCAACGCTTGCACGGAAAGGCGAGTTTTTCAATGCTTTGCTAAGAAGACACGGTGGTGGCCCCTACCCGTCTCCTTGCGTTCTACACCTTATCACCTCTGAGACGGGCGTGCCCACCCGTCTAAGAGCCACGCGCTTTATTTTTGAAAAAAAAAAACTGCCAGATGGCGGTCATGTCTCACGTGTGACGTGACTTGATGTGCTCATTCGCCTCCGCTGCACGCTCGAGGCACTCTAACGCAGCGCCTCCAGAATACCATTCACCGATTTTCTTGAACAGAACATCAAATAAATGTTTTCTTCACTCTCTCTACACGCAAGAATATCGTCTTTCGACGATATTTGCAGGTTAATGCAGATACGGGGCCAATTTTTTAAAAATCAGGAAGTCTGGAATGATCACCACACAGCTGACCGGTGAACTGAGCGGCTGCATCATATAGTTGTCTGCTTGAAAAATCGTGACACTATGTTATTCTGGAGTCGCCCCTATTATCATTTAACTTGAACATAAACTGACGCCTTGCC
This sequence comes from Rhipicephalus annulatus, assembly GCA_013436015.1. Taxonomy (NCBI): domain Eukaryota; kingdom Metazoa; phylum Arthropoda; class Arachnida; order Ixodida; family Ixodidae; genus Rhipicephalus; species Rhipicephalus annulatus. Next base: position 267,938 of record WOVY01001016.1, on the reverse strand, counting down.
GAAAGGCGTCCTAGTACACAGCCTTATATAATTTGACCTCGATTCTGAGCTCTAGGAAATAGGGTCAGGATACCATAGCCCTTAGCGATGCTCTGTAGACTACTTCACCTAGGACTTAAGGGCAACGCTATCTTGGGACTTTGACTTTTGTAAGCCAAAGTTTTTTTTCTGTATGTTGTGTTGTCAATTATTGACGCCAACAAACATCGCATGCACCAACCGAACCCTCTCCCTTTTTTTTTGCGTATACGTCTACCGTAACACTTTTCGCTCAGTTGGTAAAAGCAAAAGCACAAATATTAACAGACCAATGGTGGCACTGAGACCCATTCGTAAAATAGTATATAGTAGTGGTAAAGCAACAAGGCTTCTGAGAAATAACCGAATTTATGCGTATTGCATTCTGCAAATTTTTTTGCTATAATTGCATTTGATAACATACAAAGCCTGTCAAAAATGTGCTAGAAGTAAGATCGCATACTGCTTGCATACAAGGCAGTTTCATCAGCTGAGTAGTCACGTTTGTTCACTTGGTAAAAACAAAAAAAAAAGGTGGGTTAGAGTTTTAGGCCGAGTTCGGTTCGCTACGATTCGCTACTGCACCCACACTGCAGGCTTGATAGACCGCTACGAATGCTGGGTAATGATGAGGGCAGATCAACATCACGCAAATGAGTGGAATCTAACTTGTACTATGGTTTCCGCATGCATCCTTCACCACATAGCAGCAAAACAGGGTAGCGACTGCAAAAAACACCTACGTTTTTGTGTGCTATTGGTTCCCTTTTATACCGAGTGCAGGTTCGCTGCCCTAGCAGGAAATGTCATTCTTCGGCAAATGTGCATGCAACATAAATGGAATATCTCATACATTTTGTACATACGATGCCTATTGGGAGATAAAAGTAGTAATAAAGCATAGAGCAGGGTTTATGACATTCGACACAGCACTCTAACGCATCCTGCTGTGATGTTTTGTTTCGGGTAGAAATAAAACACAAGTGCTTTTGACTCAAAAATATAGAGAACGAGAGAAATAAATGTTCGGCAGATCCCACGTACATGAGAATTGATGTCATGCCAAGCATGCGGGTGGAAGGTGACTGTTTTGTGATATTTTTTTTTGAGTGACGTTATGAAGTGGCTCAAAAGATATGCACAAATGCGCGCGCAGACATACAGCCTAAGTCATCCACAAGTTTATGCACAGCATAAAAAATATCGTCACGTATATGCACAAATAAGAATAAAAGTAGGTATTTTCAAGGGCCCTTCAATGAAGTTGCCTAGCAAAGAGACACTACTGTTTCAAATATTCATTTTCACAACACTACTTAATCACTGTTCTTCGCACTTGCATAAGAAAATCTCGTGCTTTCAAAGAATACAAACGCCTTTGACACGCTTTATACAAATAACTGTGGTGTTGGTTAGAAACAGCACTCCTAAAACAGTTAGAAGGTTCTTTGTGCGTAGTAGTATTAGTAGTAGTAGAGTAGTGGTTCAGAGGAACAAAGAAAAAAAACCACGGCATATTCACGAAGTGAACGATGACGAGTGGGCGAGGCTGCGGGGTTCATTAACCTCCGTACATTGCCCACTCGATCACGCAAACACGCGACAATACGTATGTACAGTATATACAAAGTTTTTGTTTATTAATCACAATGCGCATATGGTGTTGAGATGTCCATATGGATAGTCATATGGATATCCAGATGGGTATCCATATGGATACCTATATGGATATTTATGTTGGTATCCATATGATTATCAATGCGGGTCATATGGATATTCATATGGATACGGATATCCATAGTGGGTCACGCTGACGGACAGGATGCTAAAGACAGGCGACATGACTCTACCCTAAGGAGCATCGCCCCTAAGGACGCTAATTTCAGCAACCCTTAAGGAATCACGCTTAAGCGCCTTTTGTAATAACGGTGATGTTAGGAGTACTATCCTAAAATGGCGTGCAACGCAATTACATTGTGTGCAGTATGCCTTCGTTGGTGAAGGCTGGGGCAGGACAGTACGCAGTATGTATGATGATAGTTCGAACTCGAAGACAGAGGCCTGTACTGACAAACTATGTCGTCTCTATACACGAAGAACCTCCCCACGCGTGTCCTCTTCCGCTTTCAGAACCCGCATGCGGCATCGTAATTATGGTGCAGTGGTCTCCGTCAGCGCTCGCGTGCTTCTCAGTCTACGTGCAGGCACTTTGCTCAACTAATCCTCAAACACAACTATTTCTTTTTTCCTGGAAGAGCCCGCATGAAATGCGGCTCTCCCGACTCTTCTCGAAGGCTGTCTTCTTTCTACCCTGCTCTTCCACGTAGCACATCATGCACACAGCGTTCTCCGTATACATCCATGCTTTCCAATCACAAGTTAATTAAGGGACCCCCTCTAGATGAGTGCTTGCTTGCTTCGCTGAAGCGCTTCGGTTCATAACGCGAAAGCATAATCCAGAACGGCATGCGCATGCGACTTTCCGTGCCCGAGTTGTTGGAAGAAACACGCTGTTCCCCTGTTCTTCCAAGATTTTTGCGTTTTACCTACATTTTCTCTTCTTTTTTTTTCTTGTATCACGCTTCGTAAGAGGTTTCCTCACGAGCGTCGAGGCCAACTTCAGCAGATGCGGAGGCATGTAGACAGCGGTGCTTGTGATAATATAAAACCTGGTGTATCCTTAAAAGGCCAGTCCTTACAAGCGCTATTTGCGAAAACGGCACGGCACATAATATATATTCTGTTGTATCCTCCTTGTTGCTTGAAGATTCCTGCTCGGCGACTTGTTGGAGCCGCTAAACAATCTCGCTTTTTTTTTTCTTTCCTGCGCTGCGCAAACACCTTGCTCTGAGCATCAGTGACAAAGAAGGTGTAGATATATAGGAATTTTTCCACCACCCAAAACTGAACGAAGGGCGGGAAGGCACGGCGGGGACGCATTTCAACATTTTGTAGTTCTTGTGCGTTAAAGAGTAACTATACTTAACCAACGTACCCAAGCACGTGCTTTTTCATCTTACTTTTACGTGTTCATTCAAAAGAATGCATTAGAGTACCGCGAAATACGTGGGCTCATTACGTATTCTTCTCGTCTTTTTGCTTCAGTGTGTTCGCATTATATGCGAGTTGCTAAAAAAATGAAAAAAAAGAAATAACCACAAGACGTATACAGCGAAAGCGTGAACTCGACTGGCATGTCGAGAAGCTGCGGCAGAGTAAGGGGAGGTGATTCAGAGTAACGTTTGCGCAACTAAGGAACAGGGCTAAGCTGCCCCCCCTTACACATGGCGATCACAAAGCAGCTAAAACGCAATGCCAGAAATTTCGACATTGAAGCTCGATCATTCTGAATTCAAGTTCAAGTTTAGCAACGTGAATATTTAAAGTGTCCCCCTTTTTAATATGGTACTTTGTGTTACGCAAATAAGCGAATGCTTACTTGGATGCCAAATTCACACATATTTTTTTCACTTTTCTTTTTCAGGTTTAGAGCAGAACTAGCTCACATCGAAAAAACTTGGAGCAACTGTTCAGACAACATATATAGTTCATTTAGTTTTTTTTAGTTTTTATTCTCTGTAAAAATTACCGTGAAGAAGAGCTCCATATTATCTGAGGATATGGAAGCATAAAATAACTGTCCACAACCATAAAATTCGGAAAATAGAAAAGGTTGCCATAGTGTCGGGTATTCTTTTATTTTCATTTCGTTATCGCTGTTTTGATCAATCATTGACTTGTGTTGGCACAAGACACGCAACCTGCTCGAGCAGATCATGAACGAGCATGAACATGCTTAAAAGTCTGTTTTTTTGTTTTCTGAGTGCAGGGTGGCGCATAAAACGAAGGATGGGATAAAAAGAGGCACCCGGCTAAAAATTTATAAAGGTAAAATCATAGCATGCCAACGTCCTTAAGACATCCCGTTCTGTTTAAAAATGGTTTTTGAAACGCAACAAGACCTTTTAAAGTCGTTTGTGTTAGATTGGTCGCACATTCTAACACAGTGCACATGATTTGTGTCGAAACAATGTAACACATTGTGCTACCTCACACAATGCATTGTTTAAATATTGATAAAATGTGCCATATGGTGAGGGCGTCTTGCCAAACTTCATCAGCATTATGGTTCACCATATTTAGAGTATAGCGATTGAAATGTCCCCACGTAAACATTATCTCCTTTTATGAGCTGGTTGCTGACCTTGCTATCAGCACCAAAACGAAATGAACGACACACAATGTTTGAACATGCCCTCAGCAACGAACATGGCAAATAGCTTAATTTTTTTATTGAAGCAAGCACCTGCACATGCTTCAAACAACCTTATATTGGCCTGGTTGGTACTTGCAATTAGACATATTGTTTTGTACGCGTGCATTTAGCGTCAGTGATACCTTAGCACTCCTGTGCGCCTTTTTGTATTGTAACGTGGCCTGTACATGGGTGCTAATGCTTGGCTGGACTATCACTGGGAAAGTGAGCCTAAAGGTACACTAAACAAACGATTTTTCGTCTATTAATAAAGTACGGTTTTACAATTCCGAGAACACCACTCTTACCGCGACACGACACTTAGTAAGCGAGAAAATGTGTGAAAAGAAAATGCGGGTAAAGACGCCATCTTGAGGACCCTGATGAAGTAGGTTTTGATATATTTACTGGGTCCTACGTAGCTTTTAATGAAAAAAAAAATGAAGTACAGTGTCAACTGTGGGAGCCACAGACCTATCATTCAAAGTTTAAAAAACATTAAACAAGCCAATATTGCTAAAACATCAAAAATACGGTTTGAAATTAGTGACGTCACGCACGGAGGTTTCAGCACAGAATTTAAAAATTAAACTACAACCTTGATTTTCTCATCTAAAATTGAACGTTTCTTAGTAAAACTCATGGCGTTAAATTTCTCAGAGAAAAATTCCTCAATCTGAACCAAGTCATTGTTGCTCTTTAGGACCCTTTTAAAAAAAGCATTGTCGTTCTGGGTGGCCACACTCCTGAATACGATAAGAGACGTCCTGCAAGCTGTCCCGCAAGCCAATAAGAGAAAGAAACCTTGCTTTATTAAACTGGATTGTTATGTATAAGGTCGGGTTCTACTAAACCACTTGGTGACCCGCCGGCCATTCTCCTGATGACCTCAGTCACGTTGTTGTGGATGTGGTCTTGGTTGTCCAGATTCTAGTTGCGCAGCGGTTCTTCCTAGTCGTCTTTTGGAACAAGAATTACATTTAAACCAATAAGAGTCTGGCGACATATGCGAACACACATCGGCGGGTGACATAAAGGCAACGCTGTGGCCAGTAATTTCAACGTCATAAAACTACAACATGATTATCAGAGACGCCGTCGTGCAGGGCTTCGGAACTCTAGACCAACTAGGGCCCTGTGAAGTGACCGAAAGCTACGTATACAGGCCTACAGCATTTTCGCCTCCATGGTGGGTTGAGGTAACGTCAAACCATTCCGTTTTTTTTTTCTTCCAAGAACTACTAGAGATAGCGTGCACGATAGTGTTTCGCCTTCTTCTAACTTTCTTTTTTCGAGAAACTGGACTCTGTGCTACGTAGGGAAGTGTACGACGTGGAATGAGAGGCTCAGGTCGAGTGATTATTGGCAAAGTATGTCCTGCTAACCCACCTTCAGTAGCAACGTCGTAAGTGCTAGCATCCGGATGCTTCCACGACCACCAGTTGTATAAGGTAAGAGTACGAAGCTTCTCAGCCACTAAGAAATGGTCCACGGAGATTAAACAGTAAAGACAAATAAAGCAATGATATCTACTACGCCTTCAATGCCCCGTTGTAACAAGAGACCGGCTGACTTTCTTGGTCGTTAGAAAGATGCTTATCTTAAGGAAGAGCGTGACTTCTAGATAAGTGCTATATCTGCAACCTGCGCGCAGAGACTGCTCAACCCATGCAGCCCTCTATGACGCCACGAAGCTTCAAGTAGCACGGAACAAAAGTTAAAATGGCACGTGACACATTGACTTCGGCGATGCAGCTTCTAAGCGCGGTACATCTTTTTTTTTTCAAAGCATCCGCCCATTTGCAGTGAAGAAAGAGGAAGAACGAAGATCATAAGGCAAAGATCACGCACAAATCAACATCAAGTCACTAACAGAGTTCAGTGCCCCATTGAGGGCAGCAGAGGTAGAGTAGTAATAGGGACAGATCACGCGGGGCCTGTATGGGTCGTGTTTGTCTTGCAGGGTGTGTTTGCTTTGTTACGCAGCCATTCCGGTCATGACATCGACCTCCCGCTACGCCGATTCGGGAGACGGAACTTCGTAAACGCTGTAGAGGCAAGCTCCGGGTGCTTCTGCTTTTCCGGATGGCTGTAAATCAGGCTAAGCGGCGGCTCTTCCGGAAGATGGCCGCGTCATTGCCGCCTTCTTGCAGGAACTAACGGCCCAGAGACGTGATGTGGACTTCTGATCGTCGCTTCAAAGACGCAATGGCAGACAGGAGACTATGGCGAAAGAAAGACAATGAAGAGAAAAAAAAATTGTTCCATGAACCACCTTCCCCGATTGGCTGAAACTGCCGTGACACCGTGCAACATTTATCTCTGAATGTAGCCAACGAATTGACTTGAACTTTGCAATGTAGAAAAACAAGGCAAGAGAAAGTGGAAAGGAAGAGGGAATGAAGAGAGATTATGGTGGAAAGGAAAAAGTTTTTGACGTGATATGTGTACGCAGACAAATTCTTACAGACAAATAATCAATTCTGGCTTAAAGCCAGCATTGCTAATTTTACAATAGAGGGATTCTTAAGCTTTCTCGCCTTCGGGAACCCCAGCGGCTTTTGTCGAGTGCAACGGAAGCCCAAACATTTTTTTTGAGCATGAATAAAATAAGAAACGAGAGAGGAGGGAGGGGTCTGGTTGTTAATAACGCCTGTCAAGGCGCGCAGCCACTGTAGTCGCACTGCCTGCCCTCACCTGTTTTCTTTTTTTATATCAAAAGCCGTAAAAATTTATGCTGAACTCTTGATAAATAACTTGTGATTCCTCCCATGCCGTGCCGTGAGTCGAATAAAGAGTCCGCCGACCATATACGCGGCATGCTCAATTGATGCTCCGCGCAGCATAAGCGATGTGTTGATGCGAACGATGAGTCAGATGTAGGGCCCGTGTACTTTCTTTATTACGAAAAAGAAAGCCCACTAGTTGCGCAGTAAAACGGCCGATACAGTGGTCGTACACCTAAGCCTAAGCGCTATGACTAAGCCATTTTGTTTTTAAATCAAACAACCGACATAGAGCCGCGAAAAACCATATATGAAAAATGTGCCAAGGGATGAACAACGAGCCACGAATAAAGCACCAGAAAGCCCGTTCATATCATCTCAACTGGTTAAACGGTCACAAGCATTAATTACCAGTAGTCTATGCGGTCTGCTACCATCAAGGCGTACCGTGAATCAGCAAATCAGGGGATTATAGTGTACGAGAAAGTTTAATGTCGAGCGCTAAACGACGGACATTTAGTGCGGCTACCACGTGGGTCGCTATATACCCCCCGACACACGATGTGCGGATGCGGCGTTCTATGGTTTTGTTAAGTACTGAATTCAATAGAAATTTACTTTTATGAATAAATGAGCTGCTAATAGGGCAAGACGGGGGTGGAGTCACACTTGTTTTGGGTGCTCACGAAACCTTTTACACACAAGCTCTTTCAAAGAACATTCTTGATAAAGATATATCGTGTTAGTCGAATATGTCATAACAAGGCCCTCACTGGAATGCAACCCCTGATAACTCGTGTTTGAAGCTACAAGATAAAAAAGGCGTATCGTAGAGCCGAGAATATGTGACAGTCGACACTGTACGATTGGAAATGCTAATTTTACGCCAGCGGACTCGTGAGTCGACTCCCCCAGACTCTCTCGGACTCACGTCAAACCGTGAACTGGAGTCTTGAGTGAGTCCCTCAACGCGATCTGTTGGCAAATTTGAGTCTGAGTGAGCCCGGTTAGGAAAAAAAAGTTTGGTGAACCGTATCCCGAGTGAGTTCTGTTCTGGAAAACTTCGACGACTCTGAGTTTCAGTTAGCTTTCAGAGCACAATGTGTTCCATAAGCGAGTTTGAGCGAGTTCCAACGTTTTTGCCGACCTACAAAAGCACAGACGTGTATTTGCAGTGGTGCAAATTTGCAGCAATGCATATACACATCGTTTTCCTATTGCTGTAACACAAGAATTGCTACCTGCACATTTGGTGAATTGTATGTTTGATGGAACGTAAGATATAACTTGCGAATACAAGAAAAAAATAATGATTTGCCAAGAGTGGCCTTGAGGGCTACCAAGCACGATATCGATGCTTTGCAAGCTCACTCAAATGCTTTGTCGGGTATGTGGACTACCTTTCTATGACATGTGAGTGAAAGGTGTCCATCAATCATCATCTGATGTGCAAATGTCCCCGCCATTATGAATAGCGGCTGCTACGTCACACCATGTTTCGTAACCAAAGTTCAAAATTATTGAAGAAAACAACATTGCAGTACAGGCACGATAATATGTTCAATTATCACCTGTATACATATTGCAAGCGTTCTTTAAGTACACAGACCTGAAAGAGCGAATGGACATGGGCCGGGCATGTAGCGCGTAGACAGGATAACCGCTGGTCATTAAGGATGACTAACTGGATTCCCAGAGAAGGCAAGCGGGTTAGGGGGAGACAGAAGGTTAGGTGGGCAGATGAGATTAAGAAGTTTGCGGGTATAAATTGGCAGCAGCAAGTACAGGACCGGGTTAACTGGAGGAACATGGGAGAGGCCTTTGTCCTGCAGTGGACGTAGTCAGGCTGCTGCTGCTGCTGCTGCTGCTGCTGCTGCTGCTGCTGATGATGATGATGATGAAAGAGCGAATGTAATGTACCACTTCCTGCCTTGAGGCAAAGAACTCCCATGAGTGTTTCTTTTTGCTTTCTTTAACTTCAGTCCTGTCCCCGCCCCTTTTCAACCATAAACTAAGCATGGCCATGTCTTAAGAGCAGAGCAAGAATTGTCATGTATGTCTCGGTTACCACAATAGCGAAGTACGCAGTGCAGTGCAATGATTACGTAATGTCTCACTCATAATATTTTAAACAAGCTTAACAATCACGTGCTTGTGTGCTTGCAAAGAAGGATATGCCCTTATCAACTGAATATTGCGTACTTGAATGCTGCGAAAACGTTTGTTGACCCACCTTAAAGTTTAGGCAAATAAGACATTTTATATTGCTTTGACGTTATGGCAACAACAAAAGAAGATCAAAACCTAAGTAGAAACGTATAAACAAAAGCAGCAAACAAATAAAAAAGAAAACGCAACCGAAAAGCTCTCCTTAATACCAGAAATTAGAACTTTACGAAATACTTTCGCAACGCAGAAGGCTTAGGTAGGGCTTACCTGAAGAAGGCAACCTCATGACATGGAGTACGTTGTCCAATTTCCCAACTTTCGTGTCACAATGACGGTCGAAAATGTATGGCACCTTCCACGGCATCAGACGGGTTCACGGTCACAAACAATCGTAGCTTGCAACAAGCCCCGTGGAACTAGCAGAGTCAGCAGGTACGACGTTGTAACGCTCGAAGATTCACATACGCGCACGCACACACTAACACAATGTACGCAGGCGACGCATAAATGTGCTACTCAGCTCATATTGGAGGCATAAGAAAATAATTAGATAGCGTCAGTTAATCTTTTAGCTTCTAGTGTCACCGATTTTCAAACAAATGTGTTGAGCTAAGCCAGGAACATGCCATAGGCGCAAATCCACGAGCTTGTCGAACCCGTAGAACGCGATAGTGTACCGGGTCGTTGCGGCATCTCAACTGCAAGAAAGTTTCCCCGCTTCAGTAAGGCGGGTAGGTACGTCAAGGCGGGAGAGAGAGAGAGTACGGGCGTGTGTTTGCTCACTACCTCTACCACGAGACGCCGGCGCAAAAAAACTCGTAGAGCAGCGGTAAGAAGTCGAGAGGGCACGAGCGATACAGACGGAGGAGGGAACAGCCTGCCTTGACAGTTGGCATACGTAATGTGATTTAGAAAGCGAAGGCCGAGCGGATGTCAAATCCGAAGGCAGAGGGGCGACCGGGAAGGCACTATGCCGCTCAACCACCTGAAAGCAATCGCCAGCGAAGGCGTCGTCGTCCTGCTCACTTGGACGACGCAGAATTAGGCAACCACCACGCCAGTGGTGGTGGTGACGACGGCTGCGACGGGCGGCTCAAAAATACACGCGTCATGCGTGCGTTGATGCCGACGCCCCTTTTGCTCACTCGCCAAGGATGAGATTTATGGAGGCACGAGAAGAGGGGATTGCGAGTGTGGAAGTAGATGACAGGAGTGAAGAGGAAGGTGGTGGGTGATGGTCTTAGGAGGAGGCAGGATACCGGCAGGAACTGTACAGGAAGAGGAGAGGGAGGGGAATACGAGATGGAAAAAGTGTGGAGTCTAGAGATGCGCGCAATCGGTGATGCAGCAACGGACCGCATCAGCAGCTTCATCTGATGCAGCAGCAAGTGCGCACCTTACAGCTGGCAAGAGCGCGCGGCGGCGACACACGCCGGAAACAGCGCGAGAAGAGAGCTGAGTCCCGGCGAGAAGAGGCACAGGCGCGATGCCGACGAGAGGTAGAAAATCGTAAACAAAAATTACACGACGAGAAATATTGCGAGAGATAAGAAAGCACTCGTAATGCCCCAGTGTTTCTTTTTTTTTCTTGTTAGTTTTTTGATCCGAAGGCAAAACGGACTACGTCCTTCGCGACGTCTCGCACACCTGCTCTCTCCTTCTTGTAAAATGAAGTTCTCGCTCACCTTTCCAGCTTCATCGGCTTTCGGGATGGTTCGGAGAAACTTACCTGTTGTACGTGCCATCTTACACTCGAAACAAAAACGCACGCAGTTAAATGAAAGAAAACAATAAAGCCCACACACTGAACAAAAAAAATGAAACGGAACTCTACAACAATACAAAAATCCCCCCCATGAGAGGCATACGTAGACGTACAAGTGTGCACACGGCAGGAGAGTGAAGGGCAGGTAGATGGAGAGCTGAGCAAACACTTTCTTTTCCAGAAGCGAGAGTGACCATGCCGCCCGGCGTAGATCCGGTGTTTGGCGAACACGCTTCCCGCGGACGTATGCAGGCTTTGAAGCTGCCGTCCGCTGGGCTTATGCGTCTGCAAGCGAAGTGATGCGGGCGAAGCAACGAAACGGTTTCGCGCGGCATAGCGCGAGGCGTAGGCATAGAAAGGATGTCGCAGTTCATTTGCCCTAATTAATATGTGGGGTTTAACGTCCCAAAACCACCGTATGATTACGAGAGACGCCGTAGTGAAGGGCTCCGGAAATTTAGACCACCTGGGGTTTTTGTAACGTGCACCCAAATCTTAGTACACGGGCCTACAACATTTCCGCCTCCATCGGAAATGCAGCCGCCACAGCCGGGATTCGATCCCGCGACCTTCGGGTCAGCATACGAGTACCTTAGCCACTAGACCACCGTGGTGGGGCGCAGTTGATTTGCCCTAATTAATGGCTACCCAAGCTCCAGTGGTGAAGATCATTGATATCACTTTTTATCAATTGGTATACATTTAGAAAAAAGGTTGGTGTAGAACAAGCGCATTACTATCACTTGTTTGTCAGGTATGTATACTTTCCACGGTGCACGCACCCGAAATAGCCACACGTTGGCAACCGAAAAAGGAAATGATTGGATTCATCTTTACTCACTCCATCATCAGAAAGAGAGTCTTATGCCACCACTTACATGTCGTCATTGAATAAAAGTTCCCAAACTTGTGCGAGCATGTATTCCGGCTATAGTTATACACGTCTTGGAAGTGCATGTATTGTATTTACGCTTTAATCGAAGAAGTGAACCTGTCTGAAGTTTTGGAACCGTAGCGGCACCTTTTTCACAGCTATTATTTAACAATATATTATCGGAAATCACGAAATATATTGAGAATGCAAGTAACGACTTAGCCAGGGTGTACTGTATATTATGTCCGAAGCGCATCATTTGAACATTTGCCACATAAATGTGATGTTGTGAGCAATCTAATCGATGCTAGAGAACTCGAATATTACAACTTCTTGTAGATAAAAAAAAACAGGGTCCTAAAACTTGCTTCCAGATCACGCAGTTGACTCAAGACAAGTTCGCGACATATGCATGCTTTAGATCTTCTATTACATTTAATTTTTTTCGGTGTGCGTGTCCCCCCCCCTTTTTTTTAAAAGTTTTTTCTTCTATCTTTTTGTTTCTGCCCTCATTTACTCTATGCCTCCCCTATCTGAAGGAGCAGGCAGGCTTTGTGCCCCTATAGGTGGCCGTTCTCAGCCTGTTCTCTCGCTATTTCCTCTGTCTTCGTGTTATCTATGTACTCAAACCAAGTAAATAAATAATAAATTACATAGTCCTGAAATACATCGAATAACATTTAGAAAAAAAATAATTAGCCCTGCTTAGCCAATCAATACAGTGTTCCAATACAATCAATACAGTGGCTTAGTTGATAACGTTTCAGTTCCAATTAAACACGATTAAATATAAAGCCCAAAATATTGCTACTTATACGATGTTCCCGAAGTATTTAAACTTATAACAAATCTGAGAGATGTATTTTCGGTAAAAAATGTAATAAGCAGGCCCAATTACGTATACTGAAATCAGAAAACAGCGTATTTCCCCACAGCTCCATTTCCGACTTTTACCCGTTTATCCTACCCCGCCCACAGCTCTTCTTTCCACCCGAGTGTTTACGCGTACTCTCTGAATGGCCAACGTTCCCGAGGTGTCTTCCGCAGACCGACCCAGGCCTGTGCTCAGGAAACTACATAAGCAGCGAAAGTTCCGAGTGCGAGCTCGCACAGTTCGGAACATGAGGTGCAGGTTGGCAAACGAAACGGGCTTTCCGGTATGCGTTGAAGGGTGCAGAAGTAGGGGCCGTAGAAATAGGCGTACTCAGCGACGGTATGCATCGCACTGCCGGGAGAAGCCGGTGATCTCGACCGGCCGGGTCCGTCTGTTTTGCATAACGCAAGAACCAAGTGCCCCTCGGGGAGCCGTGGTCCGAGATGCGCGTTGCTGCTGAGATATTCAGTAGAATACACCTTTCAAAGTGGTATGCGTGAATGTGGAGGAGTGCGCGGCAAAGAGTGTTCTTGACTCGCTGGAAAGGAGGCCGAGTACGGACGGGCAGCCTGCAACTTTGTGTAAGTAGTAAGTTTGGGGGAGGAGTTGTAAAGGAAGGCTTGCTGAATGAAGAAAATAAACTATCTCAGGCTCAAGAAAAAAGTCCTGGGTATAACTAAAGTTTGCTGCAGATGAAAGGCTACAAGCGTTTTGTTCGCTACTCGGAGAGAAGGCATCGTGACGAAGAACATAAGCTCACAAGGAGGAACAGAGCTGAAGGCCATGCTGGAACCAGTGTGCTTCGTAGCTTTCTGTCGGATCTTCACTCTCCCCTTCTTTTCTCTGCCTTGCCGTTTCACTAGCGTCCCTTTATTTATTTTGAATGACTGATGTCACGCACGGCCCCATTATCCTCCACGTAATTTTCCCATTCGTAAGTCAAGCGTAAAAACAAAGATACTTTAAGACTGTGTGACGGAATGTGTGGCTTTAGAAAACAACAAAACAGGACGAACAATATCATTCTGTGAGACGCTTCCCGAGGAACCACCTGACGAGAAAATGATTGGGAACATTGCAATTATATGTAGTAATTATCATACATTCTGGCTGCGTGCAAATTCTCGGCAACAATTTATTTGAAGTGCGAAAGCAACGCTGTAACATATCGCATGAGTTATTAAAAAAAAGCCGCAGCTACAGAACCAATTTTCGATTGGAATAAAAATAAATAAATAAAGGAGTTGTCACCATCGCTTGGTGATGGTTACCCTTTGCCACTTAGTTGTTAGTATATAGCAGCTAAAAAGCAAGAGAGGGATGGTAAACAAGGAAAGGCAGATATGTTAACCAGACCAGGAATGCCGGTTTGATGCCCTACTTAAGAAACAGGAATAATGTATGCACGTATACACAGAGCTTACCGAACATAAGCAGTTGCTCTAATATAGCCAACGCTCTTGGTTTCTGAACCTTTTTGTTGTACTTTGGCATCATTTTCCATAATTCACAATGCTAACGAACCCTGCTAGCAACAATTTTTTGTTCTTACACTACGCATTTCTACCATAATCACCTATGTTTTTCCCAAGTGGTCTGGCACTCACGACGTTCCCTTGAATTCTCTCGGTGACATTCCGTTGATACCTGCCGGTGGCAAGTTAGCTTTTCGCCCAATTTGTATCTTCTCCTATGCACTACAACTAATTTTAATATTATTACCTACACTTTCCCTGGCATTAGCGTCTGTTAGTTCTGATTATTGTTGTGTCTAACACACAAAAAAAGAACGAGCCCTTAATTTACATTTTGCGTCATGCGCAGGAATTGTTCTTCATAAAAATATATACGAAGATTTCCCGACGTGATAAAGCTTCGGCAACGCGCTTATAGAGCTTACCCCAGCTGACATTGGAGACATAAACGCTTGTACTAGAAACTGGAGGCTATGGAAAAATATTCTTTACAGAACCTCACGGGCTGACCAAACATTTCGAAATAAATTTTCTGACCGAGAAATAAGATGCCCTCACTCTAGTATTTCATTAATTCATCGCGAGAGCTTAGAAGTCATGAAGCCGTGATTGAGGTATTTTGTGATGTGCGAACCATGCTGTACCGCTCCCTTACCGAAAAAAAAAATAGTATTTCTTTCTTTCTTTTCTTTTCTAGAGATAACATTCATCAGTGTTTGAACATGCTATCTATGTGGTCGCGCGTTTAACAAGGAGTTATGTGTGTCCGACAGCAGGATTAATTGTTTAGTGCAAGGTATAATATACAAAGCAAGCACGGGCGAAGGAAGTGAACTCTAGTTGAATTGTTTTTCTAAATGGTGCCTCAACGGGAAAAGCTACGTTCTCATCCGCACTAGAACGTAGGCAGCAAAAAAAAGAAAAAAAAGAAATGATGCGTGTGCTTTGACCCAGCGGCTCAGTACTATAAAACGGATAACTCATTCCTGCACGCAACTGGCATCTTCGATTGTTTCACATATTGCAATATTTTTCTTATTTTAATACGGTGCTCCGCTACTCTTAGAATGCATTATGCGGCTTGACCAAAATCCACAGTTTTTCGAGCCTGAGCGCTACCGCCCCGTTGATGATCTTTGTTGCGGACTTGACCTTGCGCGAATGGCTCGGTGGGAAATTCCGCTATTGTGACGAACAAGCACTAGCGAGCGTGCAAGCGAGTGTAGTTTTATATGTAGCCTGCTAGAGATAACCTACTTTAACCTACTAGAGAGATGGCTGAATATTTAGGTCTGAAAAAGTTGGCACGCTTTCTTGCGTATGGCTGTACTTCAGGCCATATATGTACAATCTCCTGATACACTACTGCAGTAGTTTAAAAACACATGTTTCTACAACAGTTAGGTTTTGTGCGCAACTTTGAACTTTGTGCGCCACTAGTGCACTTTTTTCTCCCCGTTCCTTTTTATTCGTCGTAATTAGTCCCCTTGCCTCAATACAGAGCACACCACCGGATGTGCACACTGACATGGCTAACGTACTTGTATTTTATATTTTTTGTACACAAGAGCAGTACCACTAGTTTATATTGGGGCAAAATCGGTACAAGCTTAGCTTTAAAAATAAAACTTATTTGTACTCGTGTGGAACCGAAAGTGACTAGAAACAGTAAAAAAACGTTTAGAGAATAGCAACGTTAGTTTTTTTTTTACGGAAAGAACTTTTCATATTTCTTCAATACTTAAACGAATGTAGAAATACGCCTAAAGTGAAAATACCTACTAAGAAGATAATATAAAGAAGGTGTAGCTACGGAGCAGAAATTGCATGAGAAAAATATAAGCAAGAACAGGAACCTAAGGGAGGTCACGCAGACGAGCGTAATATCGATGCCACGCATACACATTGGACCGATACTACCACGGAGCTCAGAATGTCTATTTTCTTAAAAGCAAGAAACAGCACGTCGAGAAAATATCACTTCCTCTCTTGACAGGTAGCGTTCGTTCGGGCATCCGGTGTATAGCAAGAAAACTGCCCAGGCACATCCGCTGATCCATGCTACTTTTTTTTCCTTGTCATTTCTCTACATCGCATAAACCATCGCGTAATGGCGAGCATGCTGAATATCTAGTGAGAAATCTCAAGGACGAGCGTTCCGACTACGCATGTGTGGCACAAACAAGGGCGTGATCCGGTCGCTTTCAGCATAGTCCACGAGGAAGGAGGACACCGGAAGTGCGGGCGGATGACGCCGAAAGGTCACGGACCTTCTGTCCCTGCTAGGAAGTCGTCGGCAAGCCATAAACTTCTCGTTCAGGCGTAATGGAAAGAAATAATAATGAAGGTGAAAGTAATTTATATTGAAAGCTTTTCAGAATCTCCGAATCAAAAGGTAATAATGACAAGCATTGCAAAGCTGACTGTTTATATCGAAAGCTCTCCAACAACTGGCATTCAAAAAGTGATGGTGACTAGCATTGCAAAGTTGGATGTTCGAGGACATTATTGAGCTGTAAATGTGGTCTTGCGCTAAAGAAATGCCACAAGCCAGCTTATCTTATTCTCGCAGCCATGTTTCGAGCAGGTATTCAAAATCTTGCTCTCATGTTGTGAACAGTCGATGCGGTCGGCACAAGGACTGCAGCTTTGTTTACGTCACAGTTTATAGCGGGGTCACACTGGCGGCAAACGTGTGATAAGGACAGACCAGAATAAATCATATTTGTTCACTCCAACTAACTCTCAAGGGCGGCTGTACGCGTTACAGGTGACAATAAGTGTGATCTGCGGTGATGAACATTTCGTAGAGATACCACAAAAATAAGCCCCTGCGTGTGCTTGCATGGACAAGTCATTGTTGATGTTAGGCACTCTAAACAAATATGAAAGCTCAGCTTGTTGTTGCTGAAATATAATAAGCTGAAGCACTGAACAAAAACAACAGACTGAAAAGAAGCCTATCGGATGATTTAGTGTACTTCTATTTTTATTTTGATACTATTTTTTCTCGCCTAACTAATCCATCCAAGCTAGCACATCAGATGGCAGACAGACATATGACCAAACAACGTCTACCTCACAGTAGTCAGCCATCCGCTCTCGACACTGTCACTTTCCTCGGAAGTATTCCCACGGGCGAGAGCCTGTCCTCATCCGGAAAATTCAAACAGAAACACTCTTCACTCATTTCTTGCTGCACCATTTTCACCAGGTTGACACACCACTCGCAAATGGTTTCTGCTCCACATCCAATTGCCATGTTTATCTGCGCAGTCTGTGTTGGGTGCGTTTCTCTAAATCACACCTATGCTTCGTGCCATGGCCACCCCAAAGCAGAGACCTTGATCTCCTCGCTGCACATGGGCCAGTCCACCCCGCCATGGTGGTCTAGTGGCTAAGGTACTTGGCTGCTGACTCGCAGGTCACGGGATTGAATCCCGGCTGTGGCGGCTGCATTTCCGATGGAGGCGGAAATGTTGAAGGCCCGTGTGCTCAGATTTGGGTGCACGTTAAAGAACCCCAGGTGGTCGACATTTCCGGAGCCCTCCACTACGGCGTCTCGCATAATCATATGGTGGTCTTGGGACGCTAAACCCCACAAATCAATCAAATCAACATGGGCCAGTCCGTATCACACGCCTCTAAAGTGGTTGAGTTGCGGTGAGCACTTTTCTTGTTCCTCCCCGATTCAAGTGGCCCCCTCTTAGCTGCTCCTAGAACGTCCTTGAATAGTGAGAAGGCCGCCGTAATCTTTCCTTCTGATATATAACACCCTCTCCTTTTCCACCACAACACCCTCGGCACACTACAATAGGAAATAAACGTGGGTTGATTTATTCTACATTTCTTTCAGCTTTCACGTGGTGAAGATGACGCAGGAAGTAAAACCAAGAAATACAATAAAAAAGCATGTTTCTTTCTTCGGTACCTGAATATCTAACATGTTACCAGAGTACAGATACATCCACTGAAAGTGCAAACAAATCTCAATTTTTTGACAATCTAGCGGATTCACCTAGGAAAAATATCGAGAAATTGAGAAAACATTCTTACTTCTTTTTCTCCACTGTACAAAAATTTGATTTTTCGTAAGAGTCATACGAACACCATTCCGTCGATGCGTGTTTGGTCACACGCATCAATAAAAGTCGAAGCGACCATATTTCACTGATTCCATGTTCTTGTGAGTTTCTCGCTTTCGCCGTTTTTGTGAAATCGCAAAAACAAACGTGGTTGAAATTTCTACTGTCGTGTCTTTTCTCAAGGGTACTTAAGCTGCGAATAAGTGTGTGTGCGATCCACACCGCTGCAGCAACGTAAACGCGTTGCCGCGACAACAGCCTATCGAAGACGTGTAAATAAAAAAAATGAAACCACTTCAACGGGGATTTTCCTGCTATGGTTCATTGCGAATGACGGATCTGAAAGCATGCGATCGGTTGTATTTATACGTCAGGGGGTACAAGAGATGGATTGATTGATATGTAGTGTTTAACGTCCCAATACCACCATATGATTATGAGAGATGCCGTAGCGGAGGATTCCGGAAATTTCGACCACCTGGGGTTCTTTACCGCGCACCCAAATCTGAGCACACGGGCCTACAGCATTTCCGCCTCCATCGGAAATGCAGCCGCCGCAGCCGGGAGTCAATCCCGCGACCAGTGGGTAAGCAGCCGAGTACCTTAGCCACTAGACCACCGCGGCGGGGCAGGAAGGGGGGTCCAAGAAAAATGAAATATACGGCAACGTTCTTAAGAGTTAAATAATGCACAACATATGTTGGTGAACATAAAGAACATTATAAACCTACGTTTAATTTTCTGAGTTGTGACTTGAATCTCTGAAAAGAGAAAAATGACAGGGAATTTTTTCAGGACGACTTCTGGAGCGCAAAATGGAAGCTTACGGTGGGATGGTCTACGTTGGTCTGCGTGTTGGTTTCTATGTTGTACTTGTTTACTGTGCACCATGTAGTTCCGCGATGGAGTGAAACAAGCTGTCCCACATTTTAGTTTCATCGCACGAGGGGAGGTAGGGCTCGAAATCGAGAGACATATATATATAAATGCGGATACGCAGGTTGGTTAACTCGAAGGCAAAGGTCCAGATTGCTGCTATGCATTTGGCAAGGCGCCAGCAGAGCAAGAAAAGATAGGAACAATGAAAAACTTAGCGAAAGGACGATAAGTGTAAAAAGCTGAGTGGCGGAAGTCTGTTTTTTTTCTTCGTTGTATATGGTAATCCATGACGTGAAGCTACTGGTTTTTTTTTGTCGCGTTATTTACCACAATCTGCTAAAGAATCAACAAATACTCATACATGATGGCCCAATTATTTTGTTCAAGCAACAACAACAAAGAAATCTTAGCCGACTGTAAAAAAAAAAGAAATTAAGGCACATTCATCCTAGATCTGCCAAGCTTCAAGAAAGTGCAAAGCTGGGCAGCCTTACTTGTTTCTCTTCGGTTTTCTCCTTCTCTTTTTCTCCTTCTCTTTTATCGTTTTTCGTTCTGTCTTTTTTTTTTCCTTTTTTACTGCTTTCTTTGCATCCATGTCTTTCTCTTTCTTTTTCTATCTTTTTAGCTCTCGCTTGCTTCCCTTTTTTATACGTATTTTTGTGCATGGTATTGCCTGCATCGCACCAGCCGACGACACCATACGAGGACAACCTCGGCTGCTGAAGTGCTCCGCACTTACAGCAACGACATTCACAGTTTACTGTCCAGCATGAAACTACTGGCATGTTGTGCCGTCTAATGCTTCAGCTTATACTTCTTAGGGCATTGCGAAGTCCACTGCTTCACTTTTTTACCTTTTCATTCAAGGACCAAACAAAACACGGTTCAGTCCTTGTGCTTCAGATCTGCTCGCTCGAACGCCATCGTGGACGTAAACTTTTGTGTGTGGCAGTTTCGCGAGTCATTCAACACCAGGAACGACGAGGAGGGATGGGGGCACAAACGTCTCTCCTATACGAGCAAGTAAACAAGCATCGAGAGAGGTGTACTATAGTTCTGTAAAAAAAAAAAAAAAAGCTGTGTATCATTTGTTCGAGGCAATCCTCCCAGGTAACATTGCATGGTGGGAAAGTGAAACCTGTAAACACTTTTTTATTATTTTTCGGTCAGAAAGTTTTTGTTTTACGAGTGTCTTTTATTGATTGATATGTGGGGTTTATCGTCCAAAAACCACCATATGATTACGAGAGACGCCGCAGTGGAAGGCTCCAGAAATTTCGATCACCTGGGGCTCTTTAACGTGCACCCAAATCTGAGCACACGGGCCTACAACATTTCCGCCTCCATCGGAAAAGTGTCTTTCATCGAGTGACGAAGGTGAATCGGAAAGTGTGAGTTGGTGTGATAACGCGCCTTCACCGTTGCTTTCAGTTATTTTGTCTAGGAAAAGTTATATGGGCTACGACAGTGAGTTCATTTATTACTGCGTTATTGAAAACACGAGTCGTTTTCTACAACGAGCTCCTTACAATCAGGAACTGGCTGGGCGATTCTGGGGCCTTGCGAATTTCCCGTGCTATAACCACTGTCCTTTAGTCTTTTGAAATAGTGTGTGGAATGGTTTGTGCTTTCGGGAAACACTAGTGGCGTCGTTTCGTTTTCTTACGATTAAAGCCGCGCCTCCACACCTTTCGGAGCCTTCCGCGGTATTGGGACTTTCTTTGCATTTCTCCTAACGAATACACACTGCTACGCAGCTACCGGCTGCAGTTAACTGCGTTATGAGAAAAAATATTTTGTGGAGATATCTCGCACACCACCCGAAAATAAAGAGTTCTTGTGTTTGACATACTATAAACCCAAGATGATGGCGCAGCCTGCTTTACAGTCATGCATTACGCATTAATTTTGACCGCCTGAGGGTATTTATTATCACTCAAGCTTTTCTCAGGCCGTTTGTAACATTTCTCACCCATGATGGAAAAAGCAGGAAAGGGAGGAAAGACAGAGATTTTAAACGGCCTAGAAAAAGTGGTATGCTACCCTAAATTGGTAGTTGAAAGAATAAGGGAGCTTAAAAGTTGGAGGTAGAGGCAAAGGGAAATATCTAGTCAAAATGAGGCTGCCATGTCATGGGATCGAACATCGGCGCATGAATTCAGAGTGCAAGAGCTTTGTAACTTATCTAACTTGGACGAATGTGTGTCCAATAAATAAAATATTTCTTGTGCAATGTGTCTCCTTTGTTTGAGGGTCAGCTTCTTTGAAGACATCTTATCATTGCTATGAACTGTAAGCGAAGTTTTAGCAGCATAGGGCCGTACAGATCATTAATTATGACGATGATATAGGAGATGATGCAAGGTATTCTACGTGTACATTTATTTAAAAAAGCAGTTCTGGGATTAGAGCAAAGCTAAAGTTACCACCGCCGTGGCCCATCGCAAATTGTGGTGATTAGAGAAGAGTAGTTCAAGAAAAGGCAACGATTTACCAATCCCGACTTACATTGTGTTTCTCGCAACAAGTTTTTCCTTTTTTTTCTGAAAAACAAATAATTGGAACGAAGTCTTGCTTCTGATATCGCCAGGATTGGTGACTTGGCATTTATGGGCTTACAAACGAGCACAATAAGAGAGAAAACGAAAAAAAAAAGCAATTTCACACAATTCCAAAGTGTGACAGGGCAATGCCCTTAATTCACCGCATTTCGTTCTCGTTTCACCTTCGAAAAGATCCGTACGCTACTCGTTTTCCTTCCGGGAACATAAGAAGAATGCCATCACACCGCCCGGCTGAAACTGCCAAGGCTAATATTTCACTCGTTTCGGTGGAGGTCACTGAAGGGAGTCCTTGTGTCTGGAATAGGGCGAAGCAGACTTATGGGAGCAGCTATTCAGTTGTAAGTGAATTCCACCATGCAATCACTATCTTCATTCTAGAATTTCATTTGGTCTCTTGATCGCCAGAGCCTTATTTAAAAGCCCCGCCGCGGTGGTCTAGTGGCTAAGGTACTCGGCTGCTGACTTGCAGGGCGCGGGTTCGAATCCCGGCTGCGGCGGCTGCATTTCCGATGGAGGCGGAAATGTTGTAGGCCCGTGTGCTCAGATTTGGGTGCACGTTAAAGAACCCCAGGTGGTCTAAATTTCCGGAGCCCTCCACTACGGCGTCTCTCATAATCATATGGTGGTTTTGGGACGTTAAACCCCACATATCAATCAATCAATCAAAGCCTTATTTAAGAGAGAGAGAGAGAGAGAGCTGAGCGGAAAAGGAGCGGGGTAGAAAGAGTGCATTTCGCAATTATTTCCAAAGCGTCCCGTGGCGCGCAACGCCCTCTGGCCAGGAAAAATCTGAACCACATGAACATCAATCTTTGCCGATCGTTTATCAAAGGCGCAATGGCACGGATTACATAGAAACCAGCGCCGCGTTCCGACAACAACAATGAGCGGACAGGAGAAGCGAAGACAAGTGCGGGCGTCGTGATAAGCGCTTGAAGGAATCGGGACCAGCGCTGTCTCGGCGTTCTTTGCGTGCGCAGCTGTTCAAACTAATTCCGTGCATGGCGCGGTGAGCTTGCAGCTAATAAAAACAATCGATCGGCAGAATACACAAAGCTAGCATAATCTAAGAATGGCTCATGATTGGCTAGGGATGGCAGCGTCACGACGGGTCCCACGAATGTGACGACGCACCCCTTATGGGCACACTGTATTATGAATTGGGCATCCGGCTGACAAGCACCCTAACAGAGCATTAGGAGCGCATGCCGGCTCAGTGAATACAGCGAAATAGTGTAAAATAAATTTCTACTTAAAAGGTCTTTCTGAAGTAGGGTCCCCATTCTGACAGCGTGCATGGTAATTGGAGCCTGCGGAAGTTGTCCATTGTAGGCGATACAGGCAAGTTCGCATATCTGTACGAAATATTATGCTTCTAAAAATAGACTAAACTACTTACAACTTTGCTGACACTGAACAAAACTGGTGAGGCAGGCTATGCCCTCGCCCTTTTCTTCACTATTTCCTCTCTCCTCCCTGTATTCTTTTTCCCGCCTGTCATACAGTGGCATCTGTCTCCCGAGACTTCTATACAGCAGCCACAGCGATCCGTTCATCTTCTACGTGGACGATTGGAGTGGCTGTGTGCTAGGAAACGTTTTGTTGCGCACACTCCCGCATACACGTCTACAGTGACCGCTTTTTTTATGGTCTTGCCACTTGACCTTTCTTGGGTGCTTTCGTCAAGACACTGCGCTCCCACTGAAGCCCGCAGAACCAGCGCAAAACGCTCAGATAAAGTGCATGTCACTGCATGTGTTTCCTTTATAATGCGGATTCACTCCCATCTGCAGTCGGGTAACGCTTTTCGCAGCACAAAGAGGGCCTGTATTCACAACGTCTCCACAGAGGAATGGATTGTAGAATCTGGTGCGTGCAATTCGCTCATCAATCTTTCGATAGAGGATTGTATACAAAAGTAGAATTGAAGAAACTCTGCCCGGTTGAAAGCATTTCCGAGAAATATTTTTCATTCTCACTGGTCACTAAAGTTCCGCGCTTATTTTCGATGCCGTTCTCATAATCATGCCAGCATTCGTATTTATTCGTTCATTTATTCACATCAACTCATTATTCACATCAATTATGAAGCAGAAAAATATACGAATTTATTCAGCACATCGTGACAGCTTTTTAACTCTTAGCGGTAACTGAAAATATTTTGGTGCTTTGAATGAGAAGCAGGGTTTTATTTTTTGTGGCATTTTAAAGAATTTGCACAAAGTGATGTTTAGTCCCCGCGCCGCGTGAAGATAGAATAGACATTTTCCAGTGGTTGAGTTAGAACCATTACAACTCCCGCTCGCTCTAACAATTCACGAACGAGTGGTTTAGTTTTAATTACCACATAAAGGCAAGACCGCTATGTTTTCAAGAGAGTCATGAGATACTCCATATATATATATATATATATATATTGTCACGTTACTCTCGACAAACTTGATAAAAAATGGGCTCGTTTAGTCGACTACTCAAGCAGCGGCTCTGAGAGATCGTCTTTGTCTTCTTTCACTCTTCGATCTCACCCAAGCAAACCATGTGGCAATAGTCCCTCCCTTTGAAAGCATCGACTCGATGCTCGTAAATAAAAAAAATGAAGGTATACACACGCAGATATAGATAACCAAAAGAGGGAGAGTGCCACTACTCGCAGCGCAAATGAGGAAGTTTCGCCAACGCTTGCGCCAAGTGCAAAAAGAAAAGGCATAAAAACACAGGAGAACACAAACAGCAGCAGCAACGCAAAGTCACGGCATGTCGTAGCCTGTGAAACCACAAGGGCTACTGTGTGAAGTAGGGCTTCAGCCGAACGACATGCACGGTTTCGGGCCGAAGCTGTCGACGAGAAGACGCTGCGCCTTCCGGAAATACCTCGTAGGTAAGATCTGTGATTCGTCTAAGAACCTTGTACGGTCCAAAATAACGACTTAGGAGCTTTTCGGATAAGCCTGGTCGCCGGACAGTGATCCACACCCACACTAGGTCCCCAGGGTGGTAGGTGACATTTCGATGGCGGAGGTTGTAACGTCGTGCGTCTGCATCTTGTTGGTGACTGGTGTTTATGCGAGCTAGCTGACGAGCTTCTTCGGCGTATTGAGTGTATTGCTCAGCATCTTCAGCAAGTTCATTGCTTTGGTCGCACGGAAGCATAGCATCGAGCATGGTTCGCACGTTGCGTCCGTAAACAAGTCGGAAAGGCGGAAATCGCGTTGTTTCTTGCATTGCCGTATTATAAGCAAACGTGATGTATGGAAGAATCTCGTCCCAGGTTTTATGTTGTACGTCCACGTACATTGACAGCATGTCCGCTATGGTCTTGTTAAGCCTCTCTGTCAGTCCATTGGATTGCGGATGATAACCCGTTGTTTTTCGATGACTTGTGCAGCTCAGTTTAAAAATGTCCTCCATCATTCGTGCTGTAAACGACGTCCCTCTGTCCGTAATCACGCATGACGGGGCACCATGCCGTAGGACGATTTGGTGCACGAAGAACTGCGCGACTTCAGAGGCCGTGCCACGGGCTAACGCTTTTGTTTCCGCATAACGCGTAAGATAATCTGTCGCAACTATAATCCATTTGTTACCAGAGGACGACAAAGGGAAGGGCCCGAGAAGGTCCATTCCCACGAGATCAAATGGTGTCCGTGGTGGTGCGATCGGCTGGAGCAGGCCCGCGGGTCTCACAGGCGGAGTCTTGCGGCGCTGGCACTCACGGCAGCCTTTCACATATCGATGTACACTAGTTGATAGTCGCGGCCAGTAATACTGTTGGCGTACTCGGGCGAGAGTTCGCGAATAGCCCAAATGTCCTGACGTGGGCTCGTCATGGCACGCAAGGAGGATTTCATCACGCATGTCGGTAGGAACAACGAGTAGGAAGGCTTTGTCGCTACCACGGGCGTTTTTCTTGTAAAGAATGCCTCTTCTTAGACAAAAAGAGGGCAGTTCGCGAGCAATGTGTTGAGGGACCTGAGAGTTGCGGCCTTCCAGGGAATCAATTACTGGGCGTAATTCATCGTCTGCCCGCTGCTTTGACATAAATTCGGAGTCACTAACTGCTCCGAGAAAGGCATCTTCATCTTCGGAGCCCCTGACAGCGTTCCCCACAGGTGCTCGAGAAAGCGCGTCGGCGTCTTCGTGTTTGCGTCCTGACCTGTACACAATCGTAATATCAAACTCCTGCAAACGCAAACTCCACCGTGCGAGACGGCCGGATGGATCTCTGAGATTTGCCAGCCAGCAGAGCGAGTGGTGGTCAGTCACCACTTTGAAGGGGCGACCGTAGAGGTAAGGCCGAAATTTGGTCGTCGCCCACACGACTGCGAGGCATTCTTTTTCTGACGTAGAATAGTTGGTCTCAGCTCGAGAAAGAGTACGACTGGCGTAAGCTATCACATGCTCAACGCCGCCGTGTCGTTGTACAAGGACAGCGCCAAGTCCGACGTTGCTGGCATCTGTATGAATTTCTGTAGCAGCGTCCTCATCAAAATGGGCAAGAACAGGGGCTGTTTGCATTCTCTGTCGTAACTCTGTGAACGCTGTATCTTGTTCTGCGCCCCAAGTAAAGGGTACATCATCTCGGGTGAGTCGCGTAAGAGGTTCAGCTATCTTAGAAAAGTTGGCGATAAATCGGCGATAATACGCGCACAAGCCGAGGAAACGGCGTACTGCTCTTTTATCTGATGGAACAGGGAAGGTGGCGACAGCAGCAGTTTTGTCTGGATCAGGTCGCACTCCATCCGCACTAATGACATGTCCCAGAAACTTCAGCTCTTCATAGCCGAAATGGCATTTTTGGGGTTTCAGCGTGAGTTCAGCTGTGCGAATGGCTTCCAGAACCTTTCTGAGACGCTTCAGATGTTCTTCAAAGCTCTCGGAAAAGATGACCACATCATCGAGGTAGAGAAGGCAGCTTTGCCACTTCAAGCCAGCGAGAACTGTGTCCATCATCCTCTGAAAAGTGGCTGGTGCAGAACAGAGGCCGAAGGGAAGAACTCGGAATTCGTAAAGCCCGTCTGGAGTCACAAACGCGGTTTTTTCTCGGTCTCGTTCATCCACTTCAATTTGCCAATAGCCACTCTTTAGATCGATGGACGAAAAATACTTCGCACGTCGTAATCTGTCGAGGGAGTCGTCGACCCGTGGAAGCGGGTAGACGTCCTTTTTTGTGACGCTATTAAGCTTCCTGTAGTCAATACAGAATCGCAGCGTTCCGTCTTTTTTCTTCACTAGAACGACTGGCGAGGACCAAGCGCTGCTGGATGGTTGAATAACCCCGTCATCGAGCATCTCTTTTACTTGTGTCTGAATAGCCTCGCGTTCTTTGGCAGAAACGCGATAAGGCTGTTGCCGGATGGGGCGGACGTCATCGTCGGTAATAATTCGATGCTTCGTGAGGTGTGTTTGACGGACTTTAGAAGAAGAGGCGAAGCAAGATCTAAACTCCCTTAAAAGGTCGTGAAGTGCAGCCTTTCTCTCGTCTGACAGCGTCGAATTAATGTCGATGTGGTCTAGGAATTCCTCATCCTCATGCGTTTCCTCGGACGCGAAGCACTCCGTGATGTCGGCAACAGGTTCTCCATAAGCTAGGGTGGTTCCGCGGAAAAGATGCCGGTGCTCGTAATTGAAGTTCGTAGCTAGTATCGTTGACTGTCCGTCACGGACGCGCACAACACTTCGGGCGGCGCATACACCTTGGAGCAGCAGAAGTGATAAGTTGCTTTCAGCCACCACGTCGCCGTCTTGGAAGTCTTCACAAGTGACTTCGATGGGAACAGTTGCTCGAGGTGGCAGCGTCACACTGTCGTCAGCAACACGCAGCGCAATTCTACGGCAGTTATCAGCGTCTCGATCTGTTGCGCCTTGAGTCGAGAAGGTAACGATGCGCTCACGGAGATTTATGATGGCACCGTATTCCCGAAGGAAGTCCATGCCGATAATCAGCTGACGCGAACAGTCGCGAAGAACGAGGCAGCTGAGCACAAACGTTGACGCACGAATTTTCACTCTTGCGGTACAGCGACCCAGCGGTGTTACAACGTGTCCTCCAGCTGTTCGAATTCGCGTTCCATTCCACGGCGTGATCACTTTCCTGAGATCTTTCGCTAGCCTCCCGCTGACGATCGAATAGTCTGCACCAGTGTCTACCAATGCACTGACCTGAAGACCGTCAACCAGCACAGGTATGTCGAGTGACACGCGGTCACTAGGTTCAGATGTGGATGTCGGCGTTTCTTCGGCACCGCGATTATTCTCTGACGAAATGCCTTCGGCGTTGCGTGCAAGCGTCGATGGGAGGTCTTCCACACTTTGAGTTCCAGCGACCTTGCCCCCGAAGGCCGCTGCCTTCAGTTTTCCCGACGAGGGCTCGGGGAGCGTTCCCGTGCCGTTACCCCGAAACGTGGCCCAGTGGCTGCGGGTCTCCTCGGAGATGGTGACCACGATTGCCGTCGTGTAAAGGGTGCACGCTGTTGCGCAAGATACTCTTCGATATCCCTTGGCCTTTGACCAATTCGGGGACGAGGGGAATTGACGGAAAATCCGCGCAGTCCAAGTTGCCGGTATGAGCATTCGCGGTAAATGTGACCAGCCTCACCGCAATGATAGCACAGGGGTCGTCTGTCTGGCGTACGCCAGAGATCAGACTTGCGCGTCGGTGCACGGCGACTATCGATGTCCAAATCAGCGTGCGCTGACTGAATCGCGACTGACGGCATCATTGTCTGGATCGGAACGTATGGCATTGTCTGGATCGGGACTTGCGGCACTGTCTGGATCGGGACGTGCGGCACTGGCTGGATCGGAACTCCTTGACCCGAAAGAGGAGTGGCAGATCGCAAGGCTTCCGCGTACGTACGACGGAGACTGTCAGTAGACACAGGAGCCGTTTGCGGATCAACCGACGTGGGCGGAAAACGATGGGCGTGCAGCACCTGCTGGACCTCGTCCCGGATGACACTGGTGATAGAACCAACATCGATTTGCCTTGTCCCGTACATCTTTTCCATTTCTTCCCGGACGACAGATCGAATGATCTCGCGAATCCATTCGGGGCTCTTGCTCCCAGGGGTGGCGAAAATTTCGGGAGTTGAGGCAGCATTCACTTGACGGTCAAACTGGGCAGACCATTGGTGCAGTACTCGCTCCATTGTTGCCGCTTCAGTGAGGAACTCAGCAACACTTTTGGGGGGACTGCGCACCAAACCAGCAAAAAGTTGTTCCTTCACACCACGCATGAGGTGGCGCAACTTTTTTTCTTCTGCCATAGCAGGATCCGCTCTCTTGAAAAGCCGTGTCATGTCCTCGACGTACATAGAGACGGTCTCGTTGGGCATCTGAATGCGTGATTGTAGTGCACGCTCCGCCCGTTCGCGGCGGTCGGGACTCCTGTAGGTCTCCAGGAGGCGACGCTGGAACTCGCGCCAAGATGTCAGAACATCATCCCTGTTCAAAAACCACGTCTTGGCACCGTCTTTTAGGCACGTGTACACGTTCCGGAGCTTCGCGGCATCATCCCAGTAATTGATCGCTGCGACACGTTCGAACTCACTCAGCCAGTCGTCGACATCTTCATGCTGCTCTCCGTGAAAGGGGCTAGGCATCAGCGGGTTCTGGACGGTGCAGTAGATCGGCGTGGAAGGTGTCGGAGCTTGCATGGGATCTTGTATCGAAGTCATAGTCGCTGCGTCAGTGGTTGGTGTCTCAGGCGGTAGGCCTCGTTGGCGGCGGCTTACTCTATGAACAGGAGTGTCCACGGGTGCAGGGCTTGTGTTCCGGCTGCTGGACGGGGTCTTGGGCATCGGGTGGATTGTGAGACGTTGTACCCAGCACCTCCACCAGTCTTGTCACGTTACTCTCGACAAACTTGATAAAAAATGGGCTCGTTTAGTCGACTACTCAAGCAGCGGCTCTGAGAGATCGTCTTTGTCTTCTTTCACTCTTCGATCTCACCCAAGCAAACCATGTGGCAATATATATATATATATATATATATATATATATATATATATATATATATATATATATATATATATATATATATATATTGAATTAAATTACTGCCCCTTATTACCAGAATTTTGATTCGTGTCAATGGTACCAGCGTTGCGAGATTCAAGGTATTTGTCATGGCACAACTTAACTTGAATCTTCTGGGCCTACACATGGTTTCTAGATTCCCTATTGTCTATTGAGGAGTTCTTACACCTTCGTGCATTCTCTCACTGGTAAAAATTATTCGATATGCGAAAAAATATTTACACGTGTGAATAAAGGACCTCGTAGCTGTCACCTTGGGTAGTAGGTTAGTTATTGTTTTTGGAAACAGTTGTTTTTGGCAACAGATTTGGCAACCGAGCATTTGATCATCTACAATTGGTGCATGCTGCAATTGGTTGGTGTAGCGAGCGCTGAGAATCAAGTTGTATTCATTATGTTGTCTTCATGACCTTGAAAGAGCCGACACAGATGTGGTCGATCACCATACACACGTATAGGTATACTGCGGCAAACAGAAAATATTTTAGCTTGATGGGACAGTCCCATATAGAAATTCATCATTCACGCTCTGTGTAACACAATAAATTACAGCTTTTGCGCATCTAGTTTTTGTCTGTATAGTAAATAGATAGCGTACATATTATAGCGGATCGCGAGGATTTGAGTATGCGTTGAAAATGGTGGCAACACTGATGCTATATCAACGAAGATGGAGAAAAAAAGAGAGATATCAAAGAAAGCATGCAGTTTTCTTTTTACACACACAGACCATAAACGCAAGAGGAAGTTCTCAAGAAACAGAGAGTGTATAAGAAATGTAGGGAGGTTAACCTGGCAACGCACAATTTGCTCAGTTTGCTATCTTAAACGTGGGGAGAAGGAAATAAGAAAGTGAGAGATAGAAGGATAGAAAAAAAAATTGCCCGCAGCTTCCCTCGGGGGAACACTGAGGAGGATGCGGAGCATATAATTGGTTAACGGGGTGTTAAAGTGCGACTTACTTGGGTCGATGGCTAAATTGGTTAACGTGGTTGTGAAATGGGGTGTTAAATTGCGACTTACTTGGGTCGATGGCTAAATTGGTTAACGTGGTTGTAGGAGGGGGTGTTAAATGAGTGAACACATACACACGTATGCGAAAGGACGGCGCTGGTCGAAGGGACGTCGATCATTGCGTTTGTGGATTCGTTGGAATTCATTTCACCGCGACCTTGGACGTCGACGCGCCGTACAAACCAACCGACGAGCGGCAACTGAGCGAGCGAGCGCCGACCTTGAGTATATATACTGCGCGACGGCGCATGCACTGTCAGCTGTTGAATGTTCTCGAAGGAGAAGCGCGCGCGCGGCACAGATGGCGACGGCGCGACGGCGCATGCGCTGTCAGCTGTCGAATGTTCTCGAAGGAGAAGCGCGCGCGGCACAGATGGTGGGCGACGGCGCGACGGCGCATGCGCGCGCGTCAGCTGTCGAATGTTCGAGAAGCGGTGCGGACGGCGCGGACGGCGCGGACGGCGCACTACAAGGCGCGAGTATAAGATGCTTCCGCATCTAAAAGATGCACATGACACAGCAAACACACAACACACAGCGCAGTGTTTCACAGGCACTCACTTAGTGCTGTCACTTTTAAGATTCTGGACTGACGCACTTGAAGATCATACACCCAAGATCTTTTCCTTGGTAAAGGCATGGTCATGTAGTCTCTCAAACGCAAATTGGAGGGCCCCGCCATTTTTTGCAAACGAAATTTGTCACACAGGTTGTTGTTTTATTCTGTTCACAATTCCTGGACACCGGATTACCCTGCCTTTTTCTTTACCTATATAGTCTTTCTTCACGACTACCTTACAGAAACACAATGATTGAGCCCCCCCCCCCCCCCCTATAAAGTAATCGTGGCTATGTTCTTCCTGTAATTACTTGGTCATCTCTGTTTTCCGAAATTCGAGCAGTGACCATGCGGAAGTAACAGAAGGTATACCCATGATAGCAAACGAGACTCGAAAAAAAGGCGGCTTAACTTTTACGAACTAGCATTTTGTGCTTTTATCTCCCATTTCCTTAGTTATGACATACTAGCACCTCATTGTTTTCGTAACTTCTTCGCCGGCCTGCTTGCATTAGAAACATAAACACGCACTCACACAAGAATGCCTTAATACCTTCCCACATTTATAATAGAACAGATGAAATCCTTGGTTTTGTTTCATAGAGAATACAATTACGTGAAAATCAGGGCTGCCCGCAGATTGCAAAGTGTATTATCATCGAAATCGCGGCCAGTTTTGCTACAATATAGTTTTGTTTTGATTGAGTCTGCCAAGTAAGGTACACCTCGCTCTACCTTTTTTCATGCACTAGAAGAAATTGCTGATTGATTGATTGATTGATATGAGGGGCTTAAAGTCTCAAACTACCATATGATTATGAGGGACGCCGTAGTGGAGGGCTCCGGAAATTTTGACCACCTAGGGTTCTTTAACCTGCACCCAAATCTGAGCACACGAGCCTACAGCACTTTCGCCTCCACCGAAAATGCAGCCGCCGTAGCCGAGAGTCGATCCCGCGACCTGTGGGTCAGCAGCCGAGTACCTTAGCCTAGAGGAAATTGCTGAATTCATACTTTTTTGTTCGTTTCAAAAACTGAAAGCACCAGACGTGTCATGCCTGTCTTCGTGATGCTACAGGTTAGAGTCACGTACCAAGCACTGAATTTCTACATGTCGAAGTGGATTCTGCAGCTACACATCAGGTCCATTGCGTCTAATTGCAGCGTGTCCGTCATAAGCAGTAGTTCACCATGTGGTACGTGAAGGGAACAACGAAAGCAGTCACTCGGGTACCCTCGAGTATCAGTAGGCAAATCATTCCGGGCTCCTGCAAACCACTCACCTCGAACGGTGGGGCGCTTGGGCGTCAGACGCCACCACTGAGAGGACGTCTATAGCCTTCACGAAATAGACCGAAGGTACCACCCCTTAGATTACCGAGATGTCAGATCACGGAGAATGTAGATGAACTCGTTGTTACTATACATGTCGATGCGCACATATGCAGGTGCCCTGAGAGGAAGTCGTTAAGCCGGCGAAAGTAAAAAAAAAAGTAAAGAATGCAATCGTCGAGGATCATATTCGCAGGCGTCCTTGACAACGACGTAAAACGCGCGTGCGCAAGTACACGACCTGAGAATCTTTACGACAGTAGGCTTTCCAAACCCTTCTTGCATAGATAACACCAAGTAGGAAAGAGAGATAAAGACAACAAATGTTGGCGCAGAGAATGAATCGATTCCCGGCGGAATTCCTGGCCTCCTTTGATGTCCGCGGAGTGGCGTGGGTAAATGGGAAGCCGATAAACAGACCGGTCGGAAATAGGGAGAAAAAAAAAACTGGTGAAGTACGGGCCGTGCACGCCGCTCTTCGTCCGGGTTTCGTCGCCTGCGGTTGTAATTAACGCGTAAAGACACGCCTGAACGAGAACGCGTCGCCGAGCAATACACGCACATGCCTTCTCCCCAGACCTCATTCCTGTCATGCCTACGCTTATGTAGGCTTCGGGTATAGTTGTGTGCAGCACGATGCCCAAGGTTATGGTCTTCCAGTGTCTCGGTCAAGTGTACACTCGAGTGCTTTCTACGGTATTGTTCATCGATCAACACGGCTTCTTTGCGATTTATACCATACTGTCCTGCTTTTTTGCTGCACGAAATAAACAGTGGGTAATCAAAGAAAACACGTACATTGAGGGCTCACCAGATTGCACGCTATTGGTCTTTTTTTTTTCAAAACTTATTCTTGTGGCTTTACCAGCATGCCACCTCCAATCTGCGAGCAGCTGTTATCAATTTCCTCTTGTAGGTATCCTTATTGTTTTGCGGAATGAAAAAAATAAAAGGTCGATACTTAGTAGGCATACTGATTAACCAACTTGCTCCACTTTTTTTTTTGCTGGCCTACGTAAATTACAAGAAAGTGTAACGCGATGTCTGTGGGCCGTTTGCCCAAAAGTCTAAAACAAAAGTTAGACTTTGGGTGAGTTGCTACTGGTTCATTTTCGCGCACAACAGTGGAAGTGGAAACAAGTATGGAACAGCAGAAGTCGACATCAGAAGTGTCTGTTGTGTGTGTTTTACATTATGTCATGGTTTCAATGCATTTATGTAACAATGAAGACACCCGAATAAAAAATTGGCCCCGTATCTGCGTGTTTCACTGCAAATGTCGTCAAAAGACCATAGTCTTGCTCCTGGAGAGAATGAAGAAAACGTTCATTTGATGTTCTGAGCGAGAAAATTGGTGAATTGTATTCTGGAGGCGCGCTGCGTTAGAGAGTTTCGATCCGTGCAGCGAAGGCGAACGAGCGAATCGAGGCACGTTGTACACGAGCGCTATCTGGCACTTATCTTCGAAAACGAAGGAAGGCGTGTGCCTGTCTTTGGAGGCGATAAGGTGTAGAACGCAAAGCGATGGGCAGGTCTCACCACCATGTCGTCACCAAAGCGTTGAAAACGCTTGCCTTTTTGAGCATTGCGTTGCATTGTCAGCGCAGCGTGATAAATGCTATGGTTCTTAGAATTACTTATGCATGCCTTCTCTGGTATAAAAACACACATACAAAATAATGACGTGTTCCTATGGTGCCTCAGATATGCACACTAATTGCTTTTTAAATGACAATCGCACAGGTATGAACACTGAAACTTGAGCAATATTGGTAGGCGCGGTGGATGTGGTTGGCTGTTTGGAGTATCGTTCGGGACTGTTTGAGGTATCGTTACGGTGAACAAGCAGACAAATGTACAAACAGACAGACGGACGAAAATTTTTTTGTCGAAGTAGCCCAAGGAAGACTATCGTCTTCAAAAAATTAAGGCAGCTCCGCACTATAGTATAGCCTAGCCTGAAGGAAGTGCAGGCTTTGGCAGCTTTCTTTGTTTCTCTTCGGTCTTTCGCTTCTTCCTTCCCCTCGTTTTTCCTGGTCTGTCCCCCCGCTTCTCCTGTGTTTTTATCTCTTTATATTTTTTTAATTTCTATTCTTCATCCTCTCTCTTCCTTTCCTTTCTCTCTCTTTTTATTCCTCGCTTCCGTCATCTTTCAATTTTTATACATCGTTCGCGTTATCGTGTTTACCTAGCCATAGTATAGTAACTTCTGCACTTGATATCATCCTTAATGCGCTCGAAGAACAAGAGCCAAAAAACTCCTCCACGCAAGCGTGCGCTTAGTATGCTACAGTAGGTTATGCAGTATGTAATTTCGTCTGCGGTAATATCACCATCAAGGTGCTTGAAGAATAATACTTGAATTAAAGAGAGAGACATGGTGTGAAGAATGGCAGGAAGGTTACCCTCAAAGCAAGTATTTGGTGTGCTCCCCTGCGCAGTGGAAGGGGTAATAGCAGACAGAAAAATAAGTAAAAGGGAGCGAGAGAAAGAGAGTGGGATAGAAGCGAAAATACACACGCACACTTAAATGTCACAAACGTTTGACGAGGCGGGTCGATCGCATAAACTTCACAAGGGCCTTCGTCGCTTTTCGGCGTTCCGATCTTTCCGGCATTCCAAAATTAATTTTTAGGAAAGCGGCTGGTGGTCGAGGCGTACAAAAACTGCTGACATGGAGGGTTTCTGACAGTTGTACTGAGAAGACTGACAAAATATGTTCGATGGTTTCGTCAGCGCCGCAATGATCACACGCAACACTGTCTGCCCATTTGATGCGGCAAGAAAAGGCGTTCGTGTAAGACACCACAAGCCACACACGGCAAAGAACGGTTGTCTAAGATCTGGATAACCCAAATAGAATGGAACGTCGTAGGTATAGATCCAGACAGTGAAGATGGGTGTGTAGAAATTCGGGCGTGTTCCACAGGAATCTGGTGACATCGTGCGCTAGCGCATTAATCCTTGCTGCTGCGTCACTTCCTCCCAGTAGAACGGGATCCATCATGCCATTTTCGTGAGAGTTCTTTGCTGCATCGTTGTCATCCTCGTTATCGATTATTTCGCAGTGGCCTGATAGCTATTGAAAAGTGACATCATGTTCTTTCTGTGGTACTTGCTGAGACAATTGTCTTGTTCCCAGCACCAATTGACCCCGCCGCGGTGGTCTAGTGGCTAAGGTACTCGGCTGCTGACCCGCAGATCGCGGGATTGAATCCCGGTTGCGGCGGCTGCATTTCTGATGGAGGCAAAAATGTTGTAGCCACGTGTGCTCAGATTTGGGTGCACGTTAAAGAACCCCAGGTGGTCGAAATTCCCGGAAGCCTCCGCTACGGCATCTCATATTCATATGTTGGTTTTGGGACGTTAAACCCCACGAATCAATCAATCAATCAATCAATCAATCAATCAATCAATCAATCAATCAATCAATCAATCAATCAATCAATCAATCAATCAATCCAGCACTAATTGGTCGTGAGGCCCACGACGTAGCTGAGTTCGAATACAATACAAAGCTGGTTCTGAATCAGGGAATACGCACCGCTTTAGAGGTGCCTTTAAATGCCTTGATGACAAACATCATGATCAAGACATTCGAAGAGGAAGACGAAGAAGACCTCTTTGGCGCGAGCGCGCTCTCAATTTGCCACAGCTGGCTGTATGCTGCATGTAATTTTACCTGCGTTACGCCAAGCGATCATGACAACATGACAACATACAACAGTCTGGCCAACTAAAGTGACCCGCCCTTAATAAATAAGCTCGTCATGAACTTTGTTTGGCCATGTAATTAAACAGCGTAGCGATAACATCGGCTATTTTTGCAATAGGCCTTGAAGTAGAAATGTATTGATTTTTTTAAAGCACACCAATCAGCCTTTTTGTGGGTTCGAAGAATACTTTAGAGTACGTGGTGTAAGAAACATCGGTCTTTGTGGGCGCCCAATCTGTTCAGCATTCAGTCACAGCTATTTCGCTTTGGCCGATTGCTGAAGGATTTATCATTGTCATTCATCCACGATGCATGAAAGTTCGACCCCACGAAAATTCTTTAATCTGAAAAGGTCTATAATAATGTTCCCAATGCGTTCGAAAATATAGCTAAGTCGTGTTCGGAGGTACTGAATTACATTTGCATAAACAAGTTCTCACTCGTCAATGGCGCAATCTCGTTGCTTCTATAATGAAGAGCTATTTGAATATCAATATTGTCTGCAAGAGTGAATTTTTAAAAATACATGAAGATTGTTTTATCGTCTCCATTGAACGCTTTTTCAGGTAATCTTTGCAAAATTATCTGCATGTGAAAAGAAAATGAATTGTCGTATATTGTAGGGCGGCAATGGTTTTCTGTAAATTATTTCGAGAAGTTTCGCAAGGAATAACGTGTCAGACAGACTTAAACAAGAGATGGACTTGTTCTCTGTAGAGGTATTGTGTATTGTATATAGGTGTCAACAAAACTAGCTCTCTGATAGGGCAATAATAGTGTAATAATGATTGAAATTCCGAAATAGTATAATACATAGGCTCTGCCAGCGTCATCGAATTCTTCAATACGTGGCGATCACGAACGACGCAAACACAAATGGTGCACTGCAACTGCCCACATTATTCACACATAAAAAGGCGCAAACACAAGCGATGTGAAGAAAATACACAAAACACACATACATTAAAAGACGCAAGCACAACCACTGTACTTCAACTACACAAAACATGCACACACCTAAAAAGATGTGAACACGAGCGCTGTACTGCAACTGAGTTGCAGTGCAACGCTTGTATTTGTGTCTTTTTATGTGGGAATGCTTTGTGTCTTTATGCGCTGCGCATCCCATGGCTCACCAACCATAGCCCATCAGTTCTCATTAGAAACCCACTGTTTCACATTGCAACCTGTTCATATATGCATCGCGTGCGAACCTTATCACCAAAATAACATTTTTTTTCTATGAAGCCACGCAGCAAGTGCCCAACGTTAAATATTCAGTTCTTGAACACAAATGACAGCCTTGCAGCTTTACATAAACATTCTTATTGAAACTTTAAAAGAGGCGTGGTTTAATGTCAATTCCTATTAAGCATGATGTGGTGTACATAGATACAGTTTTGCTTTTTGCCTTTCTTATGCTTAACAAGGGCTTAAAAGCATTATGTGGGGCAATGTTTACAATGTAGTAGAGCCGTTATCTGAGCCAATTGGTTCGTGTTACTTGAAAGAAAAGCCAGTCAAGTCAAGGGACCCGAGAAAGAAGGCAGAAGCACACAACGCTGAAGCTAACGACAACGTTAGAGCGGTGTGTTCCAGAGTTTGTAACGCTAGTTCCAGTATTGTGTGCATCGTTAATCAGCAGTGTTGCGTGAATCAGATGAAGGAGACAGTTGCGATAGAGAATGGACCTTTTTCATGGGCGCCTTCTGCTCCTGCGCACTGGAAACACTCTGACGGCGCCACACCGAAATAATTTTGGTGGCTCGTGGCCTCCGAAACCTGCAGGCGCGCCATCTCAAAGGCCATAGATGCGATGAACTCCCACACTCGAGTCGACCGGAAGGCCACCAATTTGGTTTTGGGAAAGTGGTTGACTGGGCAAGTTAGTGATTCAAGATGGACAGAAACACAAACGCAAAACGTAGACAGGAACAGGAATGGCACGGACAATGCTCTCGCCGCTAGTCGCGCTGTATACCTATTGTAAAATAGGTGAACTGATCATTCTGCAACTATGGCAAACAAGATATATTTTCATTCCTTCTTTCACCTGGTGAGGTGGTAGGTGATACTGTCGTACTGCGGATGCATTGTGAGGTTACCTGGCTTACTGCTTTTTTTCAATATAGAGGCACATTCATTAGTTACAGCGCCCTGTGCGTCCGCCTTCTTTCTTTGGCCCTGGGGTATATATGGCTGGCTTTTCTACAATAATGCTTTACAAGAACAAACCAGTCACATGCGTGCAGCGACTTCATGCTATCTTAATTGCAGGCAAATGGTATTTAAAAAAAATGAGTGACAACGTTTCTGGAAATCATATAACGAGTAGTCAATGTACACAAAGTTTCTCCAAAGCAAGCTGTATTCTCATTATCATTGTAACGGATCATATTCGCCTATTGATTAGGTCTTTTCGAATTGCGATTTTCCAGCGGCTGTGCTTCGCATTCCTGCATACGAGTCATATAGGAGAAGATGAAAAAAGTAAAAAAAATGATTTTATGCCTTTCTTGATGACATG
Source organism: Rhipicephalus annulatus (assembly GCA_013436015.1). Classification (NCBI taxonomy): domain Eukaryota; kingdom Metazoa; phylum Arthropoda; class Arachnida; order Ixodida; family Ixodidae; genus Rhipicephalus; species Rhipicephalus annulatus. Next base: position 229,070 of record WOVY01001016.1, on the reverse strand, counting down.
ACTTTAGAGCAGGGGAAGGCGATTTCACACGTCGAAATTTCACGGCACTTCGACCATTTCGTGGGTCTGACTATGCACGAAACGAGCAAACATTCAACGGCGGCAGGCGTTGCAGCTTTGATGGCCTATTTCGGCGTTCTAAGGAGACTGAAATTGCCCAGAGGTCGGAAATACAGGAATATATCGCCACATCAGGTGGCAGAGCCCAAAGGCAGTCACGTAAAGCGTAACGCTACGCAAAATTTCCGGTGGCGTGAATGCCGCTTACCGTAGGTTGACGTCGTATACAAGCGTGGCAAGCGTAACACCTAAGTCGTAAAAACACGACGCCGCTTTCGTGTAGGGCGCTTGCATGTAGGAGGAACCATAGGTCGTGAAATTGTCTAAGTAGGGTGAAATGTCTGGGATGGGGTGCGGGAGACAGGGTAGCGCGTCGACTTACTCGGGAGTTCGCAAACCTAACATATATCGCAACAGCGAAACCACCCGCGCATTTTTGAAGGAATTCTCTAAAGTAGAAGCCGGTCCTTTGCCTGCAAGAACTCACATTAGTGCCGAAACGAAAGTATCCTGTGTGAACACCTTTACGGCAAGTTTTAATCACGAAGCTTACGGCAAGTTTTAATTACAAAGCTCGGAAAACTTTGGGCATGGCGTCGCTCTCATGTGGTGACGAAGAACAATTGCACAGCTCTCCACAATTATCACGATGACGCATTAGGTGCCCGTATAGAGCGAGGTGTGCTTCAGTAGAATGTTATCCCGATAGCGTTTCAAAAAGTACTATTCTTATCTCTGCGTGAGAGTGAAGTTGCAAGCCAACTCATATTATTTGTGAAGTGCCTTTTTCATAGGAATGCGATGGCAACAATTGGCGGCCTTATTCTCTATTCATTAAATACGGGAAAGGAAAAAAAACGCATTTCTCTCTCTCTCTCTCTCTCACACACACACACACACATGCACACACACACACGCACACGCACGCACGCACTCGCACACGCACACACACACGCACACGCACACGCACACACGCACACGCAGAAAAATGGGCATGCAAGCACAGCTACAGCGAAAGCAGGCAGAGTGGCCTTTTAGTGCCTCTCTTAAACACTCTTTCGGTAATTGCCAGAAACCCACTTGCAGGGTGCCCATTACGCTATTAACCATCATAATTTTTGTGTTGCAGGGAGGCTTTCACGATGTTTTGTGCAGTTTTTATAGCGAAAGCTGTTATGAGAACACAACAATGGTCGCGTGTGCCGCATTCGTCCGCCGCTGGTGTCCATAACCACTATCATGCACAAATAAAAAATAAGTAAATAAAACACACCAACGACACCGTGGGATTTCAACCCTGCTTTCCCGTGGGCCAGCCCAGTATTCTACTACAGAGCCATGATGGTGCTTGAAACACCGTTGCAAACCGGCCTTAGGCAAGCTTGATGTCACGAAAGGAATCGCGGTATTATGAGTAGTAAAGTGTTTTAGAAAAAGGAAGAACCAGGCGTGGCACAATGTGAATTGCGTAACACGTGGGTCGTCGAATGTTCCAACCCATTACAAGAGCCTCTGGCGCAAGGAGGAAGGAATACTAAGGAGACGTCCTGGCGTCATATTTGTGAAGCCGCCACAACACAAACACTCGCACCGCAGAAAAACACTTCCTGATTTCCGCCGCGCGGCTATGCGAGGCGGCCTTGAAAGCAGCGTCGTCACCGAGTCTATTCGTGAAGGCTACTCCTTTCGTGTGTTCTTTAAGAGAGAAATGCCCAGCTGTTGCGAATACTCGGTGCAAATCGTGTGCACTGCCGGAAGTACCTGATGTCGCATTTCACGTACGTTCACTTCATTGTTGATTACTAATTCATTGTATTCGCATGCGGAGCTCTTGGGTGTACGCTCCGTTGGTTCGTACTGATCACGCTCACTGAGGATACAGGCGAACTTTTGTTTTCGGTGTCGTAGGCATCTCATCGCGTTTTCGGAAGTTGTGTCGTTCATGCATTAGGGCAATAAGCTTGCTTTTATTGTACCACGTGTGTATGTATTGTGCGGGGTACGCGCGCTGCGTGTTGAGTGTGCACTGGAATTATAAACTTTTACGTGCACGATCGCGTATACAATACTGTGGTGTCTTCTTTTCGACGTGAAGGTACGTCAAGCTCTGTGTTGACGTTGCACGTAATAGCTTTTAAGCAAGCTGGGAAATTCGTGCAGTGCACACTGACACCATATATTCGAGCAAAAAACCGCTAATCAGTTCGTAGATCGGGAAATCGGGGGCTACGAGAAAGGAAAAGAAGGGCTTTAAGCCCAGCAGAACGCGTAAGGCACTGCCGGGTGAGTTCAAATACGATGATGCAGGGGCTGAATGTTCTGTTTATGGCACGTACCGGTGCTGCTTTCGTTGCTGTTGCACAAAACCACTCCACAAAGAATTTCAGCACACAGCGCTGGGGCCTGCCACGCACGGATAGTCTGGGAAACGTGTGGTCGGGACACTTTACAGCATGCAAACCACGGAATGCGTGCTAAGTTTACTCCGGAACTATAAATCCGCGCAGAAACAAACCAGCGTGGAGAGCGCGCCGCAGAGCGTCTGCTGCTTTGTTTGCCCTATACATTTAGGGGCGAAGCTCCGTATGGCGTGGCTGGTGTGTCCCTCGTTGTAGGGCATAACCACCGGTCGCATATACCAGAAAGAGCGGTCCTTAGAATATCCGCTAGATGGCGGCACTTGTACATCATGAATACATGATGAAAAGTTGTGAGGTGGCTGTACTTAGACTGTTCACCAGACAGACGGACGGATGGATGGACGGACGGGCGAACATACCGGTGGATGGACGGACTGATAGGCGCGTGGACGGACAGACAGACAGAGGGGCGGACACATGGACGGACGGACAGAAGGGTGAATGGACGGAAAGACAGAGGGACGGCCGCATGAACAGATGCACGGACGGACGGACAGATGAAATAACGGATGTACGGACGGACGCATGGACGGATGATCGGATGAACGGACGCACCGACGGTCACACGGATGGACGGACACACGGACGGACGCATGTGCGGACGGAAGCAAGAACGAATGGACGGACGAAGGCACGGACGGACTGATGCACGCTTCGCCGCACTAATCATCACTCACTCTGTGGATATGCCGTAATGTTTTGTTTGCCCCATAAATTTGACGTCACTTCCGCCACACTTTTCGCTATGCGTTGGGATACGATAGGGCCTCCCCTCAGCATTTCTTTCCTACATGCTCAGGCTTAATTCTTCATCATCGTCAGCCGCAGAGTTTAAAAATTGCTCAAAATTTCTTGCAAGTGTGCTGCGGATGGCATACTTCTCCGAAGAATGCCTAAGATAACATAGTGAGTGCCTGGATACTACCGAAAAATTATGATTATTTATAGCGCAGTGGGTACCCTGTAAGTGTATTTGTAGCAGTTACCCAAAGAGTGTTTAGGAAAGGCTCCTAAAGACCGCTCCTGCAGCTTTGGCTGTGACTGTGCTGCGCATTCCACGCCGACTCGGCGGTTTTACGATGCTGTGGCGCACGACTATGGAGAATTATGCCTGAAGCTTTTATTATGAATTGGAGCATTCGAAGACTCACTCATTACGCAATTCGCGTTGTATGACACTAAGTTGTTCCTTTGATGCAGTAAAACGCTTTATCAATCATAGTAACGCAATTGATTGATCGATATGTGGGGTTTAACGCCCCAAAACCACCGTATGATTATGAGAGACGTCGTAGTGGAGGGCTCCGGAAATTTAGACCACCTGGGGTTCTTCAACGTGCACCCAATTCTGAGCACACGGGCCTACAACATTTCCGCCTCCATCGGAAATGCAGCCGCCGCAGCCAAGATTAGTAACGCGATTCCTTTCTCAACATCGAGCCTGCCCAAGGCCAGTTTGCAACGGAGTTTTAAGCACCAACGTAGCTCTATGGTAGAATAATTGGCTAGCAAGCAGGAGGGGCAGGGTTTGAATTTTTATGTGTCCTTGGTGTTCTTTCATTTACTTATATTTGTTTTCTTATTTTGTGTGATAGGGGTTACAGATAGCGGTGGCGGCGGTGGACAAGTGTGGCGCACGCGACTCTTGTGATCTCACAACAGCTTTTGCTGTAGAGCATCAAAATTGTGTGACTGGTAGTTAAAACAGAAGAGCGCGCTCTTCTATCATACTACCAGCTGACCACACAGACGTTCGCGTACTTCTGAGGTACTTTTCGTCTCATGCATGCAATATGATCTTCCGGGCAACCCGTGTTCTACTTTCTTTTCTTCTCCTTATCCTTGACTGAGCAAACTTTTGTGTAATGACCTTCAGCACAGAGCAACATATAAGGAATTAGTCTGTCTGACTAACACGAAAGGTTGTACACTATCGCTCACACTTCTCCCTCTTTATTTCTTCTCTTGCTACACTAAATAAAAAACCCCTGCAGTTTAAAATGTCCAGCCCTATTTCCCAGCATTCAGTCACAAAAATGCGAAACGTGTCATTGTAGTTGCACTGTATTTGTCAAATGAAATAACCGGATATAGCCCGATGTTGAAAAAGTTTGCTTTTCAAACAATAAACTGAACTTGACACTCCGCTGACCTCGCTTTGATATTCGGGTTAACTTAGCAATACCTGAGCGCTGTCAGCGTAATTACACAAAGAATTGTTTACGCGCATTAGTCAAACGAAGGGAAAGAGGGGATGTAGGACAAGTTCTATTTCTGATGTTGTTCACTCCTTGCATTCTACGTCGAGTCGGTACAAATAACTTGGAACTTACACATCATATATATAGACGCCACATGTGCTCACTTACCAGCCACAAGTGGTTCTGTCGTCAGCGATGCCTCAGGGGCTGTCCATTCCCCATGGCCACCTGCAAGGAGCAAGGGAAAAAGATTAGGCTGGAGAACAACAAACCTAGCAAGCCGTGAAAAGAAAAATCACGAACACCAAGATTACTCCTTATTATAATGTAATGGTGAGGTGATTTGCCGGAATAGAGCAGCGGTTGTGGTGCTCGTTTGCTTAGCCGAATGTCGAAGGTTGTATCCCTGCCGAGGCAGTGGCATTCCAATGGAGCCGAAATGAAGCCAATGGAGCTGGAACAAGCCCCGAAAACAGTATATGTTTAAGAACAACGGATTGTTGAAAGTTCCAGAGTCCTACTCTGCGACACCTCTCGTAATGATATCGTGCTTATAGGACGCTAAGCCCCTGATATAAGTAATAATGGTAAGACGTAGAACGGTGGGAGACACTTCTTTTTTAAATTTTGCGACCTCTAAACACGCACTGTTCGCAAAATCATCGGCCTAAATTTTTGTGTTTCATGATACATGTAAACATCGATCTAGACTTTAATATGAATGATGATTCTATCTTTGCATGGCGACGCTTATCTGATCGAAGGGTGGTCATTTAAGGGGGAGCCAGCCTATTATTACGTACTATAGATAACAACAGAAAAGCATGAACAATTATCACTTGCGTAGAAACAAGCGTGCGCCACAGTGACATGTGAAACTACCATACCTGCCCATATGCACGTAAGCTTTGGGTCTACTTTTGTTTCCAAAGAATTGAACCTCTTAATCTGATAGCGTATGTGCTATCTTGTTTTCTTTACGTGTGTCCAAGTTTGGGTGCCTTGCCTTCTTTTATGATCAAACAATTTATTTATTTTTTACAGACTGGTTGTAGCACACATCTGTAGTATGCTCACGTTCAAAGTCAAGGAACAACATTGACGGTTAATGGCAGTGATAGTTAATGGCACAAAACGACTAATAAAACATCAATACGTAACGGAAATGCCAGTGATTTTAGTTTGCACATCAAGTGTTTTGTTTCAGAATCGAACAATTAGTGCGGCATAAGGTTAACAATGAAATAAAAATAGACTGATCCATAAGATACTCCCTATTGCTAACTTTGAGCGCAGCTTTCTGTTGGGCCAAATGTGCTTTAAGTTATGGCTATTCGCAGAGAAAGTAATGCAATATTTTTTACGTATTAGAAACTGCCAGTGCTCCAGTGCTACGCTCACCACAATATGCACTGCAGGCGTGGCGAAGCAAGCCGACAGCCTCGTTAGGGCAAGCGAAGCCAGCCGCGACCAACAGGTAGCGGTTTCAACGCATTAAGTATTCCCAATAATGGCGCGAATCTGTCTAGTTTTTGTTTTGCGCATCGGTTAGTGCTTTTTTGATTTATTGGTTGAATAATATGTGAAGTTTAACGTCCAAAAACAACAATGTGATTATGAGAAACGCCGTATTAAAGAGCTCTGGAAATTTCGATCGCATGGGGTTCTTTAACGTGCACCCAAATCTGAGCACACGGGTTTACAGCCTTTTCGCCTTCATCAAAAATGCAGCCGCCGCAGCCAGTTAGTGCCTTTTAAACATCATATACGGTACAAAACTACGTCAGTGAAGTTGAGGTAGACCCCATCATAAAATACTGTTATGCAAAAAAAAAACTGTTATCCTGATCACCAAGAGAAACGTCTATGTTGCGGTATCGTAGGCGTAAGGCTTTGAGGAGGCCAGCTGTCCCCTGCATTAATGTGTTATAGCTTTGTAGAATTTCTAATGATTAGTGAAGTTAGTTACCTTGTACTTTTCATTGATCTTCGGGTAAGCGTTCAGCCGATAATGAATACGCCAATGCAATTTCTTTATATACTGTGCACACCTGAAATACCCTTATTAAACAATCGTCTTTTTTTCTCTGTCTGCGAATATTATATATATATATATATATATATATATATATATATATATATATATATATATATATATATATATATATATATATATATATATGTATATATATATATATATATATATATGTGTGACGTATGAAGCGATGATTGGTAGAAGCCGAGAAAGAAGAAGTGAGAATAGAATAAACATGGGGTATGAGCCAGGCCACGTCTGCCATTCATCATAGCATCACACAACGTAAGAAGGCAGGGATGGTTAGGAGAAGTAGAGGAGGAAGAAGTCAGAACAGAATAAACATGGAGTATGAGCCAGGCCACGTCACCCATTCTTCATAGCGTCACACAAGTCGACAGGATGAAGACCTGGCGGCCACTTCATCAACCAGCCACCACCTCCGAACGTCTCAGCAAGACGCAGTGACCGAACGTGGACCACGAAAGTACATCCCAACACTATACCAAGACCAGCATTATGACAGCACCATCAGACGACCTTCCCATTCCCAAGTACACCGGAGCAGCGGACGATGGACCTGTACAGGACTGGTTCGACCTGTTCGAGTTCCACGCTACCGCTGCATCTTGGTCGGAGCGGGAAATGGTTACTAACTTCAGCGACTACGTCACCGGTGAGGCATTTAAATTTTATCTCACCCACATATTCGACAACGATGAGTCTTGGCAAAAAATAAAACAAGAAGTGATCGTTTGGTTTAAAAAATACGATGACGACTATGACGAAGACTTGCTTGTAACCCACCATCCACAGACAACTGCACTCAGTCGTCAATTTTACAGGCAGTATTCAACCATTCGAACGCACAACAAGATTCGACCTCTGACAAAAGACGAAGTGGCACACGAGTTCAGTGGCAGACGACAACGCGTATTTTGGGAAAAACCCAACCGTCAAGCGCAGCTCCCTTGTGCACGAAAGTCGGCATTTCCCAAGTCGTGGCACCAACATACGACACGAGACGTCACTCACCCTACTGATGCCTTTCATGCTTCGTCTCGCATACATGATCCACCACCTGGTTTTCTACGACGCAGCTCTGCTCCTAACGGTCACTATTCGTGTCATAAGGACGCCTTGTTCATGGTAGACCAGCTGACACATGGGGAAAATACAAAACAACGCCAAGATGATTCAAAGAGTGAAAATCAGTCTTCACGCATTGGAGCAGCTTACTCCCCATCTCGCAGACTTGGCCCGACTCCTGGTTCTCCATCACTTGCCTCTTTCGTCGCTCACAACGCCCACTTCAAATCTAGCACGCTCACAACGGCCGGGATAGAGCTGCGGAGCTCGGTGAATACTCAGCCAAGCCCTGAACCTACCATCCAGATTCAGGCGCAAGAACCACTCGCAGCGAACAGCGAAGAAGAAGCCCCTGATGATGTATCTATCAACTCCGAAGCATTACCTTCATTACCCGAAATGCAGCACAACAGCCTAGAGACCACTACCTGCTCCCTGGACACCATATTCAGTTGCCCAGAAAGTCAGTGTCATGGTCAAAAAGGGCTGCCACCTCAGCTCTTTTCGCAGCAACATCATCAATGCCAGCAAGTCCAAGAACAACAGGGATTCCAAGGGCTATACGAAAAAGAACAACGACGAACACAAACATCATCGGATGATCACTCAAGGGTTAAACGAAGGCGTCTACAAGCTAGTCAAGTGAAGCGACGACAAATTCAATATGTCTCGCCTAAGACAAATAAGTCTTCTGATTCAAGATGTTTTCGCAAAAAGGAACATCGCACAAGTTTTCTCCAGGAGAGATCAAGACCCAGTCTACAATCAAAGCTATTGAGACAACAGGACAAAAAACGACGAAGAAGGTGCAAAAGCACACCCTGTATACCGGAAGGACGCAGAAATCAGCTCATCAGTCTTGGACAACGAACACGCAGATGGGTGGCGCTGCGTGTGTACCAATCAAGGCAAAGAACACGACGCCTAGGCAAATCATGCTGTTGGTGCTCCAAAGCCTTCACACCACGTTCATTCTTTGCAAGTAAGCAAGCACTTTCGTCATCTGCAGTTTCCACGTTCAGGGTGTACTTGTGTTTTCCAGTACGCAACAGTCAGCCTCGCCCACCAGAACTCCAGCACTTACCGGACTGCTGCACTCTCCTGTGAAGCTAAAGTGTGTTAACGGAAACTTTCTGGGACATGGAACGATCTTCCCTTTTTAACAGTGTTCACTTCTAAGCCACGCATTTTCAATTTTCGTTTCTGTTCGTCTGACGCGACTTCCTTCGGGGGGAGGGGGAATCCTGTGACGTAAGAAGGCAGGGATGGTTAGGAGAACTAGAGGAGGAAGAAGTCAGAACAGAATAAACATTGAGTATGAGCCAGGCCACGTCGCCCATTCCTCATAGCGTCACATATATATATATATATATATATATATATATATATATATATATATATATATATATATATATATATATATATATATATATATATATATATATTAGTATATTAAGTTGTGTGGAACTAATCTAGAATTGAGAAGTCTCCCAGCACTCAAGGAAGATTAAATTCTTTCCCGGTAAGCATGTAACCATTCGCTTTGGGTACATGATAGATGATTATTTCAAAAGATGAAAGAGGGTACCCGTAATCGACTTCATGTTTTTATTGCGTGTATATTCTCAAGTGCATTGGAAAGTTAGCTGGAATCGGAAAGAGATCCCATAAACGATGCTCGCCTGCGTGAGCACAAACACAGAAGTACATCGTATGTGCATACGCACATTCATGAATGAACTAGTGTTTTGCACGGAATAGTTTGCTGCAGGAAATCGTTTTGGAAAATGCTTGGGCCTTATAACAAACTGTGCCCATTTTCTGGCAATTGTTGAACAGATATTATTATTGGTGACTGTCCATGGCTCAAACAGTGAAAATCAGTATAAGCGACCACCCAGACTTGAACATGTGAGAACTTCCAATTCAATGTTTGTTGAAACGAAGCAAATTGCACACTTTCCTGTTTTAGTCCATACTACACAGGACGCACTCAAACTCGCTCACACGATACTTTGCGATTCTGAAAAAATTGTAAAAGAAGTCGTTCCGGGCAAAGTTTACAGATGAAGTGTATACACGAAGCTTGCGACTTTACGTTGCAAATTAAAGAGAAAGACAACGTGACATGAGCTTTCATCGGACAGTGCCTAAATAAATATTATAGAAAAGACATTGCTCCCCCCCCTCCTTCCGACGCTTCGACATGCAACACTGTTTAGCACAGCAGATCAATGCGCTGCCGCTCGGTACTGTCTCTCGCACGCTTCGGTGGCCTTGCTGGTCCGTCAGTGCGTGGCTGAACGAAGCGGGCGCGGAAGACACGCAGCAAACAGGCGGGTGACTTGCCCGTCGCTAACGTTGCTGCAGCCTACTGTGTAAGGCCACACCTGTCGCTTCCACGTTTCCCGTCTTTCCATCATTGCCCTGTTCCGAACGAATGACGCTTCTGTTGCTGCCACGATTCTTCCTAAAAGCAGCAGGCCATTGCTCGCGCTGTTGCTGTCGTGGCGCCGGTGCTGTTTCCTCCCTGCTTTCTCCCCTACTTTTCTTGCTTGTATGGGAGCGGCGTGTGTGTCGACACACATAAGCGAAATGCTCCTGGCCAGCCAGCGTAAGGGGTAACCAGCCTCGATCTGTGCGCAGTACACAAGATCACAGAACTAGAGTAAAAAGGAAGTGATACAACTGTTCAACAGTTTCCACTGTGCTCGCGCCGAACTGCTGTTCAGCATACAAAGCAAAAAATTGCGTCTTTTTGACACGCCTTATGCAAGATGATCGAAAATAAATAAATTATGCCTTAAACTGCGTGAATAAAGGTTCGTTACGATGCCATTTTGCTCCGTTTTGAGGTGTCACCGTGTACATTGTCATTTTTTTTGTTGAACTCGAGTGTAGAGCGCCATCATGTTCCAAGCTTTGAAATACCTAATACAATTGTGCAGTACAAATTGTACTACACTACTTTTGTTTCGATTCATAAAATGATAGCCAATAGTAGTTCAGCTATGCTCAAGAAAAAGTTGCACTTACTGAAGGGTGTCTTGAAGGGCCAGTTGTTACATGATACCAAGGGGGAAACAGTGCAAAAATGAGACGAAGAAAGAATGAGCACATAACAAGCACAACCGAGAAATTTATGCCCACGTGATGGTTTCAGTCTTGTTTCCTTCTTCCTACATATTTACCGGTGTAAGAACTTTACAGACAGTTATTTGTTAGCGCATGTGTTGTGGGCTCACTCTTTAGTCTTTCCGTTTTCGCGATGTTTTCCCCTCGGTTGAAGGCTGTTAAACTTCAGTAGAGTTACCTTCTTTGCCTCCTCTATGCACTGATTGTGTTGTCTTTGTGTGAAATTATACTTCTGGTCAGCTTCAATCTCTTCCCTTTTCTGAGCTTGCCTTCCAACATTAAGAATACATCCTCCATTTGCAACAATAGTGAGCACCTTCGATGAAGGACCGAGGAAATATCTTGTCCCTATACGGAAACGAAAAGCAAATCTTATCTTAAGATCGCTTCGTTGTGTCAGTAAGCTAAAAATTAAAAAAACAACAACAAATTAAGGTCACTTGAGCTTCGCCTTCAAGAGTAGAACGCAATAGCGTAATCGGGCCCCGTGTGCAATGCCTTCTCAATTGACAGCATTGCTTCAGCTCTCAGTGTACGCCTCAACCATGCCGTAAGGAAACAAACGAATGCGCTACCAGCATGGGCTTCAAAGCTATCCTGGAATGCCCAATGCAAGTGCAGTTGATAAGTGTCCACTACGCAATATTTTTTTCTTTTCTTTTACGAATTAGCGAAGGGTCTACTACCGACGCCACTACGCGATAGGGCAGAACGAAAACCTACTGAGCAATTCCCTTTGTTCCTATTTATACTGCTGCTGATGGTGAACTGTGTCTGAGCGCTTTGCAATGAATGGAAATTTAAAGCACCCACTGGCTGCGCGATTCTCATGTTTTGGCGCCTGCCGTGATTCTTCACTTCTGTCACACAATATTACATTTGTTAAGGATACTCATTCACCTACATGAAATTCATTTGGTGTTTTTTTTTCGAAGCAGTTGCAAGCAATAGCATGACTTTCTGGTGAAACACCTGCTGCCACGCAGACAGCTGAAACTAGATTGTCATTTAACCAAATTTTTCATTATTTATTTTGTTCGCATCTTGTTGAATTTTTCCCGTCATGACCAAGATGATTTTTCGCTCACAACAAACGACGCCAATGCCAACGCCGATACCGAAATTTCTTCTAAACGAGTTTTTATGACATTGCGTTAAATGTGCGCCGAGTTTTTTCTAGAATTCTCCGTTCGCACCATTGTTTGTCTTGTACTGCACCAATTAGAGAAAAGTTAATTTGCTCCTCCGAAGGCACGCATCACAATGAGGTGGTCTTTTTTACGTGATTGCGTTCGAGAGATCATTCGACAGATATTCTGGTGTCGGCGTCGGCATCGTTGGTTGCAAGCAAAGATTCAGCTTTACCTACAACCACCTTTGTCTATAATCAGCTTTGCTTAAAAAAAACACTACATGAAGGTCATGTAGTGAGAGAGGTTTATTTAGCGCATGCACCGTTGCGTGGAAAAAGCGTAGAATCAAGCCAGGCGTCAAAACATGCGCTATGCGACACGAGCCGGCCGTTTTAAAAGCACAGCCAATACAAAGCGCTCAGACATATTTTGCTATCATCAGCAGCAAAAGTGTCAGCAAAGTGAGCAGCGGCGTAGGTTCTCATGTTGCCTTACGTAGGTGTAGTGGGCCCTTCGGTAATTCACAAAAGGATCCGCGCAAGGGGCACTTCGTAACTGCACTTGCAGCAGGCCTTCAAAGATAGTTTGAAATGGCTTAAAGTAATGCGCACAGACGTTCGTTTTTTTTTTGCGGTACGGTTGAGGCATTCACCAAGAACCGAAGCCAGGCCAGCAATTCAGAAGGCCATGATCACCGCACCCGACTGCGCTATCACGTCCTACGTACAGCAAAGCTCAAGTGCCCGCCAACTTTTCGTTCGGCGCTTCTTGTTTCCACGAAGTGTGCATCACGCCATCTATACAAGACCTGCTTCAAAAAAGTAGTACTAGCGAAAGCACAACTCCGCAATGGTGGCATAAAAGCTAACATTAAAGGACATACAAATAAAGAAACGTGGATATCGTTGTCGCAGATAGCACGGCTATTGTAATACGAACGAATCTATACATTAGGAGAGAAGGAAAAAAGAAGGAGACACAATGAGCCATTCGTCGTACAGTTTCGTGCGAATTGCTTCTCTCTGGACTCTCCCTGAGGGGTAGCAGTGTCTTCGAGAAAACACTCCCGGAGGAGTCGTCATCCGTGTTTTCCCGTCCTCAGTTCCACTGATTTTAGCCTCCGGCCTTTAGCTCATCTTGGCAATTTACACCCCAAAAACGCCCATGCTGCCACTGCTTTTAGAGAAAATGCAGATACAAGGGTCTCCGTAAAATTATTAGTTGATTAAATATTGCGCTCTTCCTCTGATAATTTTTTGAGAAGTACACTTTTCTTTACTAAGACCGGGCACTCCGGAAACGACAATGAACACATACACTCCCGACACATACCTCGAGATGCCATAGTAGACAGCCTTACTTTGTATATACAAAGACTGGGCGACAAAATGTGATAAAATAGAAGTTGTAACTCTCCTTTCAAGTTCTGCCTCTACAGCTACCATATAACTTTGTCAACACCTCTGGTGATAAGTTCCGGATAAGTTCCGTTGTGGTGATAGCCTGTTCCGAAAAACCTACCGAAGATTACCAGAGGGAGGCTATCACCAAAGCTGTTGACAAAGTTACAAAAATAGTAAAGGACATGTGGGCTTCACCTAGAAAGAACCGCTTCAGCAAAGATTAAAATCAGTGTGCGGTTCTGCCTTACATTCATAAGCTTTCTCACGGAATAAAAAAATTTGCCGGGATGTATGGCATTGATGTTGTTTTCCGCGCCCTACTTAGGCGCTACATTTGTCTCAGGCCATTGGCAAAAAGTTCAAAAAACGGGAAAAATAAAATGTAACTGTTGCCTAAAAGAAGAATTAAAGTTCATGAAATGCCGAGGAAAGGTGGTATATCTGATATCAATATATTCTGTGGAAATGTGTACATAGGACAGACTGGCCACAGCATGAATACTAGACTAAAAGAGCATGCTAACTCACTAAGAAAACAAACATATCCACACTTACGAGATTATTGTAAATCATATCATTGTAATCCCGTGTCTCAAGATACATGTATTTTCTTCTCACACACAAATAAATTAAAATATAGACGGCGATTATCAAAAGGAACACGCGCCACCACCAGGAGATGACGTCACCACTAACCCGTTTAAAACTAACACGCCAAGGGTGACACGGTGCCTTAAAAAATAGGCCCTCCTATTGAAACATCGGCCAGCCAGTCTGAGGGACTTCCACTGTTCACCCTGATTATCTCACTACAGAGATAAACTATCACATGAACTTACAGAAGCCTTCCTTATAAATATGTGTATAAGCAAATGCGTCAGTTAACCGTCGGTGGCTCTAACAGATAGAAAGTACAGTGTTTTAAATTCTGTTTAGCCATATCTTTTTATATTTGCCTTTCACATGACTTGCACATGCGGTATGCTGATTCGCAGGTACTTATATGTTTTGTTCCTTTCAAAATAAATTAGTTTCGTTGCCCCGCCACGGTGGTCTAGTGGCTAAGGTACTCGGCTGCTGACCCGCAGGTCGCGGGATCGAATTCCGGCTGCGGCGGCTGGATTTCTGATGAAGGCGGAAATGTTGTAGGCCCGTGTGCTCAGATTTGGGTGCACGTTAAAGAACCCCAGGTGGTCGAAATTTCCGGAGCCATCCACTACGGCGTCTTTCATAATCATATGGTGGTTTTGGGACGTTAAACCCCACATATCAATGAATCAATCAAAATAAATTAGTTGAGAGTTAGCGCTCGTCGGTCCCTCTCTTTTTCGGTATTGTGTGCATGTTAAAAAAGTAATATTAGGAATACATACCATCTCGCCCACATGTCTGCCTTACTCCAGATTAATAGTCGATATGTTCAGCCAGAACTTTACGATGACGGTGCTCGTAAATTTTTCAAGAGAGAACCAATATTTATACCTAACAAAATGAAAGGTGATAGAAAAACTATCAAACAAGTGCGTAGCTTTAAGTTTGTGAAGCTATAGGACCATAAGGTTTACCGGGTTTTGCTTTCTCCGTAAGATACTAAAAGCTACATCCTTTCTTTTTCGTTCAGCTTAAAACTCGTGAAAGCGGGAAGAAGATTAACCTGGTTGCTTCAATAAGGGTATAAGTGGTGCAGCGGTCACTTACTCTGGCGAAGCCTTTTTAACTCCGCCTCGGTCGGCTGTTCGATTCACGCGGCGCGTGGTGGGTCATTTCTTCTGGACCATTTAGTCGAAAGCTCTGCAAACTAGTCACGCTAAAACAAGAGAGCGAATGATGGTCTCACTCGATAGTGTGCAAGCCAAGTGCTTTAAAAACTTAGGCTCACCTCAGTGAATTCTGGCACAATAAGGAGGACTAGATATACGCGCACTTAACAAATCCAAGACATGGAAAGGAGAGTGTAAGAAGCACAAGGAAAGACTTCAAGGATAAACAAAAAATGGGCGCATGAAAGCATCAACTTTTGTGAGTTGTGTTCCAACCAAGATTAAGGTAACAAAAAAAAAACGCAGACAAAATAAATCTAGCATGATTCACCATTACTAAAGTGCACAGATAGCAAGAAAAGAGAAGCTCACTCAGATACACCCAGGTATTTATCTTGCGCTGGGGACTCACTCTGAGTAAGACTCACAGAAATTTTCATCAATCAGACTCAGCCGAATTTATACTCACCATAAGCTTCCTCAAGTGGACTAAGCTAGACTCAAACTCTACCCGACTTCAAAAAGCTCCATCTGAGGTTTCAGGCGTACTTGGTGAGTCTATTTAGGAGGGCATTAGCGTATGATAGCTTTTTCGGTCACGGTGCCAATGTTTTTTTATCGCCGATATCTGAGATTATCGGTGCTCTACGGGGCGCATTTGATTCCTGTATACCGAAATACAAGCTATCAATGGCAGTAATCTAGTAAAAAATATTTTACTAAAGGTACAAACGAGGTATTTTCTCAAGAGGTTCCCGCAAATAAATTTGCGGAGGAAGGTCAAGGTACAAAAACCTCCGCAACTTGCGATGATCAGTAAATACTGAGATACCACATGAATGCCAGTGCGCTTAAAGAGGGAAAGAGAGAACACAAAGAGAAAGGCAGGGAGGTTAACCAGGGCTGAGCCCCGGTAGGCTACCCTGCACTGGGGAAGGGGAGAGGGGCAAGAAAAGTTATAGAGGAGGAGAAAAAAGATCACTGACTGGGCCGACGTGTAACAGTTTCACATCACAAACGATGAAACAGGCCGGAGTCTTTGAGAAAACACAACAGTGCTTTAAGTGTGAGCGTATCAACAGGAGTGGACATAAGACTAAAGGCATAGCTGAAAACAAGCAGACAGGAGTCGCGCCATTCATCCTGTTTTGCAAACATCATGCATTGGTGCAACATGATTGCTAAAATAGAAAATTATAAAGCTATAAGGCAGACAATCAGGTACATTGCTAGAGCACAGCCAAACTGAAAAAACGCATGGGCGTTCCGTCTTACGGAATGCTCGCGCGCCTTTCCGCACCGGCTATGGCTATATAGTCATAATACCTTAGGCTAAATATTGTCGTCGTGCGAGCCCCAGCTTTAGTCAGCTTAGGTTACTTTCGCTAAAATAACAACGCGAAATGCGCGATAGTGATGCGGATAACAATAGATAGACGTCGAACAAAGAACATGGATCAAGAAAATTCTCGCTCAAACATTTTTTAGCTTGCAGCACATTTGTGAATTGAGAAAACAGCAGTGAACAAGCCCCAATGTTCGAGTCAACATAGAGAGCAACGATGTAAAGACAAAATAAGAACAATGAAAGTGAAATGCTCCTGCATAAGAAAAAGCTCAGATTGATTGCACTGGATGGGCAACGCGTCAACAGTACTTCAAACATAACGCCATCAAAGTACTCAGCCATGTGGCAAGCGCTATGCAGAGTGTGCCTTTGGGAGTTATACGACAAAGCCAACTAATTACTGCCTGGCGTTTCCGTACTGTTCATGCACTCTGTGCTTGTGTGCTATCATTTTCTCTAGACACACAGTGCACGAGGAAAGCATCATTTCGGCAATTTTTTTCCATAGTATAGCCTGAACTGACATAAGCTTGCCTTCGCTGTAAACGCCAGATGTGCCCCACTTTCTTGGCCTCATAATATTCTGTACAAAAGCCGGCCTGTAAGTATGCAAATGTGAATGAATGAAAGCAGTCTACCATCACATTATGACATTATAATGAGAGAAAAATGATCGTTTTCTTATGGAATATTCAATTTAGATTCCTTTATAGCCGTATATAATCGTAGCAGAAGTTCACACACTCTGAGAATGACGAGTTTTCCTTTAAACTCTCCTTTTATGGACCTGCAGAAAAATCTTTATAGCGCAAAAGCATTCCGGGTTCGAATCTGAGAGGACACCGTCATCTAATTTTATTTCTGTCAAGAGAATGACATCAGTAATATATAGGCTAGCTTTTCAGGCTCTACGCAAGACGCCTCTAATAATAATCATAACTTCTGGAGTTTTAAATCGTATAACCTCGATATGATTATGAGACAACGCACTGGAGGTCTCCGGAATTTCCAACTCGTGAGGTTCTTTGAATGTGTACGTAAATCTAAGCAGATGAGCTTCTCGTTTCACGTATATATCGAAATCAGCAACTCTGGCCGGGATGCGATTCCGTGATTTTCGCGTCCGCAGTCAAGCATCATTACCAGTAGACTCTGTGATCATTAACTTAACGAGGATGTATTCTCCCTAACCCAACGAGAAAGTAATGCCACACTGAACATAAATATAAATAAAGCTGGCACAACGCATGCGTAGGTCGTTGCTACATTGTAGAAGACCTGACCACTCGAAACGTTGGCCCTCGTAACACCTCGTGCTCCAAGTTTTTGTAGCGAGAATTAAACTGGCCGCATTCGCACCATTTCATCGTGGCCAGTGGCCACAACGCAAGCTGATCTATTGCCTAGCAACCACCAGAGCTGGCAGAACCATTTGCCGCGCCATCTAGCATGACGTCAGAGGAGGAGCTGGTGAAACCACCTTACGACTTAGAGGAGCCAGCATTGCATCGTATATATAGAAGGGTTGGCTCGGTGGGATGCGTCGGCCCATATGGAAAGTGAGTCGGAAGGACTGAAAGAGCCAGGCTTAATTGATCACAACGAAACCAAGAGGAGGCAGTTAGCCGAGCATACGGAAGAAGAACGAGCCGCACGCTTTCTGTGCAGGTGATATTACAGCAGCGTCCACATCCCTCGACAGCCCACAAGGCAGTGAAAGCCCTGCTGTGTTTCTTGAGAAAGACTGGTTTGTGTGAACGCCTCTAACCTGCAGTGAACTTCTACACGCTGCAGTGAAATTACTGTCAGCCTCTCTCTTCTTTTTCTTTTTCTTCTCTTCCCTCTTTCTCATATTTCTTGTCTCCTTCCCTCATCCCCTAGAGAAGGGTAGCCAACCGGATGTGTTTCTGGTTTACCTCCCTGCCTTCTCCCTTTTGTTGCTTCCTTCCTTCCTTTGAGAACGGTATAATTGTACAGAGAGCCAAGCTAAATAATAAGAATAACATTACCTTACCCAGGCGTAACTGAGTTACGCCACAGCGAAATTTTTTCATCGCACCAAGTGCAACTCTTAGAGTGCCGTTCAGCGTGACAGAATTCAGAGAAGCGTTATAAGACTTAGCCTCGGCTTGCACTTTATACGGCTTAGCTGCCACGTAGAAGCTATTACGAAGGCTGCTATTCGACGCATATTGGATACCATAAACAAGCCCTTACGGGGATACTCTACGCGCATGTGTTGAGCAAAAATAAATAAATAAATAAATGCAGTGAAACGTCAACATCACGTGACATGGGCGCCAAGTTTGGTGTTATCATAAATTTATATGAATGAACGCTCGATAAGAAAAAAAACAACACTAACGGTTGAATAGATTGAATGAATCAGGCTGCTTGCTGAATTATTTCGAGAGCTGAGAGCAATTTTATTGGAATAAAAAGGAGACTGAAGGAGGCTTTTATTTTTCTCTAGCCTCTTATTGTTTCTTTCGTATGGCGGCGGCGAGAGTTTGCAAACGCGCGTGTACGGAGTACTTTACGAGCATTGTTTGTGCGACTGCTTAATGGAATCCAGAATTTTCAGAAAAAAAAAACAATATAGCCTTGAAATGCCAGCATTTTCAACACGGAATAAATAAGTGCACCTGTTTTTGTCATGCGCGGGATGTCTTTGCTATCGAGAGAGATTGTTTGACATATATCTTGCTTGAGCTGCTTCCCGTCTATCAGACACACGTGCGTGGTTTGTTGCACGAGTTGACAGCTTAGCCTGGAAGACATATCAAACCATTTCCAGTGGGAAGCCCGTGTTTCTTGCCGCGTTGCCTGTCATCAGAAAATTTCTTTTTACTTCTCCTCCCACAATTAATGCAAGAAAAATAAGCTACTTGGAAACGTTTTGCGTGTGTTCCCGTCACACACAAACAGAGAAAATAATTTCTCTAGTCGTTCATTTGTCATTGCCTAAACACGACGTTCATGGCCCAGAACGAGCATCTTACACTTTTTCTAGAGTGTTCCATTGCCGAAACTGTGGAAAAAGTAAACATCTAAGAAGTATTTTCTATTTTTTCCTAATGCTGTCATCATATGTTCGTGAGACTATATCCACCTGCGGACATCCAGAGACCAGCTGCAAAGAAATTCAACACGCGATCGCCACTAAAGTTGAAATTTACTTTTTGAAATAATGAAGAAGTTAGAAACGTGAACTTCCCCGCGAAGCTTTTTTAGCAGAAACAAAAAGTCGGCAAGAAATAGAGTGAAGCTACCATTTTCAAAATCGCGTTCTGGTACTGTATGATAGCTCTACATGAATCACGCACGATTTGGGACATGCGTAATTGTCAGCGTCATGCAGTGTTCTTTACGTACTCCCAGCCATAATATTTCCCTTTACTCTCACAAGCTAACGTATTTGAGGGAGTTCTTGAATGCCCTTGTAGTTTAAAAGCGGTTTCGTTAAAAGAATTTGATATGCAAAGCTTCGTGGTTCCAAATAGTTAGTTTAGCCATTCTCCGCATTTATTGTTTGGTGAGTTCGAAAACTAAGGGTACATTTTGTAGATTAAATATCCTGCGAGTGAAGATTTAGTGGGGAGTGTCTCTGCGTGCACTGCCCATTAAGCAGAATAAGAAGTCAAAGTTTCACTCGAAGACCGAAACAATGAACACAATAGCGAGAAATCGGAATGTCAAACGAAAAGTTACAGGTTGCTCAAAACTTCCAGCGCACCACTGAAGCACAAAGAAGAGGGCTCGAAAAGAGTGCAGAGTTATACCCTAGACAAGCACGAACTACATATATCTATCTGTCTCTCCATCCATCCGTCCATCCGCCTGTCTTTTCATCTATCTATCTATCTATCTATCTATCTATCTATCTATCTATCTATCTATCTATCTATCTATCTATCTATCTATCTATCTATCTATCTATCTATCTATCTATCTATTCTATCTATCTATCTATCTATCTATCTATCTATCTATCTATCTATCTATCTATCTATCTATCTATCTATCTATCTATCTATCTATCTATCTATCTATCTATCTATCTATCTATCTATCTATCTATCTATCTATCTATCTATCTATCTATCTATCTATCTATCTATCTATCTTCTATCTATCTATCTATCTATCTATCTATCTATCTATCTATCTATCTATCTATCTATCTATCTATCTATCTATCTATCTATCTATCTATCTATCTATCTATCTATCTATCTATCTATCTGTGCATGTCGGGGCACTATGTATCCTTCACTTGACACCCCGCTGCGGTGGTCTAGTGGCTAAGGTACTCGGCTGCTGACCTGCAGGTCGCGGGATCGAATCCCGGCTGCGGCGGCTGCATTTCCGATGGAGGCGGAATTGTTGTAGGCCCGTGTGCTCAGACTTGGGCGCACGTTAAAGAACACCAGTTGGTCGGAATTTCCGGAGCCCTCCACTACGGCGTCTCACATAATCAGATGGTGGTTTCGGACGTTAAACTCCACATATCAATCAATACAAATCCTTGACTTGACACGTAAAAAAGTTTGCATGAGAGAGCATTAGTTCATGACGAATACGATGTACAAACAGGCCATTGCTTGATTTCCGCGATATACTTAAGCGCACGTCATGAAAACTTCTTTTTCAGCCACGTGTGGCACATACCCGCATACTGCAGTCCACATAACGTGGTTGTTAGACACAGATAATTAGAAATTTGTATCAAACAAAAATCAGCGATGACAGAATTTTAAAAATCTTTCCGCCATAGCGTTATGAATCTTGTGTGGCAGGCAATGCGGGTCAGTCGTGAAGAGTGTGTGTGCGATAAAGTTCAGAGTAGCCCCGCCGTGGTGTTCTTGTGGCTAAGGTACTCGGCTGCTGACCCGCAAGTCGCGGGATCGAATCCTGGCGGCGGCGGCTGCATTTCCGATTGAGGCGGAAATGCTGTAGGGCATGGGCTCAGGTTTCAGTGCACGTTAAAGAACCCCAGGTGGTCGAAATTTCCAGAGTCCTCCGCTACGATATCCCTCATAATCATATGGTGGTTTTCGGACGTTAGAATCAATCAATCAATCAATCAATCAATCAATAAATAAATAAATAAATAAATAAATCAATCAATCAATCAATCAATCAATCGATCAATCAATCAATCAATCAATCAATCAATCAATTAATCAATCAATCCTTCATTCAAAGGTTAGAGTAGCGGAAAGATAGGAAACCATATGAAAAGCCGGTATCAAACTCAGATATTCTGCGCGGTAGTGAAGTACTCCACCCCAGAGCTATAAGCCGGCACTTAAAACAGCTTACGAGAAAAACTTTATATTGGTGTCATATTACACCAGCGTAAACTGAGGATTCCGTGTGCCTTATTGGCTTTTTCAGCAACGTAATATACGTTAGATATTAACTCCTGTACCTCATTAAGCTATCGTACATCATTGCAAAAGCTGGAAGAAGGCTGAAAACCACTTATTATGATACTTACATCACTGCACCGTAGCAAGCTGTTCATTTTAATATTATAGACACATGCATTGTAATGTGAGTACCGTCGTTACGCCGGACCATGCATGAGATATCCATCGGTGTCAATGTAGGCGAGGTGCCTAATAAGCCCCCAATAAATCTTGTAGACAGGGAAGGGGAGATGAACTTAGGATCCCACTGCCTGTCTTATGTGCTGCTGCTTCCACAAATAGCTAGTTACGTGAAAATTGACACTTTCCTCAAATGGTGAAGGCGTTCACCAAGTGTCCCAACACCCCTAGGAAAAAAAAATCCTCACTACGGGCTTCCTGCGATATACCCAGTAGGTTAGGGTGGGGTAAAATGCGACAAAAGTTTTAAAATAGTGAATATTTCTAATTATTTCGCTCCTTACAATTAAACATCACTGTAGAAACTCTCCTTTCAGTACCAGGTATGTGCTACATAAATATTGCCATGTTGCCACCATTCAAGGTATTATCTTAAAGATAATTAAAGAAAATGCTCCAGATGTCTCATTTTGTCCCAACCTTAGGGGAAAACAAGATGCCGCACGGGGCAGAATGAGAAAATTTGAAAAAACTTTCATTTCTTCAGTTGTTGCAACACAGAAACACGAAATTCAGTGTGTGGGCCTTTAGGCTGTCTTAAGAAGCCCAGTCCTTGGAAACCATGCATTGAATCTAGACAAAACATGGTCTTGTGTTGCTCCGAAACTCCTTGCAGATCAAAGACCGCCATTGTTCCTTTGTGCCAATATTCTCTTTTTCTGCTGAACGCCTGAACTTCATCGGATGTATTTGATGAATTTTCTTCGCATGTTTTGGCCGTTTTGATGCGGAACTGCCTAGCTGTTTTATGCCTCTTCGTTCACCGGGCCAGATTAACTATTTAATAGTTTAGAGCGCTTGTATTTTTTTTCAATTAGGGCATTGTAGAAACGTAGTTAAAGATGAATCCCAAGACTTGTTTGTGAACGACTTGACATGAAAATTTCGCCATTTTTATGCATCTTTTCAGAGCATCCTTGGGAACACTGAAAAACATCGAAGGCCTCTTTTATACCTCCGGGCATGCACTTACTGTGTACGAAAGCAGCATTGTTTCAGGCGACAAAAAAGAAATAATACCTACAGTTGTACAGCGCTAAGTCGCTACTTGTTCTCACCGCGTGTTGAGAAGACCTACCGCCGTGCATGATTAAGCCTGCTGGAGCACCACGCGCTGTACAGTAAATAGAGGGGTACATCCCCCCACATACATTGTACCTCGGTAGTGGTGCTTTCCTGATTGTACATGCACCCTTTGTAGTCGTGAAGCTCGATGTTTTTGTCATGTACTTTATCCTTGGTTGGAAGTCAATAAACTTCTCTTTGTTGCAGTGCGAATGAAGGGAGTCATGTCCTGAATGGCAACCAGTGATTTTTCATGTCGTTTTCATTCCAGGAAGCTCTACCATTTCTCTTGCTAGTACAAACCCTGCTAAATAAACAAATATACTATATAATGAATGTAAGTTCATAGTTCAAATATCCAGGCCTCTCTAAGTAATTGCATGCCTTTATTTTCGCGTTTCGCCCCTCTCACATGCCAGAACTTAAAAAAAAAACACTTTGCTTACGGACATCAAACTAACTAAACCTTGGGTGTTATGTAGTTCGCAGTTCAGTTTCATTTCGCCCCATTTTGATAGGTCAAAATACACTGATGCCAGCCGTGTAATTTTTCCCGTGCGAACGCAGCGTGCTATCATCAACTTTTACAGATGAAAAAGTACACAAGAATCAGCACTTATTGCTGGAAAATAAAAACAAAGAAAAGTTGTTTTTGTATTAGCTACAGAGACCGGCAAAGTAAAATGTCGCATTTTGCCCTGCAGTGTTTCATTTTACCCCACCCTACCCCACTACTCACAGTAGACAAAAAAATTGCTGAAACTCCCAGCGCTTGACTCAAATAATAAGAAAGAATATGATACAGGCCACTCCTCGCCAAATGCATTGCATGACGTCCACTCCTGGTATGAATCGGGATCTACTAACTCCTTCTATCACTTTTACACTGCGGCTTGTGGACGGGCCTCTCCACCACGATAGAACTATGAGGCACGCTGTAGTAGAGGGCTCTGCAAATTTCAACCACCCGGTGTTCTTTAGCGTCCACTGACATCGTGCAGTGCATGGGTCTTCAGCACATCGTGCCCACAAAAACGCGGCCACTACAACCGACATCGAACCCGGGACCTTCAGATGAGCAGTCAATCACCGTAACACCTTAAGAACAGTGGAGAGTCATTTTGGTGTCCGCGAACACCTGCAGTCTTCGATTTTGAAGGTTTGCTATGTTTAAACTTCAGATGTCATTTCATTTGGCCAGCAAAGTAAATCTTTTCCTCGCTTTGTTTTTATTGCATTCCTTGTACACTATATAGTCAGTGAAATAAAGAGGGATGGCTTTGATTCTCAAAGAACTGGCGGGGTGCTCACCCAGTAATGCGGCGCTTTCCAACGCGCGATGACCATTTGGACGATGTTTGGAAAAGCTTTACGCTTGCTTCCCTCCGGCGTTTTTAAAATATCGATAGTCGACTGAGTGGACGTGCTCAGCCGGCATGTGCCAAGACCTCGAGCTCCAGAGTCACCCATGAGAACTTAATTCTGCACAAGAAAGCAATTTTCCTTGAAGCTTAAGACTCTTGTATAAAGCAACAAGCCACGTTTGTGTGAAAACAGAAGAGCCTATTAGATTTCCGTCTCTACCGTTGTTTCAAGCAAAAGGATCATGATTTGTCTGAGGTGATTGCGCACTTTTTTTTCTGTTCTCTGCCGGCACTTTCATTAAAGCTTTTAAGCGTTTAAGTATTTGTTGGTTAGTACCATCATTAGCGTTGGTCACACTTTTTTAGTGTGCTGCTCAGAAAAAATACATCTATTCATTCAGGCATGTCACCTTTAGCGTTTTTTACGAGGTTATCATTAAGATTATTCTAGTTGCACATGACTTAATTTAAACAAAGGCTTAAGCAAAGAGCCTTGTGAACCTAAGTTGTCTAATAACCTAATAATCCACCACTTCAACTCAGTAGTTTCCTTTCTGTCGATAGTTCTAAAATTGACGTACTTTGAATGCTGTGTCCTAGCATTTGCGTAAAATATGCATCGAATTTCGGTGCAGGTTGACATGGCACGCTTTGAAAGAGCGGAAAGTTTATGAGTTCCTTCTCTAAATGTTCTGAATAAATAAATAAATAAATAAATAAATAAATAAATAAATAAATAAATAAATAAATAAATAATTAATATAATTTATTTATTAATTAATTTTACAGATGCTATTGCAACCAGAGTACCCACCAAGCGCTGAAAAACCAAATCTGAAGTCTACCAGCTTTATCAAGGGCTTCTCAACAGTATGTGCTATTTTCGTGTAACTACCATGTCAACACTGTGGATGCTAATGTAACATGTCTCACTCTAACAAGACACGGAGCAGTCACCGCGCGTTTCTTGAAATGCCTGTTCAATATCAATCTTTTGTTTTGACCAAACACCTTCTCTCAATACATTCCCTGCTATAACTTGAGCCATCGTGGAAAGTCTTGAAATCGTGGAATTACTCACAGTAAAACGGGGCGACATAACATAACTTGGATTGTGGCAATATTAACTGAGAAGAGCGCGACACCACGGTGATATTACCGGGTGTGCATATTCGCCATTTCATTCGTCCGAAACAAGCAGGAACCTTTAGAATGACCTGTTCTGGGTCGAGTGGATTGATTGATATGTGAGGTTTAACGTCCCAATACCACCATATGATTAGGAGAGACGCCGCAGTGGAGGGCTCCGGCAATTTCGACCACTTGGGGTTCTTTAACGTGCACCCAAATCTAAGCACACGGGCCTACAACATTTCCGCCTCCATCGGAAATGCAGCTGCCACAGCCGGGATTCGATCCTGCGACCTGCGGACCAGACTGTCTGACTCTAATCACTGAAAATCACTGCTTTGCAACAAGATGAAAAGAGAACATTGATGAGTAGGACAAACGCTTGTTTTGCCCATCAGTATATTTTTTCTGTCATACGTCTATTCCAGACTCTTCAATATTCAGGATTATGAACGAAGCAATCCGGCAACAAATTTCTTTCAAACATCTCATGCATATCAGCGACTAGCAGAAGGACGCCACAGCTGCTGAGATAAAGAAGAACAACTGATAAAGAATGTAAATAAAAGTGAAACAAACAGCGCAAACGCAATAACAGAAAGAGACGGGAGCCCAAAGTGCAGCTTCGCCCATGTAAAACAGTGTTTCCGCTTTACTGCCGCATCGAGCGCCGATTTGTTTTCTGGAGACGTTGATAAGAATCGATTTGAGAGCACCACTCGCTTACCGCCGGAGGCGCTGTGCTCACTTTTATGTTTTCGAGATATTTGCCAACTATCTCGCAAAGCAGTACTGTGGACTTTCGCTTCCGGTGAGCAACTCTCGATTTCCGGTAAAGAAACACTGGACAAAACTGAACGGCAAGGGAAGCTTCGCAACGCGAGTGAGTTCATCGAAATAAACCGACAAATGAGCTCGCTGTGTTTTTCACGTCGGTAGCAGTGAAAGCATCTGCTGTGGAAGCCCGCGTTTAAGAAGTGTATGAAAGGTATGAGAGAAACGACATAATGGTTTAAAGCGATGAGCGGCCGGGGTATACATACACTTGCGTAGCGCCAGAAAGCGCGTGGCAGCCATTCCTTTTTTTTTAACACGAAAGTGTTTAAGCCGCAGTCCACCAAGGCTCCACTCACGTATTTACGTCTTGAAGATGACGTTGGGAAGTTTACACTAACAATTGGCAATGAAAAAACAAGAAAACGTTTCGTCATTGCAAGTCGAACCAATGACCTCTCCCTCCGCAGCACGTGATGCGAATTGACTCGACCACAAACAGTACATCCTTTGTAGTACTAATGACGAGGTATCTATTCCCTTCATTTACTGTCGGCGGTACTTCGAGCTCGGCAACTACAGCTGGTTCTCGTTATCATTGGTGAGATGGCGCAATCTGTGCGAGGGTGCGCTTTAAATGTCGTCGCTCCGTACGTTGCGATGCGCGCGCACTTCTCTCGCGATCAGGGTGGTTTGCACGCTTTCTGATGACATTGAAGTTCCTGAGAAGATGAAGGTCACATGGCTCGCTGCAGTGGCCTCATTTGCGAAAGACGCGCGGTGCTTTAACACTGTGGCACTTATCTGTTCACATTGGTCCCTGTACTTAGGTCCGGTGCAGGTTAAAGAGCAGCAAGTGGTGGAAATACCCGGAGCCCTCCACTATGAGACAATTAATAATTATATCGTCATTTCGGGACCTTGAAGCCGAGATAGCGTTGTCAGTTTGCCTTCATCGTGTGTATACCTTTGCGCTCATTTCATGCGTTTTTCTTGGTGTTTGAGCAGCAAGCTTCAAGTGTCCAACTGCCACAGTTGTTTGTTCGCACCCATTCTGTATCTGTTCTTTTCGTGTGAACTTCATATTTCAGGAGTGTGCTGCAAGTTTTCAGTTGATTGCTTTTCTTCGCGTGACCTCGGAATTTGTTGCTATAGCAGTCATTCCTTAGCCCTTGTGCGGAAACAATGCAGAATAAACGATCACTAACTTTCGTTAAGGAACCTTTAACTTTCGTGTTTTACCATTTATTATGACGGGGCCTCAGCCATGTTTCGTTAAATCGAAAGCTCTACTGGTCAATTGGAGCAAGTTTGCTGTATATCTCAGCGTGGCCTTGATGCGAAGAATAGATGACGCGGGGCGAGCAACGCTCGCACCACGTCATTTGCTCCCACAGCTACTCTACGCTGTGGGAATGGGAAAGGGGAGTGTAATGATGAAATATGGAGGAACGAGAAGATAAAAAGAAAAAACGATTGTCCGTAAATGGCCTGACACGTATGTAGTTGTAGGACTTCACTAAAGTAAAGGTGTTCACATAAGCCCGTATTCCTCAAAAAGCGCAAGAGGCCTTTGACTGCCTTTTGAGCCGACGAAAGACAAGAACGGCTCCAGTAGCATCTGCACAGAGCGAAAACGGGACAGAATGAGGTCAGGACAAGAATTCAGTATCTACTGAAGAGACCAAGACAGAACATTCCGCCCTGGTCTTGTTTTGTCTCGTATTCTTAATTACTCTTTGGTTTATGAAGAACTTTGTGCCACGCAGGGCCGGTGGGTTTCAGTTAAGCCATAGTGCTACAGTCCTGTGACGCGGGGAAAACGCGAGGACACTGGTTCATCTGTGCGGAAGTTGTCAACGCGGTCGTGGTGGCAACCTATGCCGGACCATCCTGCGAAGGTCGTTTGGCCTGCTGATGAGCTAAAGCGGCAACGTTAGTACTAGCTTGGCAAGTGGCAGGCTGAAGCGAGTGCAACGAAAATTTCCGTGAACTAAACATCGAAGGAGGGATGCTGAAAAACAACAGTGCACTATGAGCTTTAGGGGCGGCAAGCGACGCCTCACATTTGACTTCGGCGACAGCTCCGAAAACTAACAAACCGACGGTAATGAGTGCACGTAGCACGGAGCGTAAGACTATTCATATTGTTCGGCTGCAAACTGTGCTTCGGGCACGAGGGTAAAAACGATAACCCAGTAAACAAGCCTTCATTTACATAACTGGAAATATCAGAGCTAAGTCACTGCCACTTTGTTTTTATCGCCATATCTTTAGAAAGACCGCGTCGCATATACTGCCTTGTCTTCGTCGGTCATTGTCAGAGAGCGAAAACTCGCTATAGATTAAAAATTAAATAAATGTCGTGATGGAGCCCTCATTGAATCCAGATCATCTGCGAGGCCACTACGCCAGTGTTTGGAACTCATTCTACAAAGAAAAAAAAAAGCACCATAGAAGTGACATGCAGGGCCAGGAATCATGTTAACATTCGGAACACAATTTCTTCAGTCATTTCACTAGGCGTGCCTCATTTCTTTCTTTCTTTCTTTCTTTCTTTCTTTCTTTCTTTCTTTCTTTCTTTCTTTCTTTCTTCTTTCTTTCTTTCTTTCTTTAGTTCTTTATTGGTTTATTCGGAGATATTACAAAATTCTCCAAGGAGACACGGCTAAAGGCAAACATTGCCTGACTAGTCCGTGCCACCCAGACGACCACAGCAGCAGGAAAAGACATATACAAATATAAAAGGGTACAAGAAAATCACATACTACACCTCAGATTAATGTTACACAGTCATATAGCACTAAGAAAAAGAGAAGAAGGGAACATATTAACACTTTTAACATAAAATATGCACGCAGAACTCTCGAGAAAAAAAATCGCATTATACTAATCGACAAAAATATTAAAAAAAACTAGGAACAACTTGTAGGGCTCACAAGCCCGATAACACTCACTTATTACCGTGTTCCTTTTCGGCCACTTGTGGATTGTTTTAAACATTATTATTTACAAGCGTTATCAGCATTTGAAACAGTTCTTTCCTAGAAAAACGGTTAAACAGTTTGTAGAAAAATAGCTGTACTACATGTTGTGATACATTTAATATGCGTTGCATGATTGTTGCTTAATTTACAGACTCATGCCCCGCCACGGGGAGCTAGTGGCTAAGGTACTCTGCTGCTGACCCGCAGGTCACGGGATCAAATCCCGGCTGTGACGGCTGCATTTACGATGAAGGCGGGAATGCTGTAGGCCCGTGTACTCAGGTTTGCGTGCACGTTAAAGAACCCCAGGCGGTCGAAATTTCCGGAGCCCTCCACTACGGCGTCTTTCATAATCATATGGTGGTTTTTGGACGTTATTCCCCACTAATCAATCAATTTACAGACTCATGCAACCACTCCTGCTATGTCTCGTCTACCGTGACAGCAGTATTTGTAAGTAAAACAAAATGTTGTGTAGAAAAAGCCCGAAATGGCACCAGGAATCACCCCATCTGATGTGCGCAACAAGTGCGTAGTTTTAATACCCACCCATTATAAAGGATTCGCCCCTAATTCATTATCATAATCAGCAATCGCATCAAAAAGTTCATGGCTATGTATGTGCTTGTATTGTTTTATAGAATTATAGGGCCTCCTTCACTAATTCGCGAAAAACGTTGGACGATCTCCCCGGAGGGATTCCTGATGGGATGCGAAGCAGTAGCGGTGTGCACAGTGTTGACCCGGTAGGAGTGGGCGTTGACGCGTGTGCTGGAAGAACAGTTTGTAGCAAAACTCGCTGTAGCGTTTATTCGAGTAAACGTTTGTTTGAAACGCAAAAACACGGGAGGAGTGTTGGGTTTCGTGTATGTTTTATCGCAGATAAATGAGTCGAAAGAGTGTTTTCACTCAAAGTGTGGTCGGGCGTTGCGGGCGAGAGAGGGTGAATCGAGAGAGAACTGTGTTGCGACATTTTCATAGAGGGTGTGCGTTGCGAGCGGGTGGAGGAGCCGGAAGCTGCGGGCGCTGCAGTGATCGTGTGGCGGGAGAGGGAGATAGTGACGTCAGAGCGCACCTGCAATAAAAGCGTATGAGGGGCGCGGGACGTTAACGCGCAACTGCGGCATGACGTACTTGGCGCCGCTCCAACACCTGCGGCGAGGGGAACGCATTGCGGCACGTTTGTATGGACGTACGGACGTACAGCGTTACACACGTGAGTCTAAGAGCTGCTTCGCATCCAAAAATGATGCTTTACGACACATAGACACTTCGCTATTGTACTTGCAACAGGAATGCACACCACGAAAGCTTAAAACGGTCAATGTTACGCGCACAGATGTGTCTTAAGTCACTACACGGGTGATGTGTTCGTCAAGAACTCAAGCTAGGCAAGCGATCGAGGCCCCGACGCAAACGCGGCTCGATTATGCTATCGCGTTGTACTTTTTGGATGAAGACCAAGGCTCCATAAAGTATTTTCTTGTTTACGTTTACATCGATCATACACCTGACAGTCGCTACATTGATATATAGTGTTGTAAGGAAGCCCCATTGGCTTACTCGTTAGTCGTAAAATAGTGAATTTTTTGTTCGCTTTTCTGTCCAACTTCGTCGCCATAAGAACGACTACAGTTCCTGAGATAAGAGCCTGCGTAGACTATTAAGAGAATGGCCTCAAAAAACGGCAAACCCGAGAGATACAATTTGCTTATCTTGCTCTGTAATATATAGGACTGTTGTAACATGGGAGAGGCCTTTGTCCTGCAGTAAACGTAGTCAGGCTGATGATGATGATGATGATGATGATGATATAAAACATGCAAGTGAGAGACAAGGGCTTCATTTTCAAGTGCGGCTTGAGCTGCTTTACTGTGCCACGCTTTAGAATCTTTGACAACGGCAATTCTTGTGAAGTGTGCCAACCTCTGCTCCCGGCTAGTTCTTCGTAGCCGTTTCAGTGCATGATTTGCTTTTGACACTTTTCCTTAGTTTAATTTTATATGTTCTCCCCTGTCTGCTAGAACATGAGTAATTAGAGGTAACTTCAGTGAGTCCTCACACCTGCGTGTCTCAAACGTAAGGCTGTGTGGTATAGTAAAGCCGACAGACAGAAAAGTCAAGGAAAACTTTGATGACACTATCCGTAGTTTTTATCTGTAGGGCAGTAACCATGTCGTTGCCCTGAAAATAAATAAATTTAAAGATAAGATAAAGCTGTCTTTGGTAGGAATAAAAAATGCAGCTGGTGCTCTCCAACGTACTCAAGATTATACGCGTGTAAAACACTATAATGCGGACAGGAGAACGACTACATTCATATCTCAGGTAGTTGTGCACCGAATACGCTGTTCGAGGTCGTAGGTTCACTCGCTACCGAATACAATCGTTTATTCGTACACTTTATTTCTTTTTCATTGATTAAATTCTTACTAGAAAATAATTAGAACTACAAACAATGTCCCCTATGCTTTCCCAGGTTTCTCTGCCTGTCGGCTTCTCTGCATGCCCCCCCCCCCCCTCAAAAAAAAAAAGAAAAACAAAAACTGACTACGTGATTGATTATCTTCCTTACGCAGAGTTGAGAGTCATTAAAAAAGGATGACAACAAAGTTCGGAATGTGTGAGCCCCGCCGCGGTGGTCTAGTTGCAAAGGTACTCGACTGCTGACCCGCAGGGCGCGGGTTCGAATCCCGGTTGCGGCGGCTGCATTTCCGATGGAGGCGGAAATGTTGTAGGCCCGTTTGCTCAGATTCGGGTGCACGTTAAAGAACCCCAGGTGGTCTAAATTTCCGGAGCCCTCCACTACGGCGTCTCTCATAATCATATAGTGGTTTTGGGACGTTAAACCCCACATATTAATCAATCAATGAAATGTGTGACGTCAAAGTTTGAAGATATCAGTAATATTACTAAAATTAAGCTGACAACCACACGCAAGCAATAAATGCAGCCAAGGTTTAAGCAGCAAGGGTGTAGCACCCTCATTTTGGACCCGATAAAGCGACAAAGCGTCGAAATACTGGTTCAGTCAGGTATTTGCTTCGCTGCGTTGGCATAAGCCTAAAAACACTATCCGAGAATTCATCTTTATTTTTAGGTCGAATGAAAATTGCACAGTTATAGTAAAGAAAAATAAGCCAGTTTTTCTTCTTCTATACATGTGTCACTCTCAGTTATATTGTTCGGAACCTCAATTTATTTACTTAACGTGCATTCTGAGTGATCTACAGGTAATTGTCTTTTTCCCGTTAATGTTACTTGTTTTCTCCTAGAAAAAAAAGCAACAAGTTGATGTATGGGTTAGTCAGAGCTATCGAGAAATGTTCTAGCGATCTGCCTTTTTTTTACTATCTTAGTTCGCATGGCCGACTAAGAGGGTGTGGGGGGGGAGAGAGGGAAGTGATAGTAAGAGGTACTGACGGCACCATTTGGACGCATCTCAATGGGCTCACTGCGGGGTCTGCCCACTTCCTGCTTTTAGGAAATGAATGCTTCACCTCGTAAGGAACCCTTTCTCGCAAAACCCGAGCACACAACGAACCATTTTCGCATGTTCTCTTCTTTTCTCTGCCGATCTGTTCTCGTTAGGCCCGCAGCGAGGCAGTCAGTATTTTCTGCAAGACACTTTTCAGAGAAAAAAGTGCCCATACAGTTATCAACGAGTGGAAGATATGTGGCTCTTCCACCAATGCGGTTGCTTGGCAACGTTATACCTGTGGTGAGAAGATGGGGCGTCGTTGCTGTATTCTTAGCACAAGATTGTTGTTATAGCTGCAGCAGCAATGGAATGGGAGCTATAGTGCGAGTCATTTGAGAATGTTGGGACGCACGGGCGGGGGAATCATCGACAAAAGAAAGTAT
This sequence comes from Rhipicephalus annulatus, assembly GCA_013436015.1. NCBI lineage: Eukaryota > Metazoa > Arthropoda > Arachnida > Ixodida > Ixodidae > Rhipicephalus > Rhipicephalus annulatus. The sequence goes on along the minus strand of WOVY01001016.1, from coordinate 195,686 downwards.
GTCCGCAACATCTTCGACGTATACCGTAACACGTCCCTCACGCGGCTAAATAACACTGTAGGCAAGCGAACGCTGATAGTGCTGGCGAAGATATGCAGCTATGGGATCCACTTTTATTCGAGAAACAGCACGCAACCATCGAGGACAGAGTGCTTGATCATTGCGACAAAAGCCACAAGTGCCTCAACAAACGTCAGCGTGGGCGTCCGAAAAAAAATGCATGTGCTAAAAGTCGTTAAAAAGTAACATAGTACTCAAGTGTATGTTTGTGTGAGTAGGTGTACTAAAATTCACATGACCTCAATGTAGGACAACATTATCAGAACGCCACAAATTGCCATTATTTGTGACGTCATACTGACGTCAAAACATCTACCGAGAAGAAAAAGGGGAAGGTTTTCTTTGCTTCGAGCACTCTTAGGGGATTACGTTAGGGAGTCTGTGAGCTTTTTGATCAGAATGCCTGTCTCGCCTTGAACAAGCAGCGATGTTGAAATTTCCTGTTAAGTCAGATAAAGAAGATAGAACGACGTATTAGGGCTGCACTAAAACGGGGCTATATACGATCCGAGAGAGTGGAGGCTACAATGTTGCCGCTTCCGACGCAGCACCTACTGTATTGCAAAGAATAGCAAGGCATTTTCTCGTAGGTCTAAAATATATTTTCCAGAATGTGAACCTAAACTCTTCACATAATGCTCGGTTCCTTTATAAAATACTGCAGTCCTGATCCATTCCTCTAGACGCTATCGTAAGTAGACGCCATCGTAATTCAACACGTTAAAGAAAAAAAAAGCGCCCAAACTTTGTGGTCGTACCACGCGCATTCTTTTGTTTCTCGTGTCTTTGTTTTTATACCCTCTCTAAACGTAAAACAGCTCCATGACTGATTATTTCATCAATCCAACTATGTTAAAGATACAAAAAAGACAGAAGTCACAAAAACTGTGGCAGCTAAAAAGAAATTCTGGGCCGAAGATGTTGTTCACTTGGGGACAACCATCAGCCACAAGAAGAATAGTTTGCTATACTTCTTCTTCAGCAATGCCAAAGAAAAGCAAGATGTGACAGCACCTTCGCGCGCTTCGGAAACGAGGCTATTATTGAAAGATGCTCTTCACGAAAGGCCCACGCACACGAAGTTGATTTTAGAGTGAACAAGCAAAGGCATCAAAGCCAGAAAGGGAAAAAAAGAAGACGCAGCGACGTTATTTTAAAGATAACGTGGTAGCTCTTGTCACACAATATCTGAAATCATCTGCGCAAGCCTTATTTTAGCTACGAATATATTCCTATACTACGAACATGATACGAGAAGAAAAAAGAAAAGACAGAACACCAGCGCTATCCCGTATTTAGCTTCCCTTTAGTTTCAGTTATTTTCATTTCCGCCTTAGGTAGAAGCACCGACCTGATGGAAATAGTCAGGCCTCGCATCATTATTTTTCTGTTGATAGTTAAATAAAGGTCACATGGCTGTCACTGTCCTGTCTGTTTCGAACTGCTCGTTTTCTTCTAAGTGTTTGGGCGAGAAAACATGGTATTACTGATGGAACCAAGCTTGCAATCCCGATCCTCTTCTTTAAAAGGTTGGTTTGCCTTGTATTGATACAGGTAGACGGAAATAACGCTGTTTTAGGATTTTCTTCATAATACACGAGCACGAAAGCCATATGTAACGATGCCGGAGGCTCTCTGGGTACATATGGGAATGATAGGTGCCAACACAACAGCAGGCGGAAGTTTTGAGCGGAGAGTTACACGTTATAGAAAATAACCAACTGATTACAATTAAAATTACTTTCTTGAAAACGTTATTCATTACAGCGGTCAATCATGGCCCCAGAAAAAGTAACTGAGTAATTAAATACATGTAATCAATTAGGCAAATACGTTTTGAAGGTAAGTAACATTTGCGTTACTTAGCTGCAAAAGCATATTAACGCAACACAAAAACACAACCTTTGTCAAACGTTAACGAACTACAATGACTTTTATGGTAGACGGGTCTTGGAGGTCGCGTGGAGGCTGGTAAGACTACTGTGGCTTCTGTGATATTGCGTATTACGTTGTTTTCTGCAAGAGTTGTTCCCGAAGTGGTTGCTGATGTAGCAAGTTTCTTCGTTAAGAGGACTTCTGCGACGCTTAACCCTTTCTCATTGCGTGGGCTGGAGGAAAGGGCAATATTATCACGTAGAAACACCTTGCACACTAAGCTCGTTGTTGCACAGAACTTCGAGGCTAGTGTTCATGTACCCCCGCAAAAGTCGTGGGTTGGTGTTGCTCGCGTTGAGGAAAGGCGTTGCAGAAGGTGAAAACTATCCACTCATTTACACGAAGTGCTGGGTATCGTATGGGTGAGTAACCTTGCGTTGCGCGAGGGTTGGCTCATATATTGTAAACTGAGTGATATAAAGCGACATAGTGTCGACAACAATGCCAGGTGCTAATGTCCATAATGTCTACTTTAAACTCACCGACTAATAGAAAGGGTTTCTGCTTGTACGTGGTTTATATTATTCTGACACAAAAACATGACTAATATTAGTTTATTGTGGAGCCTTATTTTATTCCTAAACACACATATGCTTCACTAAAGGAACCGTTTTCTATGCACCATAACAGCGGAGAGTGATAGTCGACAATAAAAACAAAGCGAACGAGCTCCTAAGGTCCACAATGTGTAGGTTGAAGTCGCCGACTAGTAAAAAGGATTTGTGTTTTTATAACTGCTTTATGTGATTCTGTTACAATTATGATTGATATATTACTTTATGTTGAACGTTTGTTTTTAAAATACCGGTACTTCGTTTAGCGAAGTGCCACTATAACCATATGAAACGACTAGAGGCAGAAAAAAAAAATTACCAAACCAAGCTTTAATCTAAAGAATGAAGTCTACTTGAAGTGTAAAAGTCGTCCTAAAGGAACCCGTGCTGAAGCAGAGAATTATATAATGGGATACTTCAGTAAATGCAAACGACAAGAAAAAAACACAACCGAACTTTACTTGGAGGACTTTCACGGGTGAAACGCAGCTACGGTTATACAACCACTCCGGTTTCATGTTGAGTGTAACGGCACAGTGGCACCGGCATCTAAGATACACGTAATCCCACACTTACCTCTTACTCTTTCGTTTATTCTTAATCGTCCGTACCTACATAAATGAGTTTGCCGGTCTCCAGTTCCCGATGAGTCGTGCATGTCGCCGAGTGGCGAGTGGTGAGTGGCGCGCAGAAAAGTAAACGTGGTGTTCTTTCAGGAGACCGTATATACTTCCCTTAATAACATTCCTTTTGTTGAGCGTACACCCGATAGAGATTAAGCGAGGGCTGGGAACACCTGTACGCTTTTGTGAAGGGCCCGCGAGCCGACAAGAAACGCTTGAGCGCAGCGCCGACAAATAGTCCGCGCTGTTGCCTCTCTGCTGAATTATATAGATGCGTCTCTGGAGTATCGTGCACGAAACAGACAGCGCATCCCTCCTGATTACGTGCAGATTCCTCCGCTGTGTTGAGCTTAGCGTGCTACAGTAACGCACCTTCTTATCCGAAAAATATTAAGAACAAAAACTGAGCGTTACGAGATGCGGGAATGTCCTTGCTGTAATGCCGTTCACGGGTTCATCGTGGGTGCTCTCGTAAAAAGGATTTGTAGTTCCAAACACAGTGCATCCGGCGCGCGCTTTAGGACCTCAAATGTGCTTCGCAGTTATGTCGTGTGATTCACTCGCGTACACCGACTTTCTCTGCTACAAGCACAGTGTTTCCACTTGCGTATAATACACGCCATTACTGAACGTACTTGTTAATATTCTTGCGGCAAAATTTATGTTTATGCCGTCAGCTTGTCAAGGTCCAATGTTGTCGGGGTTTTAACGTCATCCCGAGCAAAATTAGCAGAGCATAAAAGTTTTATACATTGAAAATAAAACAAAAAATTAAGACATATGCGGAGGTATGTTTTTCGTAATGAGCACATATTTTGGTATCCGGATTTTGGATTAACGTAGTGACGGGAAAGTTCAAAAACTTTGAAATGGAAATAATTATAAGACAAAAGTAAAAGTAAAATACAATTCACTCAGTAGGGTTGACTGGCGGGCTAGTTGGTACAAACTCATAATGGAATAATTGGCGCTTGTTTGTCGCTTCTCTTGTGTCCCATTGGTTTGCGCTTCCAATTATTCCATTACAATTCACTCAATTGTATAATACTGCTAGGTGAACATTGTAAGTTTCTGTAAGGCTTTTATAAGAGCGCGTATTCTGACATGTCTTATATTGTGTCCAGTATACACAACGCATGCATATTATTTCTGTTTCTCTTACTGTTCCAACTTGTCGCTTGAAACATAAACTTCTCCAACTTCTAAAATTAGAGGCAGGATGCTTCATTCTACGGTACAGTCTCAGTGATCTGCACTCGTCAGCTTGCAAACTCTTTGCCACATTTGTTATTGGCGATCAGCAGTGGTGCCCTCGCACTTGTCATGGTTAGCTTCGAATGAAAAGAAATTGGACGATAAAAAACAAAGTAAAAGCAGACTTCGACAAAAGCGAGTTGCAGGCAGCTTTGTCTCGGACCCGACATGTGGGAGCCATCTGTGAGTGTTTGATGGACAAACAGCATTAGCGGAGTCAGCAGTATCTCCAAGCACCCGTTGACTGTTGATACAACCGGCAAAGCCTTCGTAGTTAGTGAACGGCTGTCGAACGCCGATAATCGGACTCGCAACTTTGCATCAGCAACAACGAAGGTGCAGCTCCAGCAGCAGTCATCCGACTCTGGAAGCAAACAAGCAGCTCTTTTCCTCCTGCGACGTATTCTTTTCTTCAACGGGTTCACAGCAAGAAACTTTATGTTTCATGTCAATCGCTGCAGAGTTTGTTTCGGGCGGTTCTCGAGATGACTTCGTTACAATTCAATTGAAAAAGTGCCCCTGTTGTCCTCAGCCTGACTCTTCTGATATATTTTGTTTTATTTGTTAAACTCACAATTGGTTTTGTCACGCTTCATTTGCGGCTTTCTTCTTTTCTCCTCTCGAACTTGAAAAGAATTTCTTGAAGAGACAACAAAGTATGGAAAATGGTTTTAGCTGGAGCATCGAATACAGAGAAGTTACAAAAATTGACTTTTTCAGCATCAACATCAGCCGAACTTCCCTCGCAAGATGAAGAGAGAGAGACATAGAGAGAGAGCGGGGAAATATGAAGGACCGGGAGGTTAACCAGAGGTTAACCGGTACATCATGGCGTGTCACATTTCACTATGATTGGGTCTTAGGTATTTTTTGTACCCTGTCTACTATGCTGCGTAGACACCATGGTGTGTGATTAGGTCCTCGGCTTCATATATATGAGTGTGTTCCTTGCAATAAATCTTAGTTACGAATTCAGCACTCTGTGATCTCTTGCTCAGTCCTTGTCTATATTTTTGCGCTGTTTTTACATCACAAGGAAAGCAAGACAGTGATGAGACAAAACCCAGGCTAGAGTAATCAAAACAAAAAAAAATCTGTTCTATAATTCTATGCTAAAGACAGGCACGAGGAAACATGACGTTAGTTATAGCATGAGAACAGAACGACGGCAAACAGACAAGAAGGACTCGAGCGCTCGTGTCCTTCTTGTCTCTTTGTCGTCGTTCTGTTCTCGCGCTATAACTATCGTCGTGTCATACCAACTAGCCCAAACTGCCACACTTCTAAGCGAGAGAACAGTTGGAATGTAAAAAGGTACAGAGAGATAAACACCATTTGCCTACACCCACAAAACCAATAAACGCTGCATGTGAAAGCGCATTTGGTGCCTACTGCTGTGGTATCTCTGGAGTCGACCTGCCAACAGGGTTTCCTGTAAGTGGAAGTGCGCCAACGCGGCCAGTGTATTGTACTATTTAATTTCTATCGGTGCTAGTACGCTTCTTCATCTACGATCGACCAAGACTATGCACCACTGAATTCACTGTGTGAAGGTAGAGATAACGAGTAAATATATTGTTCAACTACTTCATTTGCGATACTCAAGGCACAAGAACGGTGAAGCAGGTGTCCTCCGCAGCCACCAATTCTGTGCTTCCAGAGAGTGCAAACCGCAACTGCACATAACAGCAGCTCACTATGGCTTCCTTTCATCGATCAGCGTATGTTTAGCTACGATAGGGGGCGTCGTAACAGCCGGCAATCGAGAGCTCAGGTGACTGCTGGCCAGCACTGTCTCCTAGGTCAACAGGTCACTGGGACTCCAGACCCTGCGAGCTTTCACGTAGAATCGAATGCATACGCTTAAAATCAGTGCCGTACGTGTTAAATATTTTTCACGTGACAAGTAAGGAATGAAGGCTTGACGAATAACCCATAGCTCCACTGGTTCACATAAAAATAGCCATCTCGCTTCCCAGCCAAGAATCCATTTCTGTGTTTTGAATTCATAATTACATTCTGGTTCTCCACAAGTACTTAAGGTTCCAATCGCTCTGAGGCCGACATCTATTCGTTCCTGCGTTTGAGACATGAATAGAGGCTTAACATTATGAACGTGCGACGTGAAGCAATGCTGACACATAAACTGCGCACAAAAATTCGTATTACAATCTACTGGCGAGTGTTTCGTACTCTGTGACAAGTTTTCGAAATACTAGCGTGATCCAAGTTTGCTTACTAAACGAGAAATGAAATTTGTTCTTAGAATTCTATTCAAGCTCCCCTAAGTCAAACGGCTTTGTTTCTCGCGCGTTTGTCAAAGTGAACCTCATTTGAGGTCAAAGTACGAGAAATTAATGACGTGGAAAAGCATGTCATGCGTATATATATATATATATATATATATATATATATATATATATATAGAGAGAGAGAGAGAGAGAGAGAGAGAGATAAAAGCACAATGCCTCTTCACGAAGTGAATCATGCCGAGTGGGCGAAACACTAGGAATCGTTCTTACTGTAAATCGCTATAGTGGCATCACCCGCTCACACATGTAAATGAGTAGCAACGCAGGTGTTAAGTATATTCGTTATGTTTTTGAAGTTGAGGCCCCTGCTTCTCGGGCCATCAACTCGCAAAAACGGCTTGTTGTTGGCGTAGCCGTTTCGTGCTGCTTCCCGAGCTCTAACCTTTAGGCAGGTGCACGTTAAGCACCACGTGGTTAAAATTTTCGGAGCTCTTCACTACAGCGTGTGACGTAATTCTACCGTGGTCCCGGTGCGTAAAACACCATAAATTATTATTAAAATTTACCAAAGGCCATTTATTATATTTAAATTTGTCACTGAGACTTCGGTTGTATAGGCTGTGATTCAGCTTCTTATAGATTCAACATGAGGCGCGAATATTTCTTTAGAAGAAATGTACACTGAATAGATTATAAAGCACGTACGTTTGACGAATAATAATAATACAAATGTATCCACAATTTCTACAATGACTGTGAAGTCTTCAGGACTCGACGTCAACAATGACGCCTCTTTCAACATTTCCCAAAGTGGTTCGCTCATTGTTCGCCGGCACTGGGCTTTACTTCAAAAAGCGCGTGTGTGCTAAAGCATTTCGTTATCAAATGTCAAGTGTCAAATCTCAAAAGGACAGCAATTCAATGGCAAGTGAAAGGATTTAGAACACTCGCCTGCTTTCACCCCGACCGGGTACATGCATTTGACCGTCGCTGGTTTAGCTCGAAATCCTCAACGCGCCGAGGACTTGAAAGGAACTTGTCGGGAGGAGAACACGGTAAGACGAAAACGAAGAGTAAGCAGCTACAGTGTCGGGTGCACCTTCTCGGAATTGTTGCGAAAGGCATGACATTTTTAAATAACGAGGTGCACTGCTGAAATCCTAAACCCTATTCACATGATGCGCTGCCCCGTCCGTGACTAGGGCTCAAAAAATGCTTGACATTCCATTCAGCATGTAGTGGCAGCATAATATACAAAACGTGAAACGTCAAATTTTTTTTTCTGCACTTGATTGTGTAGCGTTTCTGTATAAATTGTGAGCTAGACGACATAAAAACGCCTCCGCCTCCTTGGAGGCGTTTCAAGCGATGCATCAAACTGTGAGCTCACTAGAACGCATACAGACACTCCAAAACAAACATTTAGGATACTTGGTTTCGATTGAAATCTTTTAATTTGCATATCTGCGGATCGCAGTGTACTGAAACTTTGGAATTCGGCACGAAGTGCCAACTGATGTTAGCACACACTTGATCTTTGATTGCAGCTTTGAATACAACTACCTTTACTCGGTGTAATTTTATTACGTTAGGTTTGGTTAGACGTCACCTTAACAAGCACGTAACATTGAACGACAGACCATCAACGCCGTTATCTGTGTGTTCTTCCTTGCTTTCTTTTTTGCTTTCCTTCTTGCTTTCTTGCTTGCTTGCTTTCTTTTGACGTAAACTATTGACATTGATAGAAACTTTTGATGTAAACTATTCACGTGAACTTTAGACAATGTGTTCGTAAGTCCTACACCGAAAGTCTTGCTCTCTGTCTTTTGGTGTTCGTGCGAAAAACGAATAGAATATTAATGCAAGTGCATCATTTGTGTTGGGGCAAATTAGGATCAAAGTTCTAATCTGTCGTATATTAAGAATGCAGATTAGATCATGACTGGTGCCGCGGAAACACAGAAAGGCTTCCTTTTTCACCTCTCTGACAAAAATAGAGGATTGCTCTTGCATATAGTAAAGCCTCTACGCGTCATTTCGCAATGTAATTGGATCTAGTAATGTTAGACACGTACGACCTGAAAGAAAATACGTGTTAATTATTACTAGTTTTTTTACAATGAAATGTACTGTGAATGTTATGTACAGAACTGTCTTATATTTATAAAGTCTCATTTGTCTGTAAGCCACGCAGTTTTTCCATTAAAGCCGCACGACGGAGCCTCGCAGTTGTAGACAAAGTCCAGCCTATACTTAGGAAGGTATGTGCATTGTGCAAGTTTTCAAATGTTTCTTTCTTTCATATTGCAATGCTTGTAGGTTGTGACTAACCAACTAGTTCTAACTTTGTGTGCACCAAGTGCTTGTGTTTTTAACCTTTGTTTCTCTTCTGTCTTGTAAGATTCCGTAGGCGTGCGCAAGGGGAAGGCTGAAGAAAGGTAGCGTGTGCCCTCTCACGTGCCAGCGCCGAATTCTGGCCAATGCCTTTTACTCTGTCCGATCTTTCAAGCAATTTATTCTCGTGCAGCGTTATGGCTACGTTGGCCTGACGATTGCGCGACGAAGGACCACTGATGTTGCATTAAGACAACTGTTCACGTGCTAAAATTTACTCTGGAAAGCGAAGGACCAGTGGAAGACTTTTGTGAACAGCACGTGACAGTTTCATTCTCATCGTTGCATGAGAACCGAAACTTGTTTTTTTGTCTTAGTTTTTCCTTCCACCTCAATGAATGAAGTGTGGGTCGCTAAGCCAAAAGTTGCTCCCACCTTAACTTCCTCTAGTAATAGTACGCGGGGTTTTACATACCAATACCACGATGTGATTACGAGAGACGCTGTCTTGTGCTTTTTTCACGCGCACTGACAACGCACCAGTACAAGGGCTTCTCCCATTTTGCGTCCACCGAAATGTGACCGTCACGGCCGGAATTGAACCAGCGATCTTTAGTTCAACAGCTGAGTTCCTTAGTCACTTATCCACCGAGAAGAACCCCCCCTCTCCCTCTCTCCTCTGCGCAAGCAAATCGGTAATTCCGTTGTGGTGTTTGCTGGAGCCAGAGTATGTTTTCTGCATACTGCAACTGCACACTGAGGGCGTAACACATTTGTTAGAGGAAGGTTACACTTGCCTTTTACGACCGCGATCACGTCACTAGACAAGCGTGTATAGGCGGAACCAGCACATAGGCATAGCACCATTCACGCTACTGCTATGATGTCCGAGCTCACGACATTGTCGAGTAGCGAGTCGCGCGATAGGAAAACATGCTACTACCTGAATATATTCATCGGAAAAAGCATAAACCATCACTGCCATAGCTACTTTCAACAAATAAAACATCATTGTAAAGAGATCCAGCTATTCACTGGCATTGGTATTATTGGTCGATGGTTTCCGCCTAATAACCTGCGAAAGAGAATATTGTACACCCCTTAGATTTTTTTAAACGAAGAATGATGATGAAGCGGTGATAGAGCAATGTGCGGCTATGGCTTACCGTATACATGCAATCATACTACAAACACCGGTTAGCATTCACTGATGTTGGCTCGCCATTGCCTTATGTCAGTTCATGATTGCCAAAGCATCACTGGGGGGGGGGGGGCAGATTTGGGTGCACGTTAAAGAACCCCAGGTGGTCGAAATTTCCGGAGCCCTCCACTACGGCGTCTCTCATAATCTTATGGTGGTTTTGGGACGTTAAACCCCACATATCAATCAATCAATCAAGCATCACCGGTGAAATGCAGTCTATAGAGCATAACCATGTGGCTTTGTGGTTTGGTTTCCATACGCACAGTAGGCAGCAAAAAATGCAGTTTCGTGAAGACAGCGTCAGAGACAGGATGCAGACAGTTGACAAATACGAATAAAAGCATCAGACAAAGAGAAAATACAATATAAACAGAAAATAGGCACCAGACAAAGAAACTGCAAGCAGCATTGTAGTCCGAACGAAATGGCGGCTGTGCGGAATGCTTAGATCTCGCCGATACGCAAGTCTTCCCTGAAATGGACAATCCGTAACGCGCTCGATGTTAAGTTTAGTATTTCATAGAATCTAACACGGAAAAAGTTGAAAGAATATGTTTCACTTTTTTTCATTATCTTTCTCATACAAAAAGCAAGGAGGCATCAGTTGACTCAGACGTTATGCAGACGTGTTCAGCTACTCGAATGATCTGGGCTTAATAGAGCATTCTATTCATCATAATCATTATTATTATCATCAGGCTGATTACGACCACTGCAGGACAAAGGCCTCTCCCATGTTCCACCAGTTAACCCGGTCCTGTGCTTACTTTTCTATTCAGTATACTACAACACCTGTCATAACTGCGAACACACCTAGTGTCGGCTAATGCAGCCTAAATATGATCAGCCTCTGCTAGTATCCACAAATGATGGTTTGTTCTGGGTGACGACGATTAACTGCAGTACCAATGCCACCTAGTATTGCACATTGCGCTCTAGTCGCTGTTAGAACAGCCACCCAGTCTTTACTCAACCTCAATAGAATCTCGCATATACACAAGCAACGCATGCTGGTTCCGCTTGAATTAAAATGATTCGTTGAAAGACGTCCAGTGAAGAGGAGTTCGGGTGACACCCAAACTGAAATATCCTGGGTTTGTGTAGGTGAGAGGGAATTAACGGATTAAATTAAAAAAAAAAGTTCAGGAGAGGCAGACGCAGATGCGGTCGTTGCGCCTCTTGTTCCGCGGCTTCCACTGCTCAAAAAGGCCCCCGTGCCTCATTCAGCCCGACAGCAAATTAATGATCCGGGCCGACCACGTTTGCATACAACCCGAGAATTCGTGTAGATAGCCTCTCCATTGAAACATGCTCAATTCTCTTCAATAGTTCTTGTGGTTACTTTGGCCACTTTGTCGCATTTTCAAAATCACCGCGAGAAACTCGGAATCAAAGTACATGAATGTATGACAGGGATCAATGATGAGACTACAAGGATCAATACCTATACCACCGTACAGTCATTTGTACAGTCATTTTTGGAAAAATAAAAATAAAAAGACAAGGATCGACAATAGACTGCAGCGCGAGACGGGAAAAAGGGAGCAGAATATCAAGCATGAAATATGCGCAAAAAAAAGAAAAGGAAGAGAAAGGAAAAGAAGGTAGCGGAAAAAAAAAGAGACGACGGACGACAAAGTACGGCGGCGAGGAGGCTACTTTACACGCAGAAAACGGAATATCGAATGTGGTCGGTGGTGAATGATGCCACGTACATGCGCGAAGGCTCCCGTGCTTTCTTGCATTCTTATGGCCCTTTCGTCAAACTCCCTATCCTTTGGCTCGCTTTTTTGTTCTTTCCATGAAAACACTATATTCAAGGCTGATGAATCGGAAAGCTCTATTTCTAGAGAGACAGAGGGAGAGCTCGTTCGGTTGACGGGCCTGTGCGGTATTCAATGCATACTTCTTGATTTTAGTTTTGTCTAAACCTTTTAGACTTTTATCCTAAAACACTCTCCTTACAACCAAGTTTTAATTCTTCTAATTTCCTTACTTGGTTGTCTCGGCGTGCTTGTCTAGCGGTTTTTAACTTTAGAGACGGTGCTACAGTAGACCACTTCTCATTCTCAAGCAAGGCCGCAGTGAACAATATTTCAAGGCACTGTCCTCGAGGAGTCACACTCATTATATCTTGCCACTGACCACATTTAAAGCTTTTTCTCAGCTGATTTTGCGCCTGATATAAATCAATTTTTATTTATCTTTTTTGTGCCAGTAATGTGCAATTAGCATGTTTTTTTATAAGTTGTCGCTAATTTGGCATTCGACACTAAGGGAATGTGAAGAAATTAATTCTGCACTTCCTAGCTAATTGGTTTTGCTGTTTGTATGTGTGCGTTCTTGTTACTCGCTTGGGACGAGCACAAGGATGAGCAGTCATTCTCTTCCTCTGTATTTAGGAGGCATTATGGTGTTCAAAAGTGAAGCTATGGAGGTTAACAATTGCGAATTACATGGTGGGCCGTGAACTTCTGAAGAACCCATCAGAAAAAATATGCTAGTTAACTTTGATCATTTGTTGTTGATTAACCAGCGTACCGACCTACAGTAGCACAACAACGTTTAGCTTTATCTCGTGGAGCTGCTGTCGACGCGGCTACAAGTAAAACTCGTAACATTGTGCTCGAAAACAAGGGCCATCGTAACTGAGCTACCGGGCTGAAAATTTGTAAGTTTGCACCCTGACTGGGGTGAGAATCAACACCATTACTTTGCAAGCCTGCATTTTTAACTTGATAACAGCTTAATTGAGCATTTATTTAGCGTTAACTTGTGTGGCTATAAATGTCTACAACAGTTCACTCAGAAAAGCTGTACATTTATTATTTGAAAAGACATGTTAGTTTTTTTCTGCTTTCCATCAAGGTTGTCGCGTGTTTTCGGTATTAAAAGGAAGATTGGTAACCACGTCACTCTGAAGTGGCTGACTGAGCTATTTCAGGTAATCAAGACAGCAATGCCCACGAGCGGGTATGTTTACATTGTGCATGTCAAGTGATGACACACACGAGAAGCGTTATTAACATGACTTCTTTTCTGATGCAAAATGAACCTCATTAAAGATCGAATATGTAGAAAAATCAGCACCGTTAGTTACAGCTTAACTGCTCCGTTCATATGGCCATCAGAGATCATGGCGTCATATTCTATAGAGTTGTCCTCAATTGCGTGGACTAGAATGGTTGCAAACAGAGGTGGAACCGTACCAGAACACCTGCACGTAGAGGATGAAAAAAAAAAGAAATGCCTGCAGCTGTTGTGCCAGTTTTTTTTAGCTTTCTATTCATGTGTACGTGTGTTGGTGCTTTTCAGATCTGAATGAAAATCACCCTAATAGATTGGCTCGTCTTCTTGCTGAACCTCTGCCAGCTTTCAAGTCAATAATCTTGGAACACTTTAGTTTTCGTGGTCATCATTGGTGCATCCTAACGTTACTAAGTAATCTCTGTGAGATATCTAGTAGCATCAAGCACTTGCCGAGTATCTTATGTTAACTATTAGAAGAAAAGGAGGAGGATGTGTGTGCGGCGCGTGTCTTGGATTTGACTGATTTAGAACGGCCAGCAATGAACGCGTTGCAACGGTGCTCTGGGCAATAAAGTGACCCCTGTTACATCTTTTCAACGAGGTGGCTTCCTTTCTTCTTCATGTTATACCAATCAGAACAAACAACGAAAATTTCTAAGTATCAATATTTCAAGAATTCCTAGCTGCCAACCTGTTTTCTTATTAGCCTCTGCATTCTTCATTTATTTCTATTTTTATACGTGTTGTTTCGCAGATATTGATGCACTCATATGGCATCGTTGAACTCCTTTCATACAAAGCTCAAAGCAAGTAGAGAAGGGCAAGAACTTAAAGCGTCCCATATTCCGCATTTAAGACTTATGGTGTAATATACAAAACGTATTGTAGTGTAGCCTTGACAGGAAAACATATCTATAGGCACAAAATCATTCATTTAACAGCACTGAAGTTCGCGTCCCAAATTGCATCGAAAGATAAGCTAGCAGAAAGAAAAACACAGAGATAAAAAGTTACTGGGGAACGCTAAGCTTTTTCAATAAGCACAACTTAATGACACCATGAGGTTTGAAACCAAGAAACTAATCAAACCAACAGGTTGTGTTTAACAAAGAAAAAAAAAACCACGAGCCGTTTTTTACTCTACCACCCCCGATTCGTTAATTCAGTAAGTAAAGTAATGTGGATAGGAGTATACCATGACGTATTCACGCTGTCCGATAAGTAAACAGTGATATCAAACTTTTCTGAATTATTTGAAAAAAATATATTCATAAAAACACGAAAACCCAATTTAACTCATAAAGAGCTTAGACTTATAGGAGATAAAGCACTACCCCTAACACAGCGCTTTAGCACTCTACTTTTGAGTGCAAATTTGATCATAGAAGTAAATTGGAATAATTTCTGGTACCTGAACACATCTGTCAAACATAAGCACTGAAGGCAATGACTTAAGACAAGAATCGAATTCTTTGGAGAACTTCGGAATCCTTGATTTCGCTACTTTGCTCTACAAACAATTAAGTGACAATACTTTCTATCGTTTCTTTATCGGATAACCATTTTTCGGTTTTTCGCCCTGGGGTTCGCTACATGTTTTGAGAATGAAGCTGGAAACTATCTATAATTACACAGCAGGTGACAAAATTGCACAAGACCAGAAAACTAATAATGAGTAAGGGCTTTGCTCTAGTTTACCAATGACCCACTAGTTTTCAGATGTTTCTTTTTTCAAACTGCCTACACTATCCGTCCTTTCTGCTAATCACATTAACATCTGGCATTATTGATTAATGATGCGAGATCTCTGAATGCATAGATATCGGTCTCCACAGTTCCATACGACTTACAACGAGCACCGATGAGTCATTATTAACCCCGCCACCTTAGCTACCCCCTCCCCTGCCTCTTCGATTTACACTAATTTACCAGGTGTCGTTTGAATGGTTTTGTAGAAATACCAACAAAAATGTCAAAAACAATTTGTGGCAGGGTTTTTTTGTTGTATAGGAACTTTGCCCTATGGCTGTGCGTGAGAGGCATAAAAGTTGCATGTATTTTGAAGATTACTTCTTATGATATATACGCAAAAAACATCTGCATGCGGTTATTTTGTTTCTTTGTTTTAAGCTGAGTAGCGTGTATCATTGAATTGCCGGTTCCACGTTCGATTCGTCAGCGCTATGTTTCCGGTTGGAAGCTGTTTCTTTTCGCCATGTTTGTCCAACGGGATTTGTTCTTTTTCGTGTGAGGTTCAGTCTCCGTACATGAACATCCCATCGACATGCGTTTTATACTCTTATGTCAGTTGCTTCTTATTGAAGATAACGGAGAGGCGAGCGGGTTGGTACTGATCCATAGAAACGTGAATGTAGCGCGGAAGGACACGGACAAGAAAGGGTGAACCATAAGCTAACATTCTTGTCCGTGTCTTTCCGCGCTACATTTACGTTGCTATGCTTCTTACTGAATAAATAAAATAGACCTGAAATAACGTGAGGTTCGGAGCTAGTTGGTACGTTCGCCCATTTAATAAAGTCAACTATTTCAAGTGGATCCCAAGAGTAAAGCATCATAAATAGTGAAAGAGAGCACACAGATCACTGTGCACCCGTCACTTCTCTCCGTCCTTGTGGCTTTACTACTTTTGAAACGACGCAGAATATACAGCTGCTAAGATTGCTGGCGCGCTACGCTTAGCGGAAAGAAGTCGAAAAGGCGATATACGTAGGTATTGGTTTACCCACTGCTATGCCACTGTTGTTGCCCTCTTGCAACCCACCTTTCTACGGGAAGATCAATTTGTCACCAGAATTTGGGCGAAATCATGTTTTCTCACCAACAACATTGCGCTGCAGTCCCATAGGAACGGGTCCGTCTTCCATGCTGTGCCAGGTAACGACGGATTGATAACGTCCCACATACGCAGCTATGATTCCCCAGTCTTCGTTCCCGTGCTGATCAGACTGTCTTCGACAGTGTCATGCAGTTTCATGTTTGCTTCACGAAAAATCGTCAACACCAACCCAACGTTGGAGGATATCGCTGAAGTGGGAGGAAAATGTAAAGGGCATGGAAGGGACGGAAAACCATGAGGTAATGACTATATAAGTGAGTACTGGCCTCTATTCAGCAAGTCGCTCTAGCTGTCTGTTATGCTGGCAGAAAATTTACAGCCGTACGGTTTTACCTGTCATACATATGTTATCGTTTCGCAAACACTTGTCTCTTTCTTCAGATTCTGAGCGAAATTCTGACCTCGGCTTCGTTGGCTTGATTGTAGAGCCTTGTGGCTCACTACGACACGCTGTCCTTTTCTTTCAGCAAGTTTTCAGCAATGGGGATAAGGTGTGGGATATCACTGCCAGTATCCTACAGATGTGCACCAGAGAAGTACGACTCCAGAAAGATTAGTGACAGAGCCGGGATACCTAGACCCGTTTGTACCCTCAGCTGTACGCCAAAGCTATGACTCCGCACTTCGCAACAGTGGTGGCAGCGGCGGAACACCACGACCCCTTACTTTACAACCATGGTGCTGTTTTGATTCTTGGTCAACGTTCGCGCGATGACTTTCACATCGCACTCGATTGTACATCCGTCAGCATTATTTCTTTGCTTTGATTGTACAGCCGTCAACATGTTAATTCTTTTGAGGGTCAGCTGTTACTTAAAACTCGAAGTGTGCATGAGCTGGCACATGCAAGGATTCATTGCCGAGACATAGGCATATGGCAACAAATTTTATGGGTGCGCGTCAGAACGTGGCACGAGTAAAACGTATACAAAACAGACCTGCAATTGGAGTGTATTTGACCTGCTGGTGAGACAGAAGGGGAAAAAAATTCACCATTAAAACTGACCCGCTAGCCATCTATTGTTTGTTGTAGGAAACATGCCATGTCCAACGCTTAACGGCGCTGGCGTCAGCCTAAGTGGCTCGATACCACGTGGCGGAGTGTTCAAGATAAGCGCGCTTACGGCTGTACGTCAAAGCGAAGATGATTTGGGTGGACCAGCTCTCTCTGTGAACAGGAACTTTCAAACTCTTGTTTATTAAACTGCATTAAACTTATTTAGTACTGGTTTGGTATTTTATGTATATTTTTTATTTTTATTTATTTATTTACATAGTTCCTGCAACGCCGTAGTGGCATTACTGCAGGGGGGTATACATAAGAAGTCATAGAAAACATTTCTGCGATAAGACGCCAAACATAGTGAAAAATTCAATTATAACAACATATAAAAATAAAGAATATTTTAGTACAATATTACACATGACAACAGGTACCAAAAGAGAAGTACCTATGTCACAATTTCACAACGATGAGAAAAAAGCACTGTTGTCACTCAAGTTCACTATACCTTCGGGAAGTTCATTCCAGTCTCTAATTGTTTTTAAAAAGAAGGAGTTGGCAAAAGTAGTGGTTTTGTATGCGTATTCTTGTATTTTATGTGAGTGTTGGCATCTTGTGGAACGATATGTTGGTGCTAGTAGGTATTCAGACTTATTAATTCCTGTTAGGTTATAATATATGCTATGCAGAAGTTTTAATCGAAGTTTCCGTCTTCTAGATTTTAGAGTTTCCCAGCCTAATATGGCCTTTATTTCTGACATACTAGCGAATGGGTCGTAGTTGTTGCTGACGAAACGGGCTGCCTGGTTTTGGACTTTTTCTATTGTTTTTGCAAGATACTTTTGAGCCGGGTCCCAGATAACACAAGCATATTCCAGTATAGACCTGACAAGAAGGAAGTAAAGAGTTTCTTTCACCTCTTTTGTTGCACAGTGAAAGTTTCTACGAATAAAAAACAACATTCTACTAGCCTTTGAGATCATTTGGTCTATGTGTCTGTTCCAATGGAATGATTCTGTCTAGTAAATTCCTAAATATTTACACTCGGGCACTTTTTTGACTGCCTCGCCATTAATACTGTATGTGCACTGGATTTTTGAAATGTTCTTTGCAAAGCTGATGTGGTTGCACTTCGAGATATTTAAGCACATATTCCACGTGGAGCACCAATGTGTTACCGTGTTTAAGTCATCTTGCAATAATTCAGTGTCTGTGATTGAAGTAATGTGACGGTAGATGACACAATCGTCTGCGAATAATTTTATGCAAGATTTTATGTTATATGCTATATCATTTACATAAACCAAAAATAACAGCGGACCTAGAACGCTACCTTGTGGCACGCCTGAAGTCACGTTTACATATGAAGACGTTTTAGAATTTAAAACAACACACTGTTTACGACCACTTAAGTAATTCCGTAGCCAGGTTTGCAGCTTAGCATTAATATTCAGTGAAGCCAGTTTAATATCTAACAGATTATGTGGGACCGTATCAAATGCCTTGCGAAAGTCGAGAAATAATGCATCAACAATGTTGTTACGGTCAAGCGCAGTCAGTACGTCATGCTGAAATTCAGTTAGTTGTGTGACGCATGAACGACCCTGCCGAAATCCATGCTGGGAGCGGGCAAAGAAATGAGTAGATTCGAGATATTTGAACAATGCGCTATAAATAACGTGTTCTAATAATTTGCAACAGGTTGAAATTAATGATATGGGACGATAATTTTGTACATGTTTTTTGCTTCCTGCCTTGTGCACAGGAACCACATTGGCTGTTTTCCAATCCCTTGGAATAACGCCGGTGTCTAGAGACAACTTGTACATTATGCATAAATATTGTGCAATAATAACGTGACACTTTTTAAGTACATGAGATGATATACCGTCAGGCCCTGTAGCCTTAGAGGTGTCCAGAGTACGCAGCAGACTATCCAAACCAGCGTAATCGATTTCAATTTCCGCCATTTCTTTACCAATATTTTTTGAAGGTAGCATTGGAGAGTGTTCAGTTCTTTTTGAAAACACTGACTGAAAATAGGCGTTAAATGCTTCAGCTTTCTCCAAGTCATCCGTTATAGTTTTTTCCTGGGTTAAAAGGTCAGGGATAGCTGTATCATCTTTTCTGTTGCTCTTGACATACTTCCAAAAGAATTTTGGATTACACTTCAAGTCTGTGTTTAGCTTGTCAAAGAAGACACGCTTTGCCTGTTATAGTTTTAACTTAAGCTCTTTGTTTACACTTTTGAGCTTTGTTTTATTTAGTGCTGTTCTCTTTTTAAGAAACCTTTTATGGGCATTCGCTGCTTTTCTAACAAGTTTGCGTATCTCAGAGTTGAACCAGGGTTTGTGCCTCTTTCTGCATCTTAGACACCTCTGAGGTACGTACATATTCACTAGCTCTGTAACCCTGTCACGGAAAATTTGCCACAATTCATCCATGCCGCATGACTCCGATATGCATAAAAAAGTGGGATAATACAAGACCAGCTCTTCGGAAATGGCATTAAAGTCCCCTCTGTCGTACATGAAAACATTTCGAGGGGTTTGCTTACACGCAGGTATTCTAGAAACGTTTAACTCTGCAACAACGCAACTATGATCACTAATTCCTGGACATACATTTGTGTGACCAATAACATTTTCGTCATTGCTTAGTAAAAGATCTAGTAAAGCGTTAAACCGAGTTGGTTCGTTCACCTAAAATTATTTTGTTTTTACTTTTATAAAAGGTAATTGCGACCATTTACTATGCCTGCCTTCAAAAAGGCGTGTTCAATGCTTCGCTTTAAAACTACATCTTGCATTTTTTCTTATCACCTAAAATTATTTTGTTGGTTTAGCTGAAACAAAAAAAAAAACTGGTCCGGAGAATTTAAACAGAGATAAAGGAACGTGGTGCTAGAGTGAAGTATTTGCTCAAATAGTGACCTTGAAATTATTAATTTTCCCCACAATAAGCTCACGCAGAAAACTCTATTACAATATCTGCGTATTTTTTTTTCAAGAAAAGAGGCCTTCTTGTCATTTTTACGTCATCTCTGCTCGCTCCCTTGATTTAATTCAACACTGAACACGTTTTGTGGCGAAAAGCTTCTATTACCATTGAATGACGAAAGAGAAAAAAAAAGGCTCTGCTTTTACGTTTTCGATATGCTCACTAATGACCATGTTTGCGATAAAATTTATAGCTGTGTAATAAGTAACTCATACGGGTATCGCTGAATAAAGGTACCTCGCGAATGACCCTTAAGTTGTCGGCTTCTCACGTGGTTGCAACTTAATGGACTAAGTAAGATGTTCAAGGTTCAGTTATAGAACGCATTAAAAGTAATCATTCATAGGGTCCCGTTGATAGCGCCGGTACTAAGAGTACATTGTAGGTGATACTTTCTTAATGGCAATGGAAACTAAAAGGCAACGTCTAGACTGCGTGCACTCAGTTACGCCTATGTTCGTTAAAAAAAAAAACATGGTGCCTATATCTAAAGCCCTACACAAGATGTCGCTTTGATGATGCTCTACGAAATGTTAATCCGTATGGAATATTCCTGTCGCTTAATGGGCGGTGATACGCTTTTTTTTTCATTCCAGATTTCACACTCAGGGTTCGAAATGACTAGCTTCTCCGAAATATTCATTCGCATGGAATATTCTCATTGCTTAATGGGTGGTGTGAACCTTGAACCTTTATAAGTATTGCGAAACTTTGTCCTAATTTGCATTTTCAACTAACTTATCTAGTTATCTTGACTTATCAGTTATCAAGTCGATGGTTTGGTTCATAGCACGGTGGGTGCGTTCCGAAGGTGACAAAATGCTAAATGCCATGGCACAGGGCAATCTCTGCAAGTTAGACAACCCCAGATGGTGTGAACATGGAGAGCCCTCTTTTATAGCGCACCTCGTAATCATATTGTAGTTTTTTCACACAACTCGCTGCCTCTACTCTCCATTTCTCGCTCTCTCTCTCTCTCTCTCTCTCTTACAACAATAATCGTGTTACCTTTTACTCTTTCAACAACAGGTGCCCCATACTTTTGTATAATTAACGACGTGTTCACTGCCAGTGTGACGTAATATCGTTTACAGGAAAGTGGTGAGAACTGAATTTAAAAAAAAGAAAATTGCGAGCCAGCCAGGCTAGTATTTTTTTAATAATATTATCGATGATTTAATGTCACAAAACCACGATATGACTATGAGGGAGCCTGTAGTGGAAGGCTCCGGAAATTTCGTCCACCTGGGTTTTTTTTTTAACATGCACCCAAATTTAAGTACACGGGCTTCAAACAGTTTCGCCTCCATCAAAAAATGCAGCCGTAGATCCGCAAGCTTGGCGTTAGCTGCCGAGTGCCACAATCTTTAGACCACCACAGCGGGATGGCGAGACAAACCGTCTCAGAAGGTTGTTAATGTTGTTATGCTCCCATTTAGAGTTAAAGAATAACTTTTCTTGCTGTTTTTTTGAAGAAGCCATCAATATTTCCGCATCCCTGCATTACGCACTGTTTGAAACATACCAAAAGTTTTATCTCTGTGTTGAAATAAAACTATTTTTGCCAGATCTCTAACGTGGACGAACACGAAAATTCGGGAACACATCGCAAGTGCATGTCACACGAATTCTCATAAGCTTTCCCGCACTGACATAAACTCACGCAAACCGACGATACGCACAACAGCTTCGCGCAAACGGTCATTGTTACCACTTCAGGGTAGAAAACAACAAGAACAGATGTAACAGCAACAACTATAAAAAAACATAAGAGCTATACTAAAACCAGGGAGCCATAACTTCCGCTCGCTTCCGTGTCGGACCCGCTTTTTGCTATTCACGACCCATCCGCGTTCATGTATGCCCTTACGATCACTGCGGAAGCGGAACAGGAACCGTATAGATATCCCATAGCGTTATACGCTTCGATTCGAGGGTGGTGGCTCTACTGCGCTTCGTATACGACTGTTTTTACGACTGCCTAAGAGACGGAGCAATAAAGTGAGAGCCAGCGTTCGAATGCCGTGCCAAGAAGCGGTGCTTGCCAAGTGATTCCCCGCTAGTTTACTTCCAAAGAGGGGTAGTTAAGCTTCTATCAAAGAGTAAGCCGACTCCGTAACGCTTAAACCAGTCTCCCCGTACATCCAATTGCAAGTAAACCAACTTGTGTCTTCTCATGGTAGGCGCTGGGCTTTACGCCTTAAGAACGGATACAAAGACAAAAAAGTAACCAGATTTCCGCACATACCGCCGTAAAACCACCTTGCCAACACTCTTCATAAGCAGATACGAAGCAGAATTCTCTTCCCCCGTTCCCACTTTCGACTCAACTCGTTCCTACAGGTTCCTTCGTTCTTTACTCACTACCTTCCTTTTCCCATCGCGTCTCTGCGAAGCGGCGGCGGCGGCAATTTTCCACGTGCCCGAGTTTGGCGGGAACAAACGTAATGATGCTTGTGCCGGATGTGCACAGTGCGATGTACGCCATGTGTTGCTGGAATAAATGTCTGATTCAAGCCGAAAAAAGAAGTTCCTTCCGACGCGACTTCACCGAAGCTACAGCCTCTGTTCCTAAAGCCGCTTCTCCGCTACCCTGGTTCTCTTGAAAGTGCAAGAAAAAGAACGATCTCCTGCTTTCGGTCTCCCCCATAAATTTCTTTTTTTTGTTTAGGCTGGTTTGTTGAAGACAGCGTTGCAAACGCTCCTTTCTCAAGCCAGACGAATTCAAGGCTCACGAGAAATTCCAAATTTAAGGTCTTGACCATGTTCTTCATTAATGTTATCAGGCAGAAGGCCGGAGATAAGGAAGGACACTAAGGTGTCAACATATTTGCACAGCGCAAGACTACGAGTAGTTACGACGTAACTACAAAAGAAGAGACAAGGACAGAAAGAGCGCTTCTTCTTCTGTAGTTACGTCGTCACTACTCGTAGTCTTGCACTGTGCAAATATGTTGATTCCCAACCACCAAATAGCCCAAGCATCTGTCTTATCAAGTGACACTAAGCTGACTGCATTCGTGACAAATTTAGTTGCCTTATACTAATTATTAGGCTAGAAGGACGGACGAGGACTGATTGAATGATATGTGGAATATAACGCCCCAAAAGCACCATATGATTATGAGTGACGCCGTTGTGGAGGGCTCCGGAAATTTTGATCACCTGGGCTTCTTTAACGTGCACCCTAATCTGAGCACACGGGCCTACAACATTTCCGCCTCCATCGGAAATGCAGCCGTCGCAGCCGGGATTCGATTTCGCGACCTGCGAGTCGGCATCCGGGTACCTTAGCCACTAGAACACCGCGGCGGGGCACAGACGAGGGCGATGATAATATTCATGTTCCAATGCGCATCCTCAAAAAAAAAGCACTAATCTCGAAAACTGACACCATCTCCCGGTAAAGGCAATAATGTCTAGATGCGAAGCAGTCGCCGTTAACGCTTACACTGACAGCACCGTTGACGCTGACGCTCATCGCGGCGTTGTGCAGGAGAGAAACCTGGGTAGGTGCTAAGCCCGCTATGATGAACCGTTGTTTCCTACTGCGAAATGCCAATCACTGCTAATGGGCAGTGAGAGATAAAATACTCCGATTGGACAGGGCACAGAGACCCGCAGTCCACGTTCAGGTGAAGCGCACGCTGCGGATCTTTATTGTTCAACAACGCACAGGAGAAATATCCCACCGACACTACCTTGAAGGTGAATAGGTGCATCCTGTGCGCATATATGTATATATATATATATATATATATATATATATATATATATATATATATATATATATATATATATATATATATATATATATATATATGAGGTTGGTTCCTGCCCACGGCAAGTTATCTTTTCACTCACTTTTCTTTCTTCACATTCACCTTTACAATTTGGTATAGTAACCTTTCCTATATTTTCCTTGGCATTATTGTCTGTTAGACTTCATTAATACTGTGTGAAAACACTGAAAAACGAGGCCTTAATTATCCACTTGTTTATATATATATATATATATATATATATATATATATATATATATATATATATATATATATATATATATATATAAACCTATTGCAATTTTGGTTACTTTCCGGGCACTCTGCTAAGTGTGACCTAGATATCTTAGTTGTTGTAAGGCATTAAAACACGCTACCGCAGTATTACTAGACCATGCAAGATCATGAGTAGTAGATATGACGCCAATAAACTCCTTCGAGACAACTCTCATTAAAGAGAAGTCTTTGAAAGAGCACTGTGTGATATTGATAATGAGGTAGGGCCTCTATTGCAGCCCGATCTAGTAGCCTTACTCATTTTTACTAAAACATCTCAGGGCAGCTCAGCTTAAAGTTATCCTAATGATCTTTGGGAGACGCCTTGAAGTGCCACGAAAAGGGCAGCGTAAAAAAAAATGGCAATAACATGGAGAAAAAATTAGGGATCGGGTCTTCGCGCTACTCCGCAAAAAAGTAAAAAAAAAGAAAGCCTCTCCTTTCGCGCTTCTTTGAAAGAAAGACTCAATGTAGTTTCTCTACATCGTTCTATATAGACACAAGCAAGCCTCAAAAGCAGTAAATTGTTTTTTAAGGAACAGGCTATGGGACGAGCAACTTCGTTAATAAAGATTACTAAGTCTTTAGATCAGTGAAACGATCTGACATGTTATTGAGCCTTAATGTGTGAGCACTCAAGCATACCCAGAAACATTTTACGCAAAAATGTAAAGCCAGCCTTATTGTAGCATATTGCAACAATAACAATTATGACCGGCATACTTCAATAATATCATGAGAGCTAATGAATCGTTATTCAAAATGAATGCCCCGTCTCCTCATTATTTGTGCACGTGTACAAAGAAAGCTCGAAAAAACCAGCTAATCTCTTCAACTTCATACAAATTAGGTTCTGATTATACACCCTTTGAAAGGCCCGTTATTATGCCAAATTTATTATTTAGGCTTCTCAATAATAACATGTGCCTGATTCCACTCTGCCTCGTTAGAAAATTCGATTCGGCTAGCATAAAAATGCGCTTGCGTTGCGAAAGACTAGTTATAATTTTTTGGTGTATAGTCTACAATATGATGCCATAAACTATGGCTATAAACCGTTCTGTGAGGAGATAGATAGATAGATCGATAGATAGATAGATAGATAGATAGATAGATAGATAGATAGATAGATAGATAGATATATAGATAGATAGATAGATAGATAGATAGATAGATAGATAGATAGAAAACTGTTTTCGAGTAATTTACATGTGGAAGGCATGTTTCTTTCTTATCAGCATCTTACCTTGTTTCAGACGTTTGCTCACACTAAAGTTAAGAAAAGCGCTGACCTCGCTGCCGATAAGTTTTGTAACGATTCCCGTACATACTCCTTCAGGTTGTACTAGTATGATTTGGTAAAAAAAATGGCATTTTTTTTTCTCTGACTAAAACTGTTCTTACAATACCTTGAGATATCGGTGCTAACTCCTGGGATCAGTGCACCGTTAACAGCCCGGTGAGACCACGACGAGCCATCCACGTAGGCGATACCGCTCAGTCTCTGAACCAGCACGACACGCACTTGTGCACTCCAAAGGGCGGGTAATGTGCGGTGCAGCTTGCATCCCACGGGGCTTGCGTTTCTTCTATTGGAAACAGGAAGCAGTAGAGTGGCTTTCTGTTTCAACACATCAACGCGCGAGTGCTAGGGGTGTGTTTTCGCGAACGTACAGACGGTACACATTCCGCGAGAAGCATTAAGAAGCGTCGGATATTAAAGTGGTAAAATTTGTCGAGGAATGCCGGCGTACCGAAACACTCGCAAAGGGATCGAGAATTGTGAAAATGTGGGGCCTTGTTTCCCACTTCCCTTTTTTTGTTCCTTCGAGGCGTCGACAAACAAACGTGACGTTCTCCACGAGAGCGGCGTGCGGGCAATCACCACGCAAGCGTGTCACAACTACGAAGCGCTCCTTTTCCCGCATTTGTGATCTTGCGAGATCGAACATACCGGAGCATTTCTTGGATGCGGACGTCTAGCCGAGGCGCACATTTCTTGGAAGGTCGGTCTTCCGGTCGCACTTGCTTAGTAGCAGCACGTGGTTCACAGTATCCGTTAGGAGGCTCCGAGCTGATGAGAGTGGCGCGCGGGCACTGGCATGCCGCTGGCATTGCGGCGGCATCGACGAGCGCAAGACGACGGCCGTCGGCGTCCCGTGTGGGGTCCTCGGCGGGACTCGGGCGACAACAGCATCGAGCGGCGGGCTTCACGCGCGCGGAGGCGTGCGGTGCTGAATCCGTGAAGCGCCGTGCCGCCCCTGACGGCAGCCGCCACGCGGGACTCTGGGGAGAAGTGGAGAGGAGGAGAACGATGATCGAGGGTAGAGTTCCCCGATCCTCCCTTTTTCTCTCTCCGCTTTTTTCTCCCTTCTCACCTGTTTCGTTTCGGGACGCTCGGGAGGAGCGGCGCTATCAACCCTTGCGTGCCAACCGGTTCGCGGGAGCAGCCGCCTTTTCTGAATTCCCTTTGTCTACCGCTCGCTTTGGAGGAAACGAGGCTGTGGCTTTGGAAGGAGCCTGTCAGAAAGAAGCCCAAATTCGCCTGTACGCTGCCACGGGCGCGTTCTTGCTGCTTGACATTTGAATTACGCCGGGCGTTTTGAACGACCGGCATGGTTCTGTCACTATTCTCAATGGTGATTACTTTAAAGCGGGATGTTGCGTTTGAAAGTTATCGCACGTCAAAGTCAGGATGCAATGCCCAAGTGGCTTTAATTAAAATTGAGAAGCCACGAAAGAAACGCAAATCGATGAAATGTGCACAGGGGAAGACCGTAATATCTTTTTGAGGAGCAGTTCTTTGAGAGACAAGGCCTTGTACTTTCGAAGCGGAAATGGTTACCGTAAAGTCTCGTGGTTGCATGTATACTTTGTTTGATGAATTCGTTCGCGCAATTACTTACAAGTGTTACTGCCCAAATATGCTCCAATACGTCCTTCAGCTGAAGGAAACGATTATGATAATAATTATCCCCCCCCCCCCCCGATTTTTTAAGGTACAGACCAACCGAAACAAAGAAAGCATGTACCAGAAGATCTTTAGAATGTTGTTTTTCATACGCCTAGTCGTGGTACCGATAATCTGCAGTTCACTCTGTACAACAAAGTAACTTCGTGACAGCATGAGAAAAGAGAATAAAATTCACTGACATATACTATCCTGCCTAACGCAAGTTCTGAGCGCCACTGTTTGAGTGTTCAGGCTTTGCGATAAGTTGAGGCATATGCTTCTTTCACGGCGGCGCGCACCTGTGGATTCCGGCGATAACAACGTTGAGTCTTTTCTCCAGCTAACTTAGCGGTCGCGGTAGACAACGCACTTGCATCAGTTTCTATCAGTTGCGTGACTCATTATTCGGCAGGAACTGGCTAAGAATATTTTGTATGTGCGTGCACGGTTCACATTGAATAGAGAAAGCCATGACCAGCATCACTGGCGTCAACAGTTTTCTGTAGCCCATCTCTCATCAACCGCCGCAGACGAAGCGTAGTGTGACGGCCTTATGCTCCACCTTCGCTTTCTTTCGTTCTTGTTCATTCCATCGGCTACGACAACAGCACTCAACGCAAGAACGGGCGCACAAAAGCTGTGCTCTAAAAGAACAGATGCACGTTTAATGATTGGACAACGGGATCTGTCCGTGACGCTCTGGCTATCCTAATGTCAGCAATGTAGTATTCATTGCATGTTGCTAGAGAAACTGCTAATGCTCGAGTGCTGGGTACACCACTCTATGCATCACAGGCATAGCGAACCAAGCGATACGCCCACAGCCGAGTAATCACTAGCAAAGCCAGCCGCTGCTCACCTCCCGCCCCTGCATGTGCACGAGCATGTGTACGAGCGAAGTTAGAGGCCAGTGGCTCGTGATATCGGCAGATTTCGCGTTAAATCTCTGTCATCCTCGATTGCACTATCGGTTTCGACGTCAGTCACGCCACTCAACGCAAAAAAAGGGTGCATAAGAGCTATGCTTTGAAAAGTAAACATAGAAGCTATTCATGACATCGGCCGTCGTCTGACAACAATTTATAGTCATTTATACGGTTCCAAGTGCAAGTATCACCCGATTTTTGCACTATATGTTTAGGTTGATACAAATGCCGAAAAAAACATCTTAGAAAGACTGGGCTGTTGAAGTTGCTCCTCATAGTGAAAATTTGTCACGTTGGGTATAAGTGTAGATTTAGTGACATACATATCATTGTGAAAAATGACTATCATATGACCTACGCTAAGGAAAACAGACATGTCGGTTTTCAACTTGCAAAATTATTTAATAAGGTTCGACAACACAGTCCTGAAGCAACGATTAAGGTAAGCTCAGCAAAGACAGTGGATTACACAACTCCGACAAAAACGAACGTGCGTTAAAGTGCTTGTGTCTAGAACATGCAAGCTGTAATTGGGTAAAACACTTGTATTTAACAGTTTTACTCATGCAGATATTCTCAAGAGCGCCTTTCGAGCAAATGTTCTAAGACGAAAATCGCTTTTGCCTTCCTAATGCGAAGGCCTGCTTTGTGAATGTCAGCACCGAAAATACCCCAGAATTTAAACGACAGTTTGAGGTCTATCTCAGGGAGTGCACTGGCTGAAATAGGAAATGGCGAGAATCATGGCGCCCTCCACGACCGAGTTCTTCATAGTGCTTCATAGATGTTTAATATATAAACGATAACATCACAAGGTTGGTACTCCAAGAGCACAAAGCTACGAACGGGACGCTTAAAGTACTGCTTTTCAATTCAGAAATGAAAAACAACGCGGGCGCTTTGTGCTCCATGCGTCAGTACTCGTGCTTGAAAAAACTGCAGACATGTGAATGGAGGACTTGCAACTCACAACAACAGACTTTCAAAAACCACAGTTAGGGTATTGAATAGCAGCAATAAAATACAGATACGAGACGCGTGAGCACGCTCGCAGAGAATAACGTAAACGCTTCCCGACAAGTGATAAGTCACCTCTAGGAATGAAGATTTTCTTCAAATTAAGATAAGCCTCGGTTGTCCAGAGTGTGTGCTGTCACGATACAGGCACCGAGTGTAGCCGACGTGTGTGGCAGTGTTGTCAGATACGGCCTATCAAACAAGCGAATAATCTCCGCAAGACAAGTACTTACGAAGCGGAAACCTAATGAATTTTCCCCTGCTATAAAAATATATTAATAATTAATAAAAATTTGACTCAGGTACAAAGGAAAGTTTTAAAAATCGTCTATCTTGTACAGCGAAACTCCAGGGCAGTCTCCAGTTGGTTGAAGGCGCGTTTGCCAGCGTTGTTTGTTAGTTACCTCTACGCATATATGTTTGACTTGAACACTCAACCATTGGTGAGCGCACGTTAGAAAGGGTGAGAGGGCGCGAAATCAGCCTCATACGTTTATTTAGTAGGACGAGTAAGCGCTCTGAGAGGAACCTTGGCCCCCCTTGATGGAGAGCTATACACACATCTATTCAGTGAACTACAAACACGTCATTAGTAAACGCGATGACGACTAAAAGAACTATATTTGCTGAGACAATACAAATAAGCCCTGGTCCTCCAAAAAATAACAAGAAAAGCGGCTGCGAAATACTACAAGCGGCTTGGCAAAAAAAAAAAATTAAATGAAGAAACAAATAAGCTTATTATAAGTGGTTCTGGTAACTCTGGTGCCTGCTAAGTTCCGATGGGCGCACAACGACTAGACTCACAAAAACACGGGAGTCTTGTCGCCTATACTGCTTGGCATCAAACCGATTTCCACAAGGCGTCGGAACTGGCAAATTAACTTCATTAATTCCAGATTCATTAATTATTTTTTGTTGCTATTCAAAAAAAAAACGTGGTACAAACAGGAGGCTCTAAGATTCATCTGAACATTCCTTGCTCCTTGCAAGTATAAAACTTGTTCTGATACTCTCAAGTTAAAAAAAAAACGCACCAGGTGATGTGATACATATCTTGAAGCTTTATTGAGAAAAGCGCGAGAAATAAAAACAGGAAAATCTGGTTTTATGCCGACTTGCATTACCGTTAACGCAAACTCAACATCAATCATGTAAGATATGAGAACGCACTTCGCCATGTTGTTAAATATTCAAGGCAGAGACAGGCTATACGTATCTGAGATGAATAATTCCGACAACAAAGTACGGGTTATGCGGCCACTAGGAGATTGACTAAGCAATTTTCACTGTTTGTTCAGTTCGCGCTTCACGTTTCAATGTGAAAGAGTTGCAGGGAATTCGAAAAAGCTATGACACCTTTATGCGAAAAGTAGCGTTTTCGAATGGCACTCAGAGCGCTGTTTGAAATCAAGAATGCATCTCTTACAACTTGCCTCTTCTACGGAATGTTTTCTGAAATAAACGTGCTACGGCGAGTTTATTTCAGTGTAAAATAAATAATATTTTTACAAAAAAAACTAAACGAACATATGAATACGAGTCACTTGTAAGGAGTTTTATGGCCGTCGCAATAGTCTAAATTAATATCAATGCACGCATCCAAAGAAGTCATACGTTCAACGAAAACTAGAGGATTGAAGCAATCAGATAGTCGAATTGGGAATGTCGGGAGGATAAGC
The DNA here is from genome assembly GCA_013436015.1 of Rhipicephalus annulatus. NCBI lineage: Eukaryota > Metazoa > Arthropoda > Arachnida > Ixodida > Ixodidae > Rhipicephalus > Rhipicephalus annulatus. The sequence continues at coordinate 164,944 of WOVY01001016.1, read as the reverse complement.
GTTTCGACAAGTGTACTTCTCTTTGCTAAGTGAGCTTGTGAACAAAAATAAAGAACCACATGTCGAAACTATATATGCGACACTCTGTGTGCGAGGATGTCAGAGCTCACCATATTTTAAACCAAGTTGCAGCGTGCCAGCTGATCATTCGCAATATGTAGACATTTTATCAGCACGAAAGTAGCCAATTCACTGGTCCTTCATCTCTTAAATCGAAGGTGCAATGCAGCGAACGTAAGCTAGAGGACACGAATTCAGAAGACGAGAGTGAAAGCATGACTCACTCAAGTAACGAATCGTTTTTGCTTTGAGAATTCGGGAGAGAGCCCTACAGTAGTGGCATAAAGAATAGACTTAAGCACTCCTTTACGAGCCCTTGTGAACCTAGCCCAGATTAACAGATTTCATTTTATGATTCGATAGTTATACACACCGTGAAAAGAGAGACTTTCGCCCCGCCACGGTGGTCTAGTGGCTGAGGTACTCGGCTGCTGACCCACAGTTCGCGGGATCGAATCCCGGCTGCGGCGGCTGCATTTCCGATGGAGGCGGAAATGTTGTATGCCCGTGTGCCCAGATTTGGGGGCACGTTAAAGAATCCCAGGTAGTCGAAATTTGTAATAATACTGATTGTTGGCCTAGTTGGTATTTACTTAATGGCATGATGTGTGGCATGTATGTGTCTCTTTTGCGGCCAAATCATGCCATTAAGTCGAAATTTCCGGAGCTCTCCACTATGGCGTCTCTCATAATCATATGGTGGTTTTGGGACGTTAAACCCCTCATATAAATGATCAATCATCAAACGAGAGACTTCACATGAAGTGTTATATGTCGTCTCACGTTCAAAAATTACATGCATATATATGCGTCTTTAAGATATCAGGCATTCATGAGAACATGCGCAAAGCTAAGATTTGCGTCAGCTGCACATATATACTATATAAACATATAAACTACAAAAATCAAAACAGCACCAGAAAATAATTGATTGATTGATATGAACGTTCAACGTCCAAAAACCACCATTAGGTTATGAGAGACGTCGTAGTGGCGGGCTCCGGAAATTTTGACCATCTGGGGTTCTTTAACGTGCACGCAAATTCGAGCACAAGGGCATACAGCATTTTCGCCTCCATCAAAAATGCAGCCGCCGCAGCCGGGATTCAATATCGCGACTTGCGGGTCACCAGCCGAGACCACTTTAAACAGTAAACAACCGTGACGGGGCACCAGGAAAGGCTTCAGTAACATTTTCGAAAATACCGTAAGGAATGCATAATGAGGTACAAAAAAGAGGTAAAAAGTAGAACACACTATATAGTATGGTCTTTTTATAAAAAAGAGAGAAAATACACTCTCTACACAATGTACAAGGAAAGCAAATTGTGTAACCTAATATTTAGAATACTCTAACTTTAGATTTAGATTAATCGAAGTCACACGATCAAGTGGAGCAGGAGATGAAACGAAAGCTACTAGACAGGTGTTAGCGCTGAGGCTTCTTGTAATGAGTTGCTTATATCTGATTTTAAATTAAGCACTTTGAAATTGTGCATCCAAAAAAAAACAATGCCCTTAGGAAGGAACATAACCTCTGACTTGTATGTTAGAAAAAAAAAAGAAGTAGCAACGTATTGACGAGCTGACTAAGAAATGCACTCACCATTCGTGCACTCACAAAAGCCACTATGCTTCCCACATACGAAACTATCAGTTCTTCTTAAGTGGTGCTTCGAAGGATCCAATGATAGACACGTATATAAACACTAAGTGCAGATATTGTCTCTGCGAACGATATTTCTTACATTAGGGATAGAAGGGCATTTGACAGGAAGCTTCCCCGCGTGACAAGATTAACGGATAGGCTACGATCTGCGCAGCAGGCACTCTCAGGTGATGTCATTAACAAAATCTCTTACGTCGCACCGCGAGGCTTACCTATGAAGGAGCTCGTGCCTGGATTAGGCCAATGGTGAGTCACCGTTCGAAGGCTGCTTCCGCTTGATCGGATTGTACGCAGCGGTGCCACTTCCAAGAGGAAGTCGTTGGTATTGAATGTCCCTTTTTTCTCTTTTATATTCACCTTGGCTGCATTAGGCTTGGGCCAAGCGCCCCTATAGGTCTATAAATGGGTGTCTCGGGTAACCATTTGACAGATTGGAGAAGAATTTTACTAGCAAATGAACAATTGACAAGTTTATTATTATACCATAATTTTATCACCACAAAAGCGAAAAATCAAAATTTTCCAGCATTCAAACACACACACACACACACACACACATATTTATATATATATATATATATATATATATATATATATATATATATATATATAATAATAATGTGGTGGAAAGAAAAGTTCAGAAAAATTCATTTTACATCGTACCACATTTAACAACGCGGTAAACCGTAGCAATCATCCTGTTCCTTTCTTTTTCTTCTAAAAAATCTGAACTCACAACTGTTCGGTATCCTTGGTCTGCTAACACAACAAGCATAGAATCAAACTTTATGGCAGTCTATAGGTATATTTAAACCAGAAAAGGAAGTGCTTGTTAGCAGTAAAAGTTGTTAGTATTAAACTACTGCTCGAATCAATCATCGAAGAGGCTGAAAAGGCAACTTATGTACATTGACGATCTATGCGTTCATTAGAAAAAAAAAGGAACTTGGTGGAACGCTTCCTTCTTTTTTTAACTTTAAAGTGATTGCTTCAAGAAATATTTCAGCAACATCAGCAAGAGCCAACAAGTTCGCAGGAAAGTATGTCTTGAAAGGTACTTGTTGAAATACTTCTAGGCACAGGGCGTACATGTGCGACCTTTTAACACCACATTTTATGTTCACCAAGAATCGTGAGCATGTTTATAGCATAGAATACCTCTTCGTGCTTAGAGAACAAATCAAGCTCAGTACACATCAATGGAATTCAGCCTGCAGTATTTTATTTTCTTTGGATTTACCACGCATTTTATGCAAGCATATTGTGGCGATCAGAGTTTGTTGACAAGCTCTTCGTCCCCGGGGAAATTCGCTACCAGCACGCAATAACAGGGGCGGAGAAAGCTAAACGTGAACAATCAAGGGAGCATCTCGACTTGCAAGTGATTGTAGCCACCATGGCCAGGCTGTACTCCCTAGACACTATGTGACAGACTCTGACACTGCCTTCCAGATGTCTGGTTTTCTCGTAGACGACGCACTTGACGCAAAGCGCAAATGCCATGACAGATATGTCGCCCTGAGAAACAAGCGTACCCTGAAGTAAGAAGATTGTTTGTGCTTGCGATAGCTACGTGAAAGTGGAAATGACGGTATGCTGAAAAAGCAATCTGGGACACTGCATTCGTCCTTTCAATGACTTCAAGTCACTCTTCGCAATATTTGAGTGCGGCGTTCCCTGGCGATTTAAGTGTAAGCCACATGGTACAAGTTTACTGACGCACTCGTGCCGCTATGATGAATAACATCTGAAGGAAGTCAAAGGCAGTGAGCGTACTGCCATGAAATCGGTCACATCGATTCCACAATGTATAAATATAGGTTAAGAAATAGACATGTACGACAGACTACACTTGTTCATTTGACTTACAGGAAATTGTACTTTTCATCTTTGCTCTCGTTCTTTCTCCTCTTACTTTTCTGTCCCTGTGAGTTGTTTCCTAGTAAAAGTTAGCAGGGCGTATGCTTTCCTTCCGGTAAGCTGACCTGCCATTTACTTAACCTTTTTCTCACTCTCTGCTGTTGTCATCGTCACCACAGTAGTAGTTTTTGTTGCTTTATTTGGAATGCATCGATTTTATGAAAGCTGCTGTAAATATTTTTCTGCAGATAATATAGTATTTTCACATATTCAATGTCAAAACCACAGTTTGAAATATAGTATACTTTTCTTGTAATAATTGGGATAACCTGATTTTAGTTAGCACGCAAACAATGCTCGATATAGGAGTGTTCTTGCGCTTTGGCAAAATGGCATGATCACTATGATTACAAGATAGTCCGGTAACTGTAAGCAGGTAGTAGCATACACAAACAGCTTCCTGCACAAATACATCGTTCCGAGTTCCCAGAATGCCTTTGTGGTCATGCAGAAGAAAATTTTCGCCGTATTTTTTGTAGTGTGTAATGCACGCAAAAGAAACAAATTGAAGAAGAAACTAGCAAGTTTGCACGGATGGCCCTTAACATGAAAAAAAAAATTACTCAAACCATGGCCTGAGATGCATCATCAGAAAAAGGTGAACATGTTCCTGACAGACTTCTCAGTGGCGACCTGGCTGGATAAGCGCTTGTGATACACAACTAGGGTGTGACGTATATGAAATGGTGTGTTAGTGCATATACTGATAGTAGAACTAGAAAGGTGTGTGTGTGAAAATTTTATGCCAGTGTGAACTGCTGCAAGCAAGCTGTACATGGACATGTTATTTCAACTAGTTTCAGTGTGCTAATATGTTTTTTTCTGCTGATTGTTCATTTTTGTTACCTATCAGTATTATTATTTTTCATTGGAGAACTTATTGATGGAGTAGCCGAGAGAATATGGACCTCAATCTCTCCACAACAAAACAGTTATAACACAACAAAAAAGAACCCCACTGAAGCAATCAAGTTTCTCTGACTGAAGCTGATGTATCTTCAAAACTGTGAAATCGCAAAATCTTCACCATTGATTATTGCGCCTGGGTATGCTTGGTGAATATTTTTGTGTGTGTGTGTCTGGCTATCTTTGGTGCATAAGAATATAGAAGAATGATGAGAGCGTCTGCATTCATTTCTGTCGTTTATTTAGCTAAGTGCATAACGCACCATATTTTTGTTTGCTTTTAAATGATTTAGTACAACGATCTCTAGAATGAACACAGCATAAGCGTGCTATGGTTGCTTACATTCAGGAAAAAAAAAGAGTGACATACCGAGAGAATAAGAGAGAGAGAGAGAGAGAAACAACACGGAAAGGCAAAGAAGCTTTCCGGGAGACATGCTCGGTCGGCTATTTATCACGCAACATGAATTAAGCTAAAAAGCATGGAAACAATACGTGAAGCCCCCGGCACTGCAGTCATTGTAGCCGAAACTATAGCAGCTGTTCTTCTCCGGTACTGTTTGCCTCAAAGGTCACATGATGGGCTTGAACTGTGAAGAAAAACATCGAAAGGAATGGGTGCGCCGAGCGTGTGTTGGTGAAGGCTGGTGGTGCGACGTAGTGTCTCCTCGTACTTTAGTTTTTCTAAATAGATATAATATTTGACGTTGAGCGTCCCAGAACCATGATAAAATCTCTGAGGAACGCCGCACTGGAGCGCTCCGAAAATTTTGACCATCTGGTGCTCTTTAATGTGCACCCACATCACACAGTGCGCTGGCCTCTGGCATAACGCACTGAGTAAAGGGAAAATGTATTCTTGTGTCAAAGTGTATTTAATCGTGGACATAGCTTAGTGTACTAACGAACGTGTATTTCTGAATATTGTCGGGAGGTGTAATTACAGACACACCACACCTTCTTTGCTTGATCAAAGAGATAAAAAGGAGGAAGAAAATTGGTGAGATTACCAAAAGCATATAACACGCATCCAAGTATTTTGTTCGAGAGTCTATTTTTGTAGCTGAGATTATTTTAGCGAAGTTTCTTCACCCATATCACGATTTGAATTCCGAACTTTGCTAAACAGCAAAAGAGCTCAACTCATTTTTATCCAGCACAGATATTTCAGAACAGTGGTGAGTCTAAAAGATCTTAGGACATAACACACTCTGCATGTGATACACTACGCGAGAGAAAAGTAGCGGGTTCGCGGCATTGAAATGATACTCCCACAAGACCGAGCACAAAAAATGACTTTCGTGCAACTAAACTCCGGAAGTGAAGGAACGCAACGAAGAGCCCAGCTATCTGCGTTAGCGACACATTTTGTTACAGCCACCTTATTTTACGACACACTTATTTAGGCGGAACTGAACAGTTCGGTGTGACGTAAAACATACGCAGTGATCAAGGAATGATGTACAACTCGAAACGTTGTATATAACGTCGGCGTGAAGTTATGCTGTACAAGCAGGGTGTGGGAACTGCGTATACCTTTAATGTATCCACTCTCGGCAGCGGCAGCGCCGCTTTTACCACTGGTGGTTACCGGGCATCTCGCTAGAAATAAATCAAGAACAGAAAATAGTTTTTCATGACGTCACTGATGACGTAGCGAAACAGAGGGAAAGGACGAAAAATCGAGAGGGAGATGGTTGCAACCCTATTTTCCCAGTTCGCATGCAAGCCGAATACGCTCATGCCTTTTTCATGTCCAATGGCCGCCTAAGCGATTTTGCCATTCGTAAAGTTTTGTTAACCTTTGTTTTTTTATTTCGTTCGTGTTTTCTGAAAAGACGAAAGATAAGCTTACTGATTTCTCACTAAGACAAAACTCGATCGGCACAAATAAAATGCACTTTCTTAATTGCATGTTTTTGTATAAAATACAGACATATACCTAGTGTGAAAGTGTTTGTCAATAAAAACAGCTTTACCTCATAATTGACGTAAAGGCATAACGAGCAAATGTTGAACCTAGAAAATCCGAACCAATGCGAAAATTATCAACAATCGCGAGTAGGACTCATCACACTTGACTCAATCAGCTTTGTTATGACGGCACACAAAGTTTTCTTACAGAACTTCAGTACTAAACGAGACTAAAGTTCAGAACCTTGGAGAGGTGTTTTAATTGAAGCGATAAGGAGTTTTTTGAAAAAGAACGTCACCGGAAGCAATGATTCGGTAAATTCACTTGTCTTCATCAAGGCAACAGCGTTGGCTTGACAACGAAAAGTTCACTTATGAAGACGCTGGCTCCATCGTCACTCTTTGTAATAATTTTCAGAAGCATTTAGTTCATCACGTGTACTTTAGTGACACTTACATGTAAAGTCTCACAAATTTTCAAGCCTCAGCTACAAGAATTTCATAAGCATGAAGTAGCCTATAATGAATTGACATCATTTGAACTACACGCCGAAAGTAAAAGAAACTAAAGCTATGAGCCGAGATAACTCGAAAAGAAGCTTTTCAATAAACACATTTTCCCGACAGGAGCTTGGCTGCCGTCTTCATAAATTAGTCAAGCGATACTGTACCTCCGTCAGTCCAGTCAGGCTTGCAGAGAACTGGGTTTACTCGTATGTACTCATTCAAAATCATTATCTGCACAAATAATGGGTCAAAATTTTAGTAATCACTCGTTGCCTTTGAGAAACGCTGAGGAACTTTCACGGAACTAGAAATTTTCGAATTAGGACACCCCAGGACCGCGGAAAACATGTGTTGCTCTAATAAGCCATCTTAGATGAGAGCACGGTTCACTTGTTCGGCGTAGCTCACTCCGACTTCCGCTCTCTGCCCGGCACAACTGACTGTCTTTATCTTTCCCGTAGATAACAAGCCAACCTAGCGAAATAACTTAGCGCGATTGAACTTCTAATATCGCTGAGCGAGGGGTGAGAAGGAGCGGAGGCAAACGCTACAAACTCAAGTCAATCACTTCCCGCGTTTCACCTAATTTAAAATCCACAAAATATGAGGAATAAGAAAATACATATAAAAAAGAGAAGTTCTTTACAGAGGTATTGATTTTTTTATTTGTTAATACTTGTGAAGGCCAATAAATGCGAACATTCACATCAACCTCACTCCCTTCAACGAGATCTTAAGATGCCTGGGAACCGCTACGACCGTGCAAGTTCCTTCATACCGAAGCTAGCGATTAGTTTCCAGGGCCTGATAGAAGCATGTATAGTGCGACGCCACTGCATTCAGCCTCCGAGTAATTGATAGCTCCAAAAGTGGCGAGTGCAAAGCAGGCCATTATAGCCCGTGCGCAAATGAACTTCATATCGCAGCTCGCACGCGGGTTTCTACCGCGAATAAAGCTTAGGTTTGCACGTCGTCCACCGGTTGGTTAGCCTACAAGTAAGGATGACGCTCTTTACGCATTGAATACCGCAACAAAAGCATAGAGCGAGGTGATGATTCCCATTTCCATGGTTCAGATAATGAATACAGTGCTGACTGTGTATGCATTGTGCACTGTGCAGTGAAGGATTGTGCCTATAAATGAGAAACATGAGTAAAAAAGATAAAGGCGGCCCCACCACACTGGTCTAGTGGATAAGGTACTCGGCTGCTGAACCGTAGGTCGCGGAATCTAATCCTGGTTGTGGCGTCTACATTTCCGATGGAAGCAGAAATGTTGTAGGCCCGCGTGCTCAGATTTGGGTCCGTGTTAAAGAACCCCATGTGGTCGAAATTTCCGGAGCCCTCCATTACGGCCTCTCTCATAATCATATGGTAGTTTTGGGACATTAAACCCCACATATCAATCAATCGATCAATCAATCAACCAATCAAAGATAAAGGTTGACCAGGAACACGGTGCAAGTATTCTTGCACTGTAATCAGGAATCAAAATTTGATTTAATTTGCCAAGGACGGCAGGACGGTGATTGAGTGCTGAAAGATAAAGCGAGGCTAGTGATTCTTTCTGGAGAACTAAGCACACGTTTATGCCTATATTTCATGCCCCATTTGCGTACGCTGTCTGCTGTTATGAAGCAATTCAAGAACCGGTGAGTTACTGAAGGGGCCCACACTGCTCGCTGTGAGACAATTGAATGTCCCCAAAGCGACTATTTCGCTCCTAAACGCATAACGTGGCAGCGTGGTACATATAAGAAACATGACACATATGTAGAGAAAGGTAAGCACTGAACTTCCAACTGTTTATTTCATACCTAATATTTCTCACATAGAGCTGCACTGTCGCGATCATGGCGAAAGGTAACGGTACGCGATGATCCTAACGGGTAGTGAAAAATTAGGTCCACGTATCGTCCTGAAAAAGACGTCCTGGCTTGGAATGAGATCATATATTTTTTTCAGAGAGATGGTGTTCAAAAGGTGTAGTTAGTGCACACGTATTCACTTATGATTTTTAGTCTCTCTAGCAGTGCCTAGCATTCGCTCCTGACAGGGCATGTTGGAACGTATTATAGCGTGCTTGTTTATCGAGCGTTCGGTCGATTTCCCATCACGGCGTGTTTTGCTGTCAGGTGTCATTCGTTTGTGTTTCGCGTTAGTCCTTGAAACCTCAGTGTCTCGCGTCCTTCGAGCTTAGGGACAAAAAGGGCAAGTGTTCAACCAAGCTTTCATTTAGTCGGCTAGCCTAAACGTGAGAGAGGGGGTATAATAATAGATAAGCCGGAGAAGAAAGAATCAAAGTAAGTAAAACAATAAATGAACGGTTAGCGCGTACAAGCGTAGACTCGCTGCCAGTGGAGGGGTGGGCGAGCACATCAAAGTAAGGTACGGTTTCTGCGCGGTTGCTTTCACCGCAACTCTCTGACAGAAATATGAGCCCGAACATTAGCCCCATTGTGGCCGGTGCTCTGTCACAGACAACGAGCACACTGTGCGGCTTACAAGGAGAGAATGACCAGGCAGATGCGCCTGAATAGATGCGAACAAACAAAAGCGGGTGAAGAAGTTCCACAGATAGTGCAGAGCACAACGGCCTTCAAGACTACGTGGCTCAAGAAGAGCGGAATGATTGCGCTGCAATAACCCATGCCTCCTATTCTCGGTGTTTTTAGATTGTAGAAAGTCTAGCTTTCTTGCTGCTGATTTCAGCATTTGTTCTTTTCTTTCACCCTTTGTTAGGTGCTGTTTGCACTACCGAAACGATCAGAAATGAAAAACTGCAATACCGTAAAGTCATGTTATCGGGGCATAACATTTTCAACGTGAGAGAATATATTCAACAAGTGAACTGAGGCAGCTTGACTGGTCTGTGGAAGAAGGGAGGCGGTAGCAGCCTTCATACAGATATTCGATATTCTCTCCATTCTATGTGATCTGCCTAATGATTTTTCAGGTGAAACATTGTTTTATGCATACGTAAGGTGCTTATCAGGAGTTGCGCTCACACTTTTTAATGAAACCATTCATTCGAGAAACACAAACTTTTGCGCAGAGTAGGAAAATATTTTTAACACCACCAACAAATTGCTTTTCCAGCTTGCGGGTCCCGGCCGACTATGGTCATGACTGCAGGCATACATGTCATGTGCTATTTTTTTGTATTTCATGGGCATTTGTGGTAATCAAAAAAAAGAAAAAAAAAAGCAGTATACTCAATATATAAATAAAGTTGTAAATTTTTCTATCAGACGTTTCAGAAACCAATGTACCACTTACAAAACAAAACTTTTCGCACAGCATAGTTGGTTCAAAAGTTGATTAAGTGACTTGGCCTAATTACGCAATTTGTGTGACCCCAACTGTAGAGTCACTTGCTCTGTGCAATAATCGACAATATATGAATTAGGTCGTATCGTGATAGAGTTAGTGAGCATATAATTAAAATCTGGCTAAACTTTGCAGGGGCACTCTGAACAAAGTCATTAACCGGTTAGACCAATTCAGCCTCTCAGCTGACATCGGTCTTTTAAAGAGGAACGAAACCAGACAAATCAGACTATTCTGTACCTCCAGTTTCTAGTAATTTCACCGCTGCGGTTGCGTCACACTAACGAACTCGAGGCATAGCTGCGGTACACTTCTCGCCAGACTGATTCGTCACGCATTCATCGATGAAACTTTTAATGGGCTCACATCATATTGAATGTCGTCAGCACAGAAGATCCGAGCTAGCGCAGACCATTGTAGTAATAAATTAGTTCGTGAGCTAATGGATAACGATTAGCTCATTCCAAAGTCCACATCACTTCACCATGGCGTATACATTGAAAGGGACTAATGCTGAATGTTATATGTTAAAGCGCTTGAAGTGATGGCCATGATGAAACAATTAAAACACGTCAGCATAGACTTGCAGGAAACAACGCAACAATGAGACAAAAGTACTGGCATGGCTACGAATGGTATTCACAATTAAATCTAACTACTGACGTTAAAAATACTTTTGGTTGGCGTGAATCGGTGCACGAAGTGTTCGCGCGAAACTTGCAAAGCATTCCGATAAATTAAAGCTGCTTCCTTAGAGCGAGTAATGAGTAACGTTCATACAGAACGCGCAATAAACCAACACACAACCATAGGCGCAGCCTAATGGGTAACCGATGATTTCCACCTACGTAGGTGCTGAGAAACCTTAGTTTGATTCCTTCCCGGTAAATGAACCAGCATGTTGCAAAGCAGTCACATGTAGCCTCGCTGGTGAAACAAATCTTTAATTACAAAAGCCCTGCGCTGCAACATCGTATCTACCTCGGCGGTAAGTTTGGGTTAACGCCGAATTTTGATTTAAACATGGTATATGCTTTGTACGAGGCAGAATAAAGCAGTTGTTTTTGTCCTCTGCTTTGTATAGGTAAGCAGATGGGCGTCATTCAAACACGCTCGTGCGAATTTCTTGGAAAGAAATTACAGCGTATCTAGACTCGTTGCGAAGCTTCTGAAAGGCTCGGCCACGAAAATCAGGTATATCATCGTAATAATGCCACACGCGCTTGTTATTTTTCATTTTGTTTGATTCGGCTTTCGCCCACAAAGCCTGGGTCAGGACTGCTCAGCGCAAACTGAACCTCATTGTTAGAGAAGGTTTGTGATCATTGTAGATCATTTTGTTAACACTGCGCGCAAGATTCGAACGCTAGAGATTTTTCCAGAGCTTGCGCGACGATCAGTGATAAGGCTGGAATATTCGATGGCACATGTATAAATACCGACACGCTTAGCCACTTTTCAGTTGATCGACGGCCGACGTTCTTTTCACCACTATCGGTACTATTGTGTGCCACTGAAATCTGACTTTCCGTTTACCGGTCACAAGTTCAGCCAATCAGCACTTCCATCTTGAAAAAAACAGTCTACTCCCCTTGTCGACGTCACGATCTTTGACAATAAGCTAAAAAAAAACTTGCTTCCGTTAAAGCTGTTGTGCAAGTGTGTTTTGTAATAATATATTGTTATAAACGGAACACTAACTAGTCGTAGTATCGCCTGGTATAAGAAGTGATGTATCCGCACTCAACTTTTATTGTGTAGGTAACGTGCGTATATGGTCTCCTGCAAAGCGTGCTTCACTGTTCGTACACCACAATTGGGGTGAAGTGCAAACCTTTATGCAGGGGCCCCAGAGCATAACTTTCGCCATGAAAGTGTTTTACACGCCTACCACTGTGATTACATTGACAATATCAACTTAACGTCTATAAAAGCGAAACCACGACCAACGCTACTATAAGTACGAGCCCCCACGAAAACATCTGTGAATAAAATGTATATGGTAGAAATTTCTTGTACGTTCAATGTACAAGTCAATAAATCAACGTTCTTTTATGTCGACTAATCTTGATAAAATAGTCTTCTATTTGCGATTTGAACGTGCAATCGTGAGGCTCTTAACAGAACATCGTTAATTTTTGTAACATGATTTTTGTAGTTACCCTCTCCGCCAGCATTGTACTTTGTCGACATACTCGGTGTCCCCACAGTGCGGAGCTAACTTAAGACGGAACTTCTAGAACTAGGCAGAATACTTATGCAGCGCCTCTGTTCGAAATATCTTTGGGTGCACGTTAAAGAACCCCAGGTGGTCTAAATTTCCGGAGCCCTCCACTACGGCGTCTCTCATAATCATATAGTGGTTTTGGGACGTTAAACCCCACATATCAATCAATCTATTCGAAATATCAATTTTGTTATTCGAAATAGAAGAGTTAAGCCAGGCATGCGTACGCAAGCTGTCTGTGTTGTAATTTGTTTATTGAGCATTACACTACAAAGTTGCGCTAAAGATGCACAAGTGCACGCACAGACATACGTTAAACAGTCCCATGTGTTTTCTATCGCCAGTTGTTTATAGTTGCGTACGATATCAACAATAGAATGAGTATTATCAACACTAGAAGCGGTAAGCTGATATAAAGCGCTGCTGCTCGCGAGGATTGTAGCCCTATAATCTCACACATAAACAAACTTAAACCGATGACACCTGACTACATTTGATGCTAACCCGACGTGACCGCTGTATCGTATGAGTGCATATGTAATGTTTAAATATTTGAAAGCCTGCACTGCAAGCACAATTGGCTTTTAATAAATCTAAGGGTCTAATTAAAGGCTCCAAGACTGGGAGTGGCACTCTGGTAGAATACTTGATTGCATCACAGAAGGTTATGGTACATTGACATTTGTTGTTTGCATTCGTTCGGTCTGCGCTGCCAATGTCAGGTCTTTCTTAACGATCAAGCGTTAAAATTGCCCGTGTTCAGTTTCGCTGTTCCTGGGTAGACATAAACTGTCGAACATCTGCGGCACATACTCGCATGCCAGTGGCACATACCCATCCCTGGGCATGTGCCACTGTTTTTTGAAAAATGTTGGGCGACATTCGAGACAGGCTTGTGACATTATTCATGTCATGACAGGTGAGCCGTACTTGTCAAACCATTTTACCTTCCCATACTAATTTTGGTTCACCCCAAGTTAGGGGGGCGATCATCATGAGAGCATCAAAACGCAAGCGGCTAGATAGATAGATAGATAGATAGATAGATAGATAGATAGATAGATAGATAGATAGATAGATAGATAATAGATAGATAGATAGATAGATAGATAGATAGATGCTCAAATTGCCTACAGTTTGTAAAACGTGCTTCGCATTTAATATCAATGCTTATCAACGAGAAAATATTCTTTATTGTTTCGTAGTGGTTGCTTAAACCAGTCTCCCTACACGAAATACTTAGCTTCGCGCTGCTTCAGTTTTCTGCAAAAAGTTAGAAGCGCCCAATGGAAAATTCAAACTTTTTTTCCGAAATGTAACGTCTGAACCACTACTTATGAGTGTTATCACACACATGTACTAACATAATTTATCAGCGTTCCCTCCCTCTCTGTCAATATATATATATATATATATATATATATATATATATATATATATATATATATATATATATATATATATATATATATATATATATAGGAGAACGTATAACTGTGAACAGAAATAGCAATGAATGCGATAGCAGCTAATCTGAACGCGCAAAGAATGGTAAGCAGTTCAAAACGCGCCCCATGTTGATCACGCAAAAATGACGTACAAAACGTACTCACAGGTACAGATGAACGCGAATATGTGTCTCAGTAGTAACTTCGGTCTGTCTGAAAAGCGCACCCTTTTTGCAAACGGAGACTGCGCAGTGAGTGCAATGACGTTTGTGCGCCCGGTAACTAGAACAGAATCGTTCCGGTGAAAGCCCAAAGCGTACAATTTTCTCGACGGCGAGATAAGCGCCCGCACGCGTGAGCATCCACCCCCCCCCCCCCCTCCGCGGGGCAAAGTACGCGGGTTAGATGAGAGCGCGTGCAGCCGCATCCTGACGGTCTTGCGACGCGCGCTCAATGCTGGTAGCGCTGAAATCACGATAGTTCCCCCGACATAACCATCGGCAGGGGTGAGTGCTAGATATGAATAGCTTGCCGCTTCAACGTCGAAGGAGGTGCTGCTTCGTGGCTCAGTGGCTGACGTTACGCACTCACAAACAAAAGGTAGGACGTTCGATTCCGCGCGCTAGAGTCCTTTTCTGGATTATTTTTTTCTTGCGTTTATATATATATATATATATATATATATATATATATACGGTGAATAACTGCTGTCACCAATGTCGCCACCAACGATGATAGCAAAACCAGCCGAGAGTGTCCATATAACTGTTATTGGAATAAAATAACAATTACGCGCTGCACGCAACTTAGATTCCACCACCGAAGCACAAAGTAGAAAAGAATAAAGAAAAACTAATAGCAAAACTATCAAAATTAACAAAAAAAACTTAAACAAAAATAGGAAATAATAAAAACTACATATACAGAGTAGTTTCTCACTCTACGAAGCTACATGACTATCTCTGATTATTTGCTTTATTATATCGCAATTGAAAACACGTGTACAGAAGCGCTCACAATACGCATTCGGGAGTATCGTTATTGTTGGCAATATTTTCTAGTTTCGACGTTACGAGCTGGTTTTAATTACAGTCTATGGAGTACCAGGCGAACAATTCAAAATTCTTGTAAAAAGCTTAAAAATAACCTAATTAGCTATATAAAAAGCAAAGTAACTTAATTTGGAACAGGTGCCTAGTAGAACGATATCAACGTGGAAAGAACGCGCTCTTCTTGCCTACTATAAAAGGAATATACACTGTAGTCTGCATATGTGCGAATCACAATCTTGATGGCTAGTCAGTGGAGGTATACGACCGCCAGGACATATATGCAGAGAACGTTATATAGGTACAAAAAAAATGGCAACATATCTACGGAGTGAATGATGAAGAGTGGGGCGAAGCATTCGTCCGTCCATTTCTTCTTGCTTCCGTCCGTTCCTGCGTACGTCTGTGTAACCGTTCATGCGTCGTTCCACCCGCTCGTGCGTGCGTCTGTTCGTGCGTCCGTCCCTGCGTTCGTCCATGCATCCGCGCCTGTGTCCGTTCATGCGTCCATCCATGCCGTCCATCCATGTCCGTTCGTCCATCTATTCAGCACTCCAAGTACCACCATCTCGCATCTTTTCATCATACATTCTCCATATAGAAGCACCGCCATCCAGCGGACATTTCAAGGACTAAACGGGAGGTGGCACATACACACTTTCTTACGGCTTGCGCTTCGGGTTTACTTCCCACCTTTAACCACCTTGAGTTCATGGTATATACTAGTTCACTGTATTCATGGCTATGCGGCCCAACGCTCGCTAAACCTTTCTAAAACCAAGGAGTTTACACCCAGCGAGTATAACGTAGCAACCCTTTCTTGTCAGATCCTGCTCAATTTACATGCCAATAGCTGCTAATGGGGATCGCAGCGTGCGCATTACCTAAAGGCCGAATGCTTTTGTCTCTCATTACGCCTTAGCAGCCATTAACATGTGCATTGAGCACTATCTTTCATCAACGCACAGAAGAAACAACAACGCACAGAAGAAATCTCTCACCGGAACCACCTTGGAGGTCAAAATCGTAAGGACCGCTATTTCGGGTATGTGCCGCTGGTGGTTAGGTACTACGAGGGACGCACAAGCCACGCCATAAGGAGCTTCGCCCCTAAAATGGTTCTCACTGCATCATTCTATTTAGTTTTGTATCAACACCTCCATCCTCCCTACAACTCATTACGCACCCATTAAGATTATCAAAGTGCAAAACATCTGTGCAATAAAAATAATGAAAAATCTTAAGCGCTCGCTTCTGGCGATATTGCGCACACACGCGTTTGTACCAAGCAGCGGATCATGGAGAATCTTGAAGCCCTGTTTCCCTATGACAGCAAAAGGCTGCATAACCTCTATTTGTCTAAGAATAACCCAAACTTCCCACCTTCTATAGAAATAATTGAATTGCGAAAGCAACGACTTCAGTAGTCTCTGCCGTGTATCTTCGAAGATGTCAGTGAACGTGAGTGTGCTCAAGCATGCAATATCACATGTTGGTGGAGTTCCGTGAACGCGGCATTCAATTTCCGCCTTGCTTCGTAGTCAAAACATCGAACGAACGCTATGTCTGGGCAGTTATGCGTGCCCAGAAAACTCGAGGTGTCTGTTTCCGGAGCACGTATACGTCGAGCTTCAGGCGCGTGCATTCGGCTGAATTCTGTATAGTACGTGGTTCATTGTACACGGTGAAACTAACGAGAGCGACAATACGTGAACTTTACGACCTTCCTACTCCACACATATTGCCTCGATAACGCTTCACCGAATCATTGCTTACGGCGCCAGCCGAATCGATCAGACGTCCCTCAAAGACGCATTTCACTCGAGTCTCCTTGACTGATTCCACAGCCACGATTCCTTCTCCTGGCCCCCTTTCAGACAATTGTACGCTCACCTTTGGTTGCAAGCCTAGTTTTTGAAGCGCGCGTGTGTTAGTCGCGTTTCGGTGATTTAGAGTGCCACCAGTTTTTGTTGCTTGTTTTTTTATTTGTTTAATTTGTTAGCAAAGTCTGCTTACGTATCCATAGCGAGGTCTGGCCACTGTTATGTTGCATTGAGATGTATCTTCCACGAATGCGAGTCACCATGCGAAACTGAAGTCTTGCGTGAATGCAGCGATAGTTTTCAGGCACCAGTTCAAACGTAAATTTCAACCGATTGAAAGGAATACATGTTTTAGTTCTAGGAAGAATGTACACCATGACTAAGACTGCCTTCTTCTGTTGCTTTGTTTTGCCGCTCCATCCCTTATGTCGAATCACTGGTAGTTGTTTTCAGTGCCTGCTGCCTGCCCGTATATTTACACGGAGCGAAATTGCTTTGTCCCCCCCACCTCTTGCAAAATAGAGGCTGTTCTCGCGGGTTGCTATAAAGGTGCTGCATATGAATACTACGTACTTCACGCCAATGCGTTGTGCGTGGAGGTGTACTGCATATATATCTTCTTCCAAAAATAAATTCTTGATACCTGCTGCATATAAATTGGTATGATTCAAAAGTAAAAGGTGTCTGCAACGTAGCCTCGAGATTTATTACAGGAGAAGGTGTCTTCATAGAAGTAGTTGAATATTTGCCAATATAAGAAAGCCTGCACAATTTCTTTTTGTGCTATGCAGCTATAGTGCCGTTCAGCGTAAATACCCCGACGTTGATGCTTGGTAATGCATCTCCATCCCGACGACAAACATCCATGATCATTATAGGCCCTTGTAGTCGTTGTGGTAGTGTACGGTGAAAGCACAATCATAGATAATAATATGAAAGCCAGAAAAGCGTTGCTTATATCCTGCGCCATGTTAAAACTATCGAACACCATGGACGTATACAGTAGAGGGAAACTCTACGTTCGTCGTTTCTCTTCTGTAGCCCGGCATCAATAATTTTTGAGGGGAGTGTGAGCGGAGAACGCGGTGTCTTTGTTTTTGAAGTCTTCTTTTACTTTCTTTTCATTTGACCCTCCTTGAATTGGTTGACCTATTGAAAAAAAAATTTATCCAAGAGTTATGAGAGACAGGAACAGTGTGTAATTGGAAAATACAATGCTAGCTCATCATTCTTCCTAATTATTTTGTGCGTCTTTGTGCGGCGTGTACACGAAGTCAGCATGCATTGGTTAAGAAACACTGAAGCAAGGCCATACATTGTTTACTGTCTTTTGGAAAAAAGAAGAGCCGGCTAACTACCCGCGCAATCTTCGACAATCAGGTCAATTCACAAAAATTGTGGTCGATTATCTTGACATGAGTAACAATATACGTTCAATCTTAGCGTAAGTAATAAAGCAAGCGTACAAAAGGGTGTGCATGACTGATAATGTGATACTTTTATGGTACTCATTCTCAAATCTTGATGTGCTTAATTAATTGACTTGTCTAAGGATGCTTAACTGAATTTTTAGTGATTTTATTCTGAATTTTTATTGCTTGTTCAGCCAAGTTCTTAACACGCCGCGATGATGAACCATTTAGGAACCGATAACTAAATGAAAATATTTGTTTCATTTTCTTCTCCGCACAATGCAAACCGGTATAGTTGTACTCAGACAACCTTCCACAGTAGCCATCACGTGCAAATGTATTGCTTCATCAGTGCATTTTTAGACAGACTATCATACTGAGATACCCGGCTTTATGGTGCGGATGCACGACTTAGAAAAACATCATAACAGTGAGGAATATTGAGAGACGATTTTCTATGTAGTCCTAAAAGCTCTGTTCTGACATTCCCGCCTGTTTGACTAGAGCTTAGCAGTGGCTAATATAACTGTAATCGTGCCTTTCGGTAGAGCACTACACACATTGTTTGGAAACTACGCACAGCCAAGACAACATAGGAAGCATACTATTTCGTGGAAAGTTTGAAGGGCTTCGAACAAGGTGAAAATTCATTTATTTTGGCGTTTTCGCTTTCACACGTGAGCCATGTTCACAGATGGCTGGCAAACAGCTGGCGAACAATGGATTGTAAACATTGCTTCTGTGTAGGAGTCGGAAGGTCAAAGCAAAAACAGTTTCACCTTTGTCGACATCTTCCAAATAAGCAAAGAGGAAAGAAAGGCATGTTAGCCAGTCTAAACGCTCGTTTTATGGCTAGTGGGAGTAATGGATGACTGGCGATGTTAGTTTAGCATACCTGAAATGTACGGCGCGACGGCAATGACGGGAAGAAGGAGAATGCGCTAACACAAGGTGATACTTTCAACAATAATGTTTGTTTCGAAATGCGTGCTGCGTAAATCTGGCAAGTTAGAACGTCATGGATGATAAAAGCAGTGCTACAAAGACGCTGTTTCTATGATCTAGTCGGAAAAAAAAACAGGTAAGCTACCTCATCCTGAGGAGAGGAATCAAGTCTTCGAAAGTTAGAGGAAGGAAGAGAGAGAGACAGAAAAAGTAAAATAAAAAGAAAGAAAGAGAGCACAGACGCACAAAGTCGCACTTCTCACAACCAGACCGCATTACAACGAGCATCTTACAGAGTATTTAGGAATGCTTCATTCCGATTAAACAAGATTTGCTCAGACACCCGACTTGAAGGCATATATGAACTTCATGATTTGTGGGTATGTCGCTTGCTGGGCCCTCCCCTCGAGGTGACTGCAGGTTATATTATTCTCCCCTCTCACCCATCGGGAGAAGTGTATACGTGGCGCAGAACGCTCATCAGAATTAACTGCATATCCCACTGTTGGCGGCACTGATTAAAACACACGTGTACTCCCCTGCACTCGCGAGAAACCAGTCACACAGCTGCTGCATCTTCTCCGGCCAGGTGGAAGTAAACGCTCTCTGGATGCGGGCTTGCCGGGGCGTGCGGAAACACACACAGACGCAATGCACTCACAAACTTTCGCTTTCGGCTGCTTAGCTCTTAATTAGAAATCGCACTCTTAATGGCGACGCACGCAGGAGCGATCTGCTCGGACGCGAGAGGTGCGCAGAGACGACGCGACAGCTGGAAGTGAAAATCACCCGCGTTAGACGAAGGTGTACGAGTGCGCCGGCTTAAACTCCTATACAGATAGATGACCAAGATTACGAACTTGCAAACGTGCTTATTAGCACTGAATCACGTCAGTCACAAAAGAGGCAGGTCAGCAAGCACGCGAACAAAAAAGCGTTAATGCCCAACCTAAGCGTTATTTACTCGCCTTATCCCTCGGTTGCGTTTTCAAAGTCATCATGACAGGGCCGACGAATGTGCCTGTTCTTTTTACTTCTTTCCTTTGAATTCGTGGGATGAAAAACAATTAGTACTCACGCTGGCGCAGATGCTGAGCAGCTAAACTAAATTTTTGGTGAGAGCAGCGATGCAAACCATAAACGCTCTGATGTGATCACCTATGGATGTATTTGAGCCTTTCAAATTTTTCATTTTTCTAGCAGGGGCCATACATTTGGCATTCGTTTCGTATTAGCTATAGAATAACGGCCGGATGGAAGTACGCACTTTTGGGGAGCACCTTGTTTCCTCCCCTCTATTTCTCCCTCCTTTTTCTATATATATTTTTTCGCATAAATGCGGCTGGTCGGGTTAAATGGAGGACATAGAAGTTTTTCCCGTCTCTTTATTTTCTGTCAGTTTAATTTCCGTTGCGCTGCTACAAACAATATTTTCTTTTATTTCACACGACAAAACATTTATCTCTTTATATGCGTGAATTTACCGTCAGCTTTCCATACAAAAAATTTGCTTTCTAAACCTATGCATTTTTTTTCTTTTCAGTACTGCCTCACTGCATACTATAATGTCTCGTAGGAGCCCGCAAAAGATATAATTAGACAATAACCATTAAAATATGTTTTTGAGCATAACTTTGATTACGTGACTCGTAGCTCGTGAGCAGTGAGTTTGGACTTTGAAGTTCAGTCACTAACATATGATTGAAACACCCCTCATCAACAGTATTTATGTCCCTTAAGTGCGTGCGTCTACCCAAGAAGCTTTACAGCATGAAAGATGAAACTGCTGAATAACGTAGAGAGTACAGACGTAGACGTAAAAGTGATATCAGTTGTTCCTTGCGAAGTTGTTCCTTTGGCCACAGACTAGGCTTTCCCATCGTCTGGTTTCTTCGATTGGTATGTGGAGTTTAACGTCCCAAAACCACTATATGATTATGAGAGACGCCGTAGTGGAGGGCTCCGTGAATTTCGACCACCTGGGGTTCTTTAACGTGCACCCAAATCTGAGCACACGGGCCTTTAGCATTTCCGCCTCCATCGGAAATGCAGCCGCCACAGCCGGGATTCGATCGCGCAACCTGTGGGTCAGTAGCCGAGTGCCTTATCCATTAGACCACCGCGGCGGAGCTCTAGCTCTTCGTCAATCCGAATGCTAGCCACCTAGCTAGATTTCGAACTCTCGTAGTTGGTGTTGTGAAGAAGATAAATGATACGCAGGTCAAAACAACACGAGTGGATATTATTACACATTATTTAGGCAACTCAATTATATTGCATTAGAACAGATGATAATGCCACTATGGTGATACGTATATTGAATGTTTCGTCGCATTAGTCACCACTCAGCCAATATAACTCAAGGGCTGAATGACCTTGATCAGTGCTGAGTTTATGCGGTTAATTGCACTGAAAAGCCTATGAGGGGTCTTTGATGTAGGCTTCCCACTTATATTTGTTGAAATTATCCACGCAGGTCGCGGGATGGAATCCCGGTTGCGTTGACTGCATTTTCAATGGATGCGGAAATGTTGTAGGCCTGTGTACTCAAATTTGGGTGCACGTTAAGGAACCCCAGGCGGTCGAAATTTCCGGAGCCCTCCACTACGGCGTCTCTCATAATCATGCAGTGTTTTTGGGACGTTAAACCCCACATATCAATCAATCAATCGTTTGAATTATCATCGACACTATCGCTCAAGTCATCGTAGCCTATTGCAGCGTACGGAAGAGGTTCTAGTATCTTTGAAAAAGAACAGCGGAAGATTGCAGAAGCATTCCACTGAGACGGCTAATTTATTGTCT
The DNA here is from genome assembly GCA_013436015.1 of Rhipicephalus annulatus. Lineage (NCBI taxonomy): Eukaryota > Metazoa > Arthropoda > Arachnida > Ixodida > Ixodidae > Rhipicephalus > Rhipicephalus annulatus. The sequence goes on along the minus strand of WOVY01001016.1, from coordinate 142,929 downwards.
CCTCATTTGTGATAAGCGAAGAGTATTTTACATCGTCCTGGTAAAATTGCGTTAAACCTCAATTTCCCACATCCAGTTGTTATGGCCACCGCATTGTTTTGCAAAAAAAGGGCATTCCCAGCAAGTTATGCAGTACGAATCTCTGTGCGTGTGTGCACGTGTATGTGTGTACGCATATGTGCGTGCGTATGGGTGGTAGCCAGTGTATTCCCGAAAGTTATACAGCTGCTTTATTATGGCTGAGCAGGTGCCTATCTGCGTACTTGAGCCCCATTTCACTGAAGCGACAGCATGGATCTTTTTATCTGTTTCGTTTGCCACTTAACCTGCTAACCCGGTGAGCCAAAACCTGACTTTCAAGCCAGGGCAAGGACAGGTGATGCGCGGCTCGGGGCATTGACTTGCATGGCAATGAAAAAAAAATTCTAGCAAACGTGAAAGAGAAAAAAGAGTAAGTGCGTCAGAGAGAGAGAGAGAGAGAGACTGATGCCAAGAAGTACGATGTAGCTAGAAGCCAGACACTGTTGTTCTATGTCCGCGTACAGTTCCCGAGAGTAAGCGTGAGATCTGGTTGCCACAACGGGTAATTGACATGACGGAATGGGGCCGGAGCAAGTTCCTTTCACCCTCACTTGGCCTAATGATGACGCAGCGCCGTGTTTTGCTCTGTGTGCTAGCCTAATTGCTTCACATTTTGTGGCTGGGGTCTTGAGCCGGCTCTTTCATTGTTGTTTAAGTTTCTTCTTGCCTTAAAGAGTGCGTTTTCGTGATACAATTTGCGTGGGATGAGGTCACACCGTGTGGCACCATATAGGCTCACGTCGCTTTCGAAATGTCATGAGGGATTCACGCAGCTTTGCTCTTCGGAGTCTTGGATAAGTCACCACTGTCTGCGATGCAGTAAGATCGCGGAAGCAGCAGGGATGGAAACTAATTGAAACTTGAGAACGCTGCAAGGGACCTTAGGGGTATTTGTTCTGGGGTACTTCTCATGCACCTTGCAGCGTTACAGCAATCGAGAAGTGGTCACTTGAGGTAGAACAAAAACAGTACATTGCTTTCCTGAATGCACTTTTTTGTCTTTGGAACTTTCAGATGCAAAAAAAAGAAAAAAACATTTGGCAATAATAACGTTACGTGCGTGGATATCATTACGGTGCACAAAGGAGATAATATGAAAGGACACCTATTCTTGATTATTCACACTGCAGAATTTCTTTGCCATAAACGATCTAGCCAATTCTATAATTCATCTCATAATTATGATGGCGATGATGTGTGGTGTATTATGGCTCAAGGGTCATTTGATGATTCGCATGAGATAATGTGATCGAGTGATGAGAAGACGAGAAAAAATTGGTAGTGTGTACTCACGAAAAAAAAAGACGCAAGAATGCCTATAAACGTCTTCATAAACTTGTTATTCCAGCGAAGTTTGTTCCATTCTACTCCATTACTTACACAGTATATATCAACCAAACTGCGGCTAAAATTCTTCTCAATACGCTTCGTGATTAGTCCTTGAAGACTATTTCCAACACATATATTTCTTCTAGATACCAACTCATACATCCCGATCTAATCAGGTAGAACACTGATTTTTCGTATTGTATCGATACAAGTTGACGTGACATACAGGATGTTTTTGCATTTTTAATGATATTTATTGGGTGTTTCCTTTTTTGTAGAGAATTTTTGTTTACAAATTATGCTTCCTCCCACCCTGTCAATCTCCGTGCACACACACAAACATGCAATAAACGGCAAACTGAAAAATCTCGTTACGCCACACACACTCCTTTTTTTTTATTACCGAGTACCCCATAAATCTTTTTTTTGTATGCCTAGAACAAATCGCTTTTACGATTCCAAAGCTACGACCAATAACTACGCGAATTGTCAAGTTTCACGAATGAAAAGAGCCAATTTTTCCTGCTGCAAGGCACAGCGAAACGCAACACCGATGTGGTGTAATCCAAAATCACTTTCTAAATGGGCTACCAACTAAGCCTGTTATACTCGAGCCGCTTGACAGTTTTGTAAATGTATTTAAAGCATTGCAAAAACCTCAACTTTAACCGCTAATGTGTCCGACGATCAAGCTTTCCCTATTTCAGTCTTGATGCATTACAGACCTAATCGTTTTAAAAAGGGCAGTTTGAGAAGAATTTAAAAGAGAACAATTTTTTTTCGCTAAGTATTGATCTTGACGCGGCGCTCTTTTTTAGTATGTTCACACGGTGGAATAAAGCGTAGGCGCACGTACACGTTCTCTTAAAGATGTGAGTAACTGAAGTCAGTAGTGAGGAAACCCGCTAAGTGGAGGTCGGTTTGTCAAAAAACAAACTTGTCGTTAGGCACAGTATCGTTGCAAGATCATTTCAATGGTCTGTAATGCAGATTAAACTGCAATGGGCCGACAACTACAAGTCGATATTTTCATATGCACACCTTACGGTAAACCAGCGTGGCTAAAAGGTGATGATGATGTGTTGATTTTCATGGTGCGAGGCCCTTGTACGGCCTTAGTGAGCCATGGTGTGGAGTAAAATAGTAGATAAACGTATGTTAACGGTGACCAAAAATATGAAATTATGACGTAGATTTATGGCTGTAAAGTGGCTTAAGAACACGCGCAATATGGAAGCGTCAATGAGAAATACAGTATATATAGTGGAAACTTATGACCGTGATATGTGGAGTGGCCTAGCAGTGCTAAGTTATTGGGAAGAGAAAGTTATACTCAAACGCCAGAATGAGAAAAAAAAAAGTACAAACAGGCCATGCTACGGATGAGCTGGAAATATAATATAAAAGTAACTGATATATTTTAAAGACGCAAACAGTGGCACATATTAAAAAAAAATAGGTTCTTTGTCAATGAAACATAGACGGCCGAAGTGGAACATGCTGTCAGCAAGGTAGTAGAAAAATTGGGGTACCTTTAAACTTCGCCTTTAAGCGTTAAACGCGATAGCAATATTCTGTCCCTAATGAGTACTTCAAGCACTTGGTGCACGAAATATTTTCAAGCTTGCGATGCACCCACTATGTGGTCCTAAGGGAACAGGCGCAGTAAAGTGTTGGCCCTTCGTAGTATGTGAGCGACTTCAAACCATGCATGAAGTCATTATAACAATCACATGTTCTGACGCGTGTTGGCAATTTACTCTTGTACGAAGCATTATTACAGCGATATATTATGTTGTATTGTAAAACATGTTTACAGGACGCATGTGATACCTTCACTGCATTTTCAAGCAAAGGAAGTTATTTTCACTATATTTATAAGCAGACGCGTGGCTGTGTGGTAGAACACTCGCTTGTTACACAAGTGACCCGAGTTCAATCCCCGCTCAGAGCCACAATTTAATCTTATCCATTCTGTTTGAATATTTCTCAATTTTTCGGTCACGCACAAGATAATAGAGAGTTTTAGTACGGCTTACGCTGCGTACGTGGCGGCGTTGCCAACGCAAGGACGCCACGTTCTGCGTAGTGCGCATGCGCAGACCGCAACGCGCACGTATCGCGTTACGTACGCAGCCGCTACGTACGCACGCATGAGATGCGTGAGTGCGTACGTATGAGCCGATCGCGCCGCTCTCGAACAAGTGCGCGACAGCGCGAGACTTCGTTTTGCTAAATGGCGGCATCCAAGGCGAGTACCGACCAGCTCTGTGGCTTAAAATATGGCCATAATCTGGCTATAATACTTGGATTGGCTCACATTGGCTGGCAACAACACGTGCTTCTATTTTGATATACCAGATGGCGCAACACGCTTCACGCTCCTTACGTACGCGGGTACTACGACGTACTAAAAGCCGATGAGTGGCAAACGACGCCACGTAACGCAAGGCGCTTGCGTGATGCGTACGTAGCACCATTCCGCAGTACTAAAACTCTCTAATTATTTATCGCACAAGATGATGATTCGCAGCCAATGACGCGGACGCCGCAACTTCTGCGAAAGAAGCTCTCTAAGACGCTATAGCGTTAAAATGCTGATTCCAACATTTTTCCAGTTCAGGTCCTGGCAACAGAGTCTGAAGAACCTGAATACTCACCCAAGCTATAGACCCCTTTCATAAATACGCCACCTGACGGAGAGCTTTTCGTCAGTTTCGCTTCGCAAAGGAGCGTGAGATAGCTTGCGCCAACATGAGGGCATGGGAACCGAGCCGTCAAATGCGCGAGTGCTGTGATGTTTCTGTTCGCGGCTAGTTCTCCGCATCATCCGCTGGAATCGCACCGCTTTCAAGCTTGAACGAGCTCGTAGTACTCTCTGACATGCTTTCTGAGCTTCTTCGGCTGCACAATGAGCAACATTTTGTACCCTTCAACGGGTTGGACGAGCAGTTTGGCTTGTTATGACTGGCAATGCATGAACCATGGCCTGCAAGGGACTCTCAACGGCGTGCTCTCCGGACGCGGTTCGCGTCCTGCAGGAACCAAGAGGTGTCTGTGTGCGTTGCAAGAAACGCGCATCAGCGTCGCTTGGACACACAGCCTGCGTCGTCTGCTGCGGTGCCCTCAAAATGGCGACAGACTGAAGTTCGCATCCGCGGCACTAAGAGTGCCCTCTTTCGAAAAGGGCCAATATCACAGCTGGGTTCGCCACCACAGGACAAAGGATGTGCATTTGTCTTTTACGTATGTTATATTCGAAGCTGACGGAGTGCTACATGTGTAGGACGTGCCAAGTACTCCTTTCGGTAAGCCGATACTTATTCAAGAGTCTATTGTCTCTTTCCGTAAGATTGCCACTGCTCGCACATATTTTTACTGTTGCACTCTTCGGCGTCTAAAACCAGCCTACCCTTTTCGTCCACCAATATGGGTAGACTAAACATGTCGTAATCCAGCCAATCTCAAATGCATGAACAGCCACCAGTGTCGCAACCAGTGGCAAAGTTTTCACTCACCAAAGCTGCTTCGCCAATATGTCTGGATGAAATTTTCGCTAAAGAGGACGTGTTACGAGTGGCATGGGAATATATTATAAAAATTATTGACATCTTTCAGAAATGCAAACAAAGATACCTTCTCAAAAAAGAGCTTCTTTGTTAATGAAACACAGACTGCATAAGTGGAACATGCTGCCGGTGGATCATTTGCGCGAATGCCATGCGGAGACACTGTACACTTGTGGCAAATATGACAAAGTTTGTAGGGCATTTTCTTGGTCCAGTTTCTGGAAGCGTATTCATAATCAGTGCAGCATTCTATACTCGCCACGATTCGCACGAAATTTGGCGAAAGCGTGAAGGAGCGGGATGCAATCTTATAAAGGAAATCGGTGCATTCGTGGTGTATTTATGCTTAGAATATTTTAACAAATGCTGCAGTACTTATTCAATTTTTTTATTTTCTAGCGATTGAAAAAAAAAACGCTAATGAGGCTTCGGGACATTTTTTAAAAGCGCTGCCATGTGTGTGCAGGCATTGCCTACGTAAAATTTGCCTCATTTTCGAGAAACTTGTCTGAGCGTGTGGTGGTATTTTGAAACTGCTTCAATGGTCGTGTCTGAAAATTTGAATGCTTTCCTTTTTTTAACTTTACAACGAAATGACAGATTATATTGCCTTCCTTTTGCACGTGGTGAAGGACTTGGATGACGGGGAATTGAAACGTCAACGCGAGTCAACGACAAAATGATTCTTGTTCCTACCACCAAGAAGAAAACACGCACTTCACATGACTTATGCCATCGAGGCGATGCTTGAGTAAGCCTTGCCTGATGCGAGCCAAAAGCATTTGATCGCGTGTCGCATCCAAAACTTCTCGCGAAACTTAAACCTATACTAAAAAACAGCACATTAGCTTCATGGATTGAGGCCTACCTTTCTTGTCGAAATCAAATAGTTTCTATAGATAACGTCCAATCTGATTCACGACCGGTGAAATCGGGAATCCCTCAGGGCTCTGTGCTTGGGCCACTTCTTTTTTTAGTTTTTATAGACGACATCGCCAATGACATCCCGGTTTCTATCAAGTTATTTGCAGATGTTTCATTCTTTATCAGGAAATACGTAGTGCAGACGACCAGGTTCTTTTAAACGCAGCGTTAACAAAAATATCTTCTTGGTGTGCAGTGTGGCAAATGAAGATTAATGAAAAGAAAACGGTTGCTATGACCATTACGCGCAAGCGGCTTCCTTTGAAACACTCGTATTCCATCAATGGTCAAAAACTATCGTTTGTTAAAACTTATAAATATTTGGGGGTTGTATTAAGTGCAGATTTTAATTAATATGTGGGGTTTAACGTCCCAAAACCACCATATGATTATGAGAGACGCCGTAGTGGAGGGCTCCGGAAATTTCGACCACCTGGGGTTCTTTAACGTGCACCCAAATCTCAGCACACGGGCCTACAACATTTCCGCCTCCATCGGAAATGCAGCCGACGCAGCCGGGATTCGAACCCGCGACCTGCGGGTCAGTAGCCGAGTACCTTAGCCACTAGACCACCGCGGCGGGGCTAAGTGCAGATTTTAAGTGGAATGAGCATGTTGCCTACAGTGAAATGAAAGCTTTACAGAATATATACTGCAAAATTAAATTACTTGCAAATATACTGCAAAATTAAAATTAATTGCGTATAAAACGTTTATCCGTCCAATCCTCGAGTACTCATTTGTGGTTTGGGACCCTCATAGCCAAGTAAATATTAAAACACTTGAAATGATTCAAAGAAAAGCAATCCGATTTGTATATAATCGTTACAGTGCTCTTACGTCACCCAGTGAACTGTTAAAAAAAGCTGACTTGGATACATTGCAGGCAAGACGGCAACACGATCGATTAAAGTACATGTTTCTGCCTTACCACGACAAGCTACGCATAGACAAGCGCGCGTACATAAAAACGGTTCACCGCCGATCAACTCGTTCCGAGCATCCAAAAAAACTGAAGGAATATTCCTGTCAAACAAAAGCCTTTAAAAACTCATTTTTTCTGCGCACTGTCACTGATTGGAATGCTCTTTCTGCCAATCTGGTGAACTGCGAGACCGTTCAGTCGTTCGTGGAAAAACTTAAACACCAGCAACCCACTTGACTTTGATCTTTCTTTGCGCTTCGCCCTCGATTATTCCACCGCGCATCCTGAACAGGCTTCCATTTATGCTCCACTTTCTATCACAATTTTCATATCGATGCGTTGTATTTTTGAAATGTTGCCGATTTTTGAACTGTTATATGATGTTTGTTTCTTAGTTCTGAGTGTACAGATGTTTGTCATCATAGTTTTTTTTTTGTACGTGTACGCGTAAACCACTACAATTGTGTAAGTACTAGCGTTTTACTTTGATGCACTAGTTCTTGATGATGTAACTCTACGTGACGTGTTTCCTTTCCTGTAGTATCTTCATATGTTTCCTTTTTTGTATCACCCACCCCTGCCTAAGGCCTCATGTGTGAGGCTGGCAGTACTTCTGAAATAAATAAATATAGATGGACAAAAGTTCGATGTCCTTCACGCTCTTTGATAAATTGGTGGAAATTCTTTGAAAGTAATAAAAGGAACATGAACTACTTTTTCGCCTTTGCAGTGTACGCAGATTCATTTTACAAATTGACCATCGACTATAACTGTTGTTCATGCAGCCACCAACATAAGCATTACTGCATTATAGCAACCCTGTCATAGGTATGGCAGGCAATACATAAGTGTCAGAAAGCTATTCTTTTGAAACATTAAGACCTTCATGCAGGTGTAACATCAACAACAACAAAAAGAAAACAATAAGTATGACAGACACAGTATCGCCTATGGCACCTTCGTAGTCGGTGCTCGTTATATTGAACAGATGGTTCGAACTATTAGATGACCTGGAGCCGAAGCTCATCAGGAAATCGCTGAACGTGTAGGGGATGGTGCGGAGAGAGCATTCGCATCGTGCCTATAACCTACAATGGGCAATGATCCGGCATTAGGAATTCAGCTCACATGCGGAGACACATCAGGGCAACTTCGTTGCATCCCCCCCCCCCCCCGTGCACATTTCTCTCATCTGTGTCTTGGAACGTTCGCGTCACGTGATGAAGAACTCTGCTACGCAGGCGGCCGAGCAGTGGTGTTCAGACGATCATTGAAAGTGGGGATATGTCATTAATGAAATCACCCACGTGGTGCGCGTGGAGGCACAATGAACGAATGGCCACCGAAGATTAGTACCGCCATTGCTTTACCGCTCCTGTACATCCGAATAAGAGAATGGAGAGAAGGTGGGTAAAGCACCTCGGGAAGTATCCGACGCCGTTTTGAGTGTGTTTCCTCTATTCTGGGCTTGGAACACCGCATACTACTCGGTTAAAATGAGCGAACAGGAACTTGCTCTTCAACCGAACATTTCTCTTCGATAAGAACGTAGCAATGGATATATTGCAGTGCATGTGAGCTCGCGTGTTACAACATTTCTTGATTCAAGCGGAGACGATCAAACTGCGCATTGCCCGTATCTCCCAAGCGTATATTGTGAACGTTGGTTCTAGTTAAATAGTGTGACTCGCGAACATGCGAATGGACAACTCTTATACTGCGCCAAATTAATCACTGCTTCTTTTCTAATGTAAATAAAGACTATCGATTTATTTATGTGAACCTTAACTGCGTTTGAGGCTAGATATATTTGAGTGGCCGATGAGTAAAAAGAACGAACAGAGACTCGCGACTGATATGCAGAAAGCCCACAAACTTGCATCCTGGAACAATGCCCGTTCGCAAAAACAGTCATGACCATGTGACTTTAGTGCATAGACCACTTGTATGTAGCCCCACGTAGACAATTCCACATGTCAGGGTGACGGAATACACCACTACCATTCTGCACATCCACACACCCATTTAGACCCTATGTGGGGCAGACTGGAAGCTTTATTATTATGCTGTTGCTACTTATAGGCGTTTCATGATGCGCCCTTTATTCAATGAAGTAGGAAGCACCTGCCAGTTCATTTTCGTATATATAAAAGAAACTACAAGCCCATTTTTGGCCGAACGATGTGATCAAAGAACCAGAGAGCACGTGAAATCCTGGAAGCCTAATGGGCAGCTAGACGTGGCCAAAATAAGTGCGTCAGTGAAACATGTGTAGCTATCAAGATAGAGCTGGATTTGTATCATTAGATAAGAGCCTTGATGTGTACTTCACTGTTGTCACGTGTTCATGACTGTTACGGCGCAGGCGCATTCTTTCAGGAGACAAGCTTGTGTGATTTCAATAATCAGTGGTTAGTCTGCGTACGCCCTGTCTGCGTCTACTCTCGTGTTTTGTCTGAAGTAAAGTTTAAACTTGCAAAATGATGTCTTACCAATTAGGTCCCTAACACACTCTCCTTGAGTACTCGGGGCTTGCTATAACTATACGTACGGGCACATTTCGGTCAATCTTGATGGTTTATATGACATCAGCATGGTGGCTTCAGGGTATTTGCGCCAAAGGCCAATGAGTTCACAAGATCCTGTAAAAAGCAGAATTATTTTGCAAGGAAAAAAAAAGTGTTGCGATTACTAGTGCCATATATGTTGTGGATAATGCAGGTAAAGAGACCATAGAAAGATATTGCAGATACGTCTTCTGATTTACGGAGGTGTTCATTTCTAATTCTCTTAATCATTTGTGTGTAACTTCGAGATTTTTTTATTGAATATTGAACAAATCTTAGAGATTCTTGTATTTGAGTACTCTCTAAAATAAAAAAAGAAAGAAAAGAAATAACAAATGAGAATTAAAACAAAAGTACCAGCACCGAAGCGAGGAATACGAAGCGCACCAAAAATTTCAAACTTGAGGTCTTGCGAAATTAGGCAGACCTGTCTGAATCAGGTTAATGCCTCCTTTTTTTATTTGCCCATTGTCGTGCCAGAATTGACCATGTCGCAAAACCAAGTGCATGCAGTGCTGGAGACTCAAAAAAGCTGTCAAGATGCAACAAATCTGGCTGAGTCACTAGGACGGGATATAAAACAGGTTTCAGTGAATTAAGATGAAGAGTAAAAAAAAAAGAACAGTACTCCAGAACTTAGCCAGGCTAAATAACGGCTCCATAAAAATCAGTAAACAATGTGTTTCAATGGTGCTTCAACAGTTTTTTTACTGTATTTATAGCACTGTTGTGACTGTAGTAATTTATATTGAGATGAACACAAAATAATGAGAAAAACTGGCCCATGAAAACTGAAGTTATTGCAATTCAAAGTTTGGAACCAGGCAGATACGACGAGAAAAAATGTTTTCTTTCGCATTGAATCTTGCCATTGAAGTTACCGGCTATTTCGAAAACCACGAGCTTTTTGCGGATATAGAGCTAGCGGAGGCCTGATCTTCTGGCGGTCTTTGCGCAGGGCACCTACAGTGATTGTTGCAGTTGTTTTCAGTTTAACGAAATTCAAAAAAGATAATATTTTATATCTGGCAACGCAGAAATAATCCTGGCAAAAACCGGGACTCTAAAAAACATTTAGTGCACAATAAACATTCCATATAAGCCCGTCTCCATCCCTTTCCGATAAAATGGGTGTCCGCAAAAAAAAAAAAAAAATATGTTTGCTTTAGAGACATAACTTTTTTGTATCATCCACGCTGGATATTGATCGACAAACTAGTGAATAATAAAAGTAGCTGTTAGCAATAAAAAAGTGTTTCATTATTGAATTGAGGGCTGCTATACTATAGTATTATAACGTGTTTAAAATAAAAGAAACGTGAAATAGAGAATTTGCGCAGAATGTAATCCAGGTTGAAAGTATTTTAAATAAATGAAAAATGGTTCCTATTTAAGCAGTCTAGCCTCCCCGCGGTGGTATAGTGTCTAAGGTACTCCGCTGCTGACCCGCAGGCCGCGGGATCAAATCCTGGCTGTGGCAGCTGCGTTTTCGATGGAGGCGAAAATGCTGTAGGCCCGTGTGTTCAGATTTAGGTGCATGTTGAAGAACCCAAAACTTCCGAAGCCCTCTACTACGGAGTCTTTTATATCTATATGGTAGTTTTGGGATGCTAAACCCCCATATCAATGGATCAATATTTCAGCAGCCTGCAGCTAGCACATTGTTTTTTTTGTGTCGATTATCGCAAGTTGCCGATAAGAACTGCGAAATACAGTCTTGTTTTTGAAATATATGGGGAAATCTCCAGAAAGGAACACCGCCTGACATATTGCAATCAATGAACTCACTCCCAGGTAAATTGAAGAAAACAGTGTTCAGTGTGAGAAACGCAATATCTTTCTAGATAATGGGGACAGATGTGCTGACGTCGCAGGAAGGAGCAGCTAGAATATTTCATACAGCCATGCTGACATACATGTGATATATATCATTGTTATTTCGTATTAACCATTGTCCTTACTGTTGTTGTGTAGTGAAACCTTGTATCGTCATCAAAGCAAAAAAAAAAGAAAATAACTGTAACATCTCCAAAAGGGCTTTCACAACGACTTCACACTGAGGAGCCATCAGCAAAGGCCAACTTTTGAGGAGGTTATGAATAAATCGAACGTGAATTCCCTCCTTGAGCGGCTAGCTGTGCAACCAACTTCCCCTTCCTTTATCCGGTCCCCATAGTTCAAAGCTCGGATCAGGTGTGTCCGCAACGCTGGCTCCATACCGTTGCAAACGAGCGCAGAGAAGGTACCGTGCTATGCTATACAACAACGAATACACGCTGCTTCCCCTTGGGGTGCCTTTCGTGGTCATTTGCGTCCACCTATGCATCATTCTCAGGCGAAAGCTTTCAGAAGTGGCGCCCACACAGGTGCCGCCCTCGCAGTTGATTCTCACCAAACCACCAAAAAAAAAAAAACTCGGGCGTCGCTAACGCTATTATAGGGCACAGGGGGCACGAAAGAAGCCTGTTCGCGTTCAGGCAGTTGCAAAATCCTCTCATCGCAGGCTCATATTTCTTCGAGAAAAACACGAACGTGTGCTGTACTGCGATGCGTACAGTGCACTACAAGGCTATTCCGCACCGTGGCGTATCGACCCCCGCATAGCCACCGATCCTTGTTTTAAGGTCCATTCCACGCATGTTCCCTGCCCGTGTGCCTCCCCCTGGTTTCAACGTCTTCCGTATTTTTCTGTTAATACTATTCGCATGGTTGGTTCTTATCTCATGCTTTGTCCCCTGTCGCGCGCCTGCGCTGCGGGAAGAAGCTCTTCCCGCTGAATTTGTTGAAGGCCGTCGAAAGATACCGGGTCGGCGCTGCCGGCGCAAGTGAATGGCCATTATAAATGGGGCTGGGCTAATAGAGACCCGCGACACTACAGCCACCGAAAAGTGTGTTAGTCGCGCGACTTGATTTAGGAGCCACACTTGATGGGGTTCGCGCGCGGCGTAAGTCTTCGGGTAACGACGTCGGCTGGCAGAACGTGGACGGGCAGCCGTTACGCAAAATAAAGAGAGAGAAAAAAGAAGAGAACAGCAAGGAAAAGACGGTAATTGGAATCTCATGATGTCGGAAACTATAGAGTCTCCGCGTTCTTGCATTATTGTAAATTATGCTGATTGACGAGGAATCCAGCAGTCTAGGCCTGCAATTATTAGTCGTTGCAAGAGAAACAGAGTAACCACGCAAACATAAACACTCTGGCGTTCGATATACTTGCATACTTCATTGCTTTTCATAGTTGTTTTTACTTGCACGCATGTCCCACACTTAGCTCCCTTTCGTACTTGGAAATGATGAAAGCAGCGTCCTTTTTTCTGTTTACAACGACAGCTGGTGATTTATTTCTCTAGTAAGGGCAGTTTTTATGAGATTTATACAACTATATATATATATATATATATATATATATATATATGCGATGGCTTGGGAGAGAAGAAAAAGAAACCGCGTTTGAAGGTTCACTTGCGGGCATAGCATCGGAAAGCCACAGCTAAGGAAAGTTGGCCACACCATCATCCGTAATTGTCGCCAAAACACAAAACATTACGGCTAATGCGTGTGACTCCACACCGCACACAATTAAAGCAATCACACCGAGACGCGAGAGAGGGAGAAAAAAAATTCAGCCGCAAAGCTAGACTAGTACACCATTAGAGCCCCTTCGTGTAGTGGGGAAACCAACCGCAACCGACGGTAGAAGCGCTCCTGCGATGATTTCCACTGGATAATTGAGCATCGACTGCGAAAGACGTGGGCAGGAGAGCTTTGGTTTCGAAGAAGAGTTCGGAGACTCTGAAGCTCGCGGATATTGCGGCTATATTTACAACGGTACTTGTGGTTGGAGGTAGCCTATTTTTTTTTCCTAGAGGATAGACCAGAATTAAAGTGAGTGGTTTCTTTTTGTAAAATACTTCTTCTGACGGTATGCTCGCTGATTTAATACAAATGTTTTGGAGGAATGACCGCAGCTTTCCTGAAAGTTTGTATGACGTTGTTGCCTAGGAAACAATCTGGGCAATGCCTCTTCAGGCAAATTAGTAATTTTTTGTGTAAACTTTAGTACGCATCACATCGTTGTGTATCTGCAGTTACACATTTACAATAGTTATTTTTTTCTGAAAAAAATGTATAGACACGCTTGTTATTTCGTAAGAAGGTGCACTCACTTATTGTTGAATATAATTCTTTATTAATGAAACGCCAGTAAACCTAGACCCATAAATTTTAATCGGCGTCTGTACTAGGGGGATTTATTGCATCCCGCAAGTCGCGTTGGCTTAGCGGGTAAGGAGCGCGCTCGACTCCATGTCACGAATCAATCATTTAGGATGCCAAAAAGAAATAGAGGAAAAAAAACTCACTGCCATCTTGACATCAAACAACCTATACTTAAAATAATTTTGATTGCATCGAAAGCCTTTTATTCATTGTTCATGCAAACTTTCCTCCTCAAGCGATCCTCGTGCAAGAAAGATGTAATCAATTTCTAAATCACAGTGTCAGTTCCTTGAGAGCTTATCAAAGAAGTTTTTGATTTTTACAACCGGTAATGTAGAAATACCTCGTATGACATATCGAATAGTTTGAACTTCAGGCTGCCGTTTTAATACATACTTATGGCAATAGTCGTAATAAAATATTCTTGTGTCTGACTGATGATACCAACTTATTTACAATGTTTTATTGCTTTGTTTAGTCTTATCAGACTAGCTTGCAATAAGTACAGAAACCGCAATACGATGTAGTTATGGCCTGAAGCAACCAGTGTGTCTGTACATTTCATGACCAGTAATTAGCGCTAGTGCAGTAAGCTAGGTTACGTAAGTATTTTGAGCATTCAAAATAGAAACGTATCGATTTATATCTTGCTTTATGCCATCAGAAGACTTCATTAGAAGAGCAAATTGATAACTTCACCAGCATCTACTTGGTCATCGGTGAAGAGGACATCATTGAGTAATTATCGCACAGCTTGACATTAAATACATAGCAGGCTGGAGGCTGGAAATACGGCTGCTTTATGGACCATAAAACGACCGGAGAAATCTAGGCTCATTATGAGACACTTTATCAAAAAAAGGATCATATTTCTCCGGAGGAAAACCATATAATCTCCAAGCAACAAATAAAATTGTTTATTACAGTATATGGCCGTCGTTTTCTCTCAATAAACGTAATATGAGAGGTAATATGAGGGCACTCTGCGTTGGGACCTCCAAGCTAATTTTGATCAGCTGGAGTTTATTAACATACACTCAAGTCCACATGCAGCACCAAAACCTAAAGATTCACCTAAATGCGCCTAGCATGCACGATGGCCTGTAAGTTTTTTTTGTGGCTAAGGAGCAATAAGGAGGTGCTATTATGCGTGAATATCCACGCATTCCATAGCAATATAAATGTATATATTGCCTAGAGTTTGCGGTAGGCATCCGTAGACAAAGTTATAAAGATTGCCAGCAAGGCAGCGAAGGCAACTGCAGAGGACCCCGAGAGCAACCTGCGCGTGAACAGGCTGGCAAATGCCACGCGAGACCAACCTCAGGGTGCCCTATGATCAGCACGGCAAGCTGATGCCCTTACCGATTGCCGATGCGATCAAGATTACCTGAACAATATATAAAAGGGAAAGTTTTGATGACGATATCACTTAACTCCATAAAAACATTCTTGTCCACAATACAAGGAAGCAAGAAAACAAAGGCATAAAACACACGGTAGGATAACCTTTGTGCTCGGGGGATGAAAAAAGTGAACAAAAAGATGAGCGAGATGGGGGTGGGGTAGGTAACTTTCTAGGATTTCGCTCATCCCCCGCTGACCTAAAAAAATGTACAGAGTTCCAATTGCAATAATAAAGCAGAATAAATTATATGACCTTTTGACGTAGTTACCACGTCTGTTGTGTAGACACGAACTGCGCGGAAAATTTGTGATAGGGGTTTTTCTATCTGCGTCACACTCTTGGCAAAATCAAATTTAAGGGAACTGAACCCTTCCGGTGCCAGATTACAGTCAGCGCTGCGCAGAAGTTTCTGATGAGCCTTGACGTTTACAGGTGACGAGGAAAGCAAAAAAAGTCGAAAGCGTGCGTTTTTCGGCTTTTGGCGCTTCCACCAAAAAAAAGAGAAAAAAAGAACACCAACACTCGAAAGCGATGAAGATGACATGGGGGACCCAAGATTTTGTCGGTACGGAAATTGTTCGGCTTGGAAGAGTGCGTACACAGTAAGCACGAGCATTTCGCATTGGAGAACAGTTCTGACAGGTATTAGATTTACGAAAGGGTTCATAATTTATCAGCGCCAATACGGAGAAAAAGTTAAAAATATATATGAACCGCATCGACGAAACAGAGCTGGTGTCTCGAACGACCTGCGGTGGTGTCGAATCGGAAATTAAGTAAAAGAACCCCGGCCTTTCAGTCTAAGCGACCTATCGAAGAACCGCAGTTTTGGCAGCTCGCTGCTGTGCGGCTCCCGGTACACATTGAGTAAGGAATGGTCATGCTGCCCTTAATACTTACGCTCCTATGCAACATGCATTGACATGCATTGTATGAAGGCTTACCTACATCAGCGAAAAATGTGATAACCCCTAAGAAACTTTATAGCCTTGGAATAGACCTCAGATGCGATGAACCAAGGAATAATTCTCTCGCCATCAGTAGATGAGAAGGAGTGATTTATTGAGAAGCTGCGGACAGCATTGTCGGTGACAGCTTTGTGCGACAACTACAGACAGACTGTGCAGCGTCGTTTTGCCCGCTTTAAAAGATTATTTGAGGCCCGCGTGAGTTCGACTATGACATCGGCCTGACAGTCGCCCCAAAATTGTTCTTGTTAGCAGCACTGCCCAGCCGCCACGTGACAATTAGTAGTCGTTCAAAGATTACAATAAGATGCAGTATATTAGTGGTGCCACCACATTTTTCTCCCAGTGAGAGGGAGCGTTATTTTTAAATTATTTTTAGAAATTGTCGTATTAAGCTACGAAAATGAACTACTGTATCATAAGAATATATTTCAAAATGTGTGACGCTATCTTTTACAGCCTGTGTCATTTCAAATGCGAATTATTTCTTAGCGAACTTCGGCGACTTTGAGCGTATCTATCTAGCCGCTTACGTTTAGGTGCTCTTTTAGTCAACCCCCTTGACGTGGCCTGAACCAAAATTAGCATGGGAGGGTAAGATGGTTTGACGAATATGACGCGTGGTGAAGACATGAATAATGTCACAATCCCGTCGCACATATCGTCAAACCCTTCCCGCCAGGCAGTGGCACATACCCAGAGGTGGGTATGTGCCGCTGGTATGCGGGTATGTGCCACAGGTGATTGACACTTAGTATCTACCCAGGAACGACGAGAACACACATGAGAAATTTTAACGCGCGAGCGTCAAGAAATACTCGACATCGGTAGCGGCAACCCGACGAATGCAAATTATAAATTTCGGGGTCGCAGCTGGAATCGAACCCAAGCATTCTGCGTGGCAATAAAGCGTTTTACCACACAGCTACGCCAGGTCTCGGAACAACTTTTCAAATAGATGCCAATCTTCGTGAAACGTCAATAGTGGTTGCAGTGCTGCCTACCCAATTACATAAACATTAGATACGCACTTCTTTGATACAGCCGTCAGGTTGGGTTAACGTAAATTGTGGTTAGTTGCCACGCAATGAAGTTGATTAATGTAGCACTGTCCAGGGCCAGCATCCTCGCGTGCATCAGTGCTTCATATCAGCTTCTGGTGTTGCTAATACGCATGTTCGAGTTGGCATCGTTTCGCAATTGCAAACAACTAGTTATATAAACATCTGGAACTCTTCAACGTATGTCTGTGCGTGCAACATTAGTACACACATTTAGCGTCATTTTTATGGCGTGTCGCTCAATAAAAAATTGCTACATGGTCACCTCGCCTCTGCATGCTTCGCATAACGTTGATTGCCAGGCACGTGGGATCTGTCGAATTTTTTCCTCTGCAGTCCGCGCTCCTCGTATATCATGAGTTCCTGCCAACTTGACCAGTACTTTGTCTTGTTAAAAGGCACAACAGCCAATAGACTTGAGTGCTTTAGACTTATGCAAGCCGAAAGTCACTCTAACAAACGCCAAACCAGTTTTAAAACTGAGGACACTCTTTTAGTTATTTGGGCGTTCTTATAGAGTACTAATTACTCCGCCACAAACGAGACAGCTTTCTCGCACTCGAGGGAAAATCGCAATGACTGTCTGAAATCATTCATGTCGTAAAAAATGCGTGGACAAAGAGAGTGTGTTAGCAGCAAAAAAAAATGGCAGGGCGGCATTAACAGCTAATTCTCATTCCTTCCACAGTTGCATCGAGTGAAGAGGCAGGAGGAAATAAGGTTTCGAAGAATGTGTGGGATACGAAATGACGGTTGCCGAAACATCCTAAACGGGTCCCCGTATTCATCTTTAGGCAAAGAGGCGTCGGCTCCAATCATATATATTTTACTTGGTGGTAAAATGTTTCTAATTATTTCGACTCTAGCTACTCTTGTCATTGTTGGCTGTAGATATGGATTCACTAACTATGTTTGAAAAGTGTTAGTAACTAGCAAACACGCTTCCGAATTTCTAGGCATGTCGAAGCAGGCTCGTAGCCAGGAATATATTTCGTGGAGGGTGGCTGAGGGGTGCTCTTGCCGATGGTCGGAACTATTTGAATAGTGTTGTTTTATTCCAGGAATTGTTTTCGGAAAATATCGTAGTACGTAAAATTTGTGAATGTTACAATCGTATTTAATTACTAGGCTTGTAATTTTCCTGTTTCAGATGAATGTTCCTCAAAGTAGAATATTTTTACATGGGCAATATTGGGGCTCGTAGGGAGGGGGCCCCTTATCCCACGCCCCCCTCCAGGTTTCGGGCGCTGAAGCCACACAAAAGCAAGATTTGCCTCACGAAACTGGTGTGGTGCGAATTATCAAAAGTTCATCCTCATAGACAGCTGATCTGTTGCAGCTGTCGATAAGGGGCAAAACATATCATATCGCTTAATGCTGCTTTATCTTTTTTTTTGGTCTTGACATAAGTGCTACAACATAAAACACAATCTCATTAACAACAGAAAACACATCTCAAGTGCAATACCTCAAGGCAGAATTTGTTAGTTTTCATGTCTTTTCATATCACTCAATGTTAGCACAGCAGGGCTGTGAAGCCTCTTTTATTATCTAAAGCTCCATTGCGTCTGTCATATTTCAATGTGTAACTCATGTTGGTTTGCTCTCGCTCATTGAACAATAAAAAAAGCGACTGACTGAAGCATTGTCGTAGTCATAAATCACGCACTATCAGTCGAAAGAGTATGGCTCAAGTATCTGGATGGGTCCTGCGCAAATCAAATAAGAAAACGCCCACGTGTGAAAGAGATTGAACGAGCAACCAGTTTCATTCGTGATCTTCAATGAAGCGCCATGGGTCGGTGACGCAGCTCTTACCGCAACAGCTCCGAATGGTTTCAATGATTCACTAATTTATCATCGCGGTTCGATAGAGAGAATACAAAGGCAGGGATGGTAACTAGATGGTTGTATCTGTACGCTATCCTGCACTGGGGTGTGGAAATAGGGGACTGGAAATGGTTATAAAGGTAGTAAATGAATAAATATCTAAGCAAGTCAACTTTTGCCGCTCGCACAGTAGAGCACGCTCGCGTCTATCTGCCTTCATTATCTTCATAATAATAATAATAATAATAATAATAATAATAATAATAATAATAATAATATAATAATAATAATAATAATAATAATAATAATAATAATAATAATAATAATAATAATAATAATAATAATAATAATAATAATAATAATAATAATAATAATAATAATAATAATAATAATAATAATGATAATAATAATAATAATAATAATCCTGACTACGTCCACTGCAGGACAAAGACCTCCCCATGTTTCGCAAGTCAACTCGGTCCTTTGCTTGCTGCTGCTAATTTATACCCGCAAACTTCTTAATGTCATCTGCCCACCTAACCTTCTGTCTTCCCCTGACCTGCTTGCCTTCTCCAGGAATCCAGTTAGTTACACTTAATGACCAGCGGTTAAGGTTTTATTAGGTTCGTCTGATATGCTTCACGTCAACTGGATCATATTGTTCAACAGACTTTCTAAGTCACATAAGGAGCGGATTCTGTAGGCTATAAAGATTACCGGAACAAGAAGAAACCTGGTGAAGTTTTGTGTTACCATATATTGTCGCAAACTTAAACAAATAATCTGTATCTTCAGCTCTTACACTTGATCATTCAAACAGTTCTCTTTCAAACAACTAGTTTTATGAAGGACAGTTGAAGGGCTCTTTGTGAATTAAAATAAACAAAACAAAAACATTAGTCTCGGAAAGTTTGCGTGGTTGTCTTAGTGAACAAATCGTGAAATATTGACGTAAAATAAGAACTGAAATGGGCAAAGCATTTTGTATTTACGTTTCTAAACTTGAATACAAACGCGCAACAGTTCTTCATTACGGTTCAGGGCACCCCCGAAATTTCTCTCACTCCAACCATCCCTGACTGACTTCTCAGCGTCTGCTAAAGTCTCTTTTTTTTTCTTAAGTTAGCGAAGTTGGAAGCCTTCTTCAATTCCAGGCGTTGTGCCCTTACAGAAATCTTTAT
The DNA here is from genome assembly GCA_013436015.1 of Rhipicephalus annulatus. Classification (NCBI taxonomy): domain Eukaryota; kingdom Metazoa; phylum Arthropoda; class Arachnida; order Ixodida; family Ixodidae; genus Rhipicephalus; species Rhipicephalus annulatus. The sequence continues at coordinate 122,868 of WOVY01001016.1, read as the reverse complement.
TGCGCTAAGATACGGCACTTATCTGCCCCCGTCCGAGTCAAAACAAACAGAAAACAAAAATGACAATGCGGCACTTCTTTTTGTCATCTTTCCGCGTTTTCTCAGGAGATGGTTAACTGCGCAAGGTGGACTGGCATGTCTCTCTTTTTGTTCGCACCAGGCTCAGGATGCTGAAACAAAATGCCTCATGTTTATTTCAAGTTTCCGCGCACTGTGTAAGGGTTAGATAATTAAAGCAAATGGGAGTGGAGGCTCTCCCAATGCTTTCCCTGCCGTATAATGGGCGCGTCTTTTTTTACCATCTGTGTCAGAAGAAGCCAGGTGCTGACAAACACCATTCTCATTGGCGCACTGGCAACACAAAGTTTTGATTAACGTTCGCATTCAGTCGCATGCCATTGTTGACTGCGGTGGACATTGGAGCAGCTGGCCCCGCAACAAAGCCTTTCGCTAACAATATCTCGATGCGCCTCGGTGCAGCCATGTATAATAAACGTAATTGCGAAGTGTCTGCGATTGGACAGAGGGGCAGGAGACGGTTTATTGAGGATTTAGGAAGAGAAAAGTAGCAACATAAGCACTACATAGAGGGCATCATGTTGGTCGCTATATCGCAGTTTTTGAAATAGCAGCCATTGTAGAGGGCAAAAAAAAAAGAAGGTGGGGTCGCCTGTGCACCTGAGTAAACGATGTGAAAGCATTAAATGGGTACTCACACCATTTTTCAGATGTGAGGTTACACTTTTTCATATAACTCTCCTCTCTTTATAGACGGCTCTTAGCAAGTTCAAACTCAAGAAGTGCTGAGAAGATACTTCATTTTCATATTCAAGTCATTTTCCACATAGCTTACCTACCAACACTGGCACGAACTTGACGTGAGGCTACAGAACTAGATCTAGTGATTTTAGTCAGCTGTAGGGCTAGTTGTGATGGCGTCAGGTTCCAAAAGTTCAAGGATGCCGTTCGTGCGTCACCAAAACATTCAAAATGGCTGCTTCTGCCTCACCAATGGAGCCACGGTGTGGAACTGCTGTGGAATTATCAGTACATTTTGCGTGAGCACATGAGAAGCTCATGCCCTGTAGTAGCGCCAGGGTACAGTGCGAACCAAAACTAGCTTTCAAAAACACCCTGTAATTACTTTTTCAGAATGCACTCATGGTTAGCACTACAATTTCTAGGCTGTTGAAGGCTTGACCTTTCATCTGACGACTTCCATGTCAGCACACATCTAAGGTAAACTTCGCATTCTCCATTACAGTGAGAGCGGAAAAATGCCTCATCAGGCACTGGCATTGAAAAAAAAAATTGACGTGTGGTACAGAAACTCATTTACCTCTCAAGCGTGAACTTTAATGAGTTGAGAGGCTGAATTGTAACCACGCGTTCTACGTGACAGTCATGTGTTCTGCAACAAAGCAACATCGGTGCTTGGAACTGCTTTAAAACTGCTTTTCGTTTAACGCTCGTACATACTTTACTCTGCAGTGAGTCTCGCCTAATTTCTTTGACGCATACTAACCGGCGGAGTTTCGCACGACGGAACTTTTTATGCTTTGGGAAGTTTCCGACAGCGCAAACAGCTTCGCAGTTATGAAGGGAGCTAGTTAATGCTGTGTGGTTTTCGGAACGTGCCATGACACTAGATACATGGCGGAGAATATTTTGCAACTGTTCAAGGGCAAAGTTGTTACCACGTGATACGTGCAGCCTTACGCATGTCGGAAAGTAACTTAAAATAGAGGAACACGAGAAAGTGTTCCTTCAGACTAATCGTTGTATGAAGATGGTCTGCACGCTATCAACCTTGGCCTTTTGTGAGTACTTATGAACCTACCCGTGTGAACAAAACGAAAGTATCACTATTTCAGCGCGCCATACAGTTTTAATACGTCCAAATGTTCAAATCGCGTGCCCACAGGAGAGGTCGCTTATGCACCGGGGAAGTCGCTTAACAAATCCTTATAGTTCAACGTGGTGTTAGAGTCCAGCAGAATACAAATATTTGAGACAGAGAGTGCATGCCATTACACGTAATACGTAAGAAGAGTTTGCCCAGTACGAAAAAAGCAAAGAACACTGCTAACGTGAAATTGCAAGAAAAATGGAGTGTTCAAAATGGCGTCCCCTCTGCTTAGTGAATGTGGCATGAGTTGCCAATTCTGTTCTTCAAGAAAGTCTCAGCGCTAGGTTTCGTCCATTATTCTCAGTTGTATAGATGAAATATTTTTTTGTATGTTATAATGTTATGAACACATGGTATACCGTATAAGATCGGTATTATCGGTCCTCTATTATAACACCACTGTTTTTTAGGTATGCCAGGATATATTTTATTACAGGCTAAACAATGTGGATCAAGACACTGATGAAGATACCGCATGAGTCAAGACGCTGACAGCCTGTACCTTGACAACGACCCATGTATAAACTGCTGCAGCACTGACGAAAGATTTTAAGGTGTAGCGCTGTTTAGTGAGGAATGTATCCAAAAAATCAGAAACTCTTTAAAAATAAACAGCGCAGCACGTTTTGATTCAGGCATTATCAGGTTTACAGTGTCTTTAGTGCGGATCTGAATGAAATCGTTAAGCGCATAGATGCGAAACAGCTAGAACACTTTAAACAAGACAGTGTATACTTGACTCTTTTCGGAGGGTTCTGACTTGCCACGTATACGACTCTCTTTAGAGAGACATTGTGACTCTGTTGGTCGAGCTTAGGAGAGTCACCTGATGCTCATCATCATCATAATCCTCTTCCTCCTCCTCCTCCTCCTCATCATCATCATCATCATCCTGACTACGTTCCCTGCAGGACAAAGGTCTCTCCCATGTTCCGCCACTTAACTCGGTCCTGTGCTTTCTGCTGACAATTTATACCCGCAAACTTCTTAATCTCATCTGCCTACCTAACCTTCTGTCTCCCCCTAACCCGCTTGCTACCTCTGAGAATGAAGTTAGTTACCCTTTTTGACCATCAGTTATCCTGTCTACGCGCTACATGCCCGGCCCATGTACATTTCCTCTTCATGATTTCTACTATGGTATCCTTAACCCCCGTTTGTTCTCTAATCCACTCTGCTCTCCTCTTGTCTCTTAAGGTTACACCTACCATTTTTCTTTTCATTGCTCGCTGCGTCGTCCTCAATTTAACCTGAACCCTCTTTGAAACTCTCCAGATTTCTGCTCCGTAGCTAAGTACCGGCAAGATACAGCTGATATACCTTCCTTTTGAGGGATAGTGGCAATCTATCTGTCATAATTTGAGAGTGCTTGCCAAATGTACTCCGCCCCATTCTTATTCGTCTAGTTTCTTCAATCTCGTGCTTCGGCTCCGCGGTTATTACTTGCCCTAAGAAGACATAGTCTTTTACAACTTGAAGTGCACTATTACCTATCTCGAAGCGCTGCTCTCTTCCGAGGTTATTGTACATTACTTTCGTTTTCTGCGGAGTAATTTTAAGACCCACCTTTCTGCTCTCCTTGTCTAACTCCGTAATCATGAGTTGCATTTTGTCGCCTCAGTTACTCAGCAATGCAATGTCATCGGCGAAGCGTAGGTTACTATGGTACTATTCATTAACTCATATCTCTAACTGTTCCCAATCTGGGCCTCTGAATACCCCCTATAAGCACGCGGTAAATATTATTGGAGAGATTGTATCCCCCTGCCTTACCCCCTTCTTGATTGGTATACTGTTGCTTTTTTTTTATAAAACACTATGGTAGCAGTTGATCCCCTGTAGATTTCTTCGAGGATGTTTATATATGCTTCATCGATACCCTGATTCGGCAGTGTCTGCATGACTGGTGATATTTCTACTGAAATAAACGCCTTCTCGTAGTCTATGAACGCTATGTATAGTGGTTGGCTATATTCTGAGCATTTATCTATTAGCTGACTGATAGTATGAAATGTGCTCGATTGTAGAGTAGCCTGTTCGAAATCCTGTTTGTTCATTTGGTTGATTGAATTCTAATGTTTTCTAAATTCTGTTAGCAATTACCTTTGTAAATAGCTTGTATACTACGGAGAGCAAGCTGATCGGCCTGTAATTCTTCAAGTCTTTGTCATCTCCTGTATTATGTATTAGGATGATGTTAGCATTCTTCCAAGACTCTGGTACTCTTCCTGCCAAGAGACACCTCGTGAACAGGGTGGCTTGTTTTTCTGGCACAATCTGTCCTCAATCTTTCAGCAGATCTGATGTTACCTGATCTTCACCAGCAGCACTCCAAGGTTTTCTGACTTCTTCTATCATTACTGGTGGGGTGTCATCTGGGTTACTGCTAGTTCTTATAGTATTAAGGTCGTTGTTCTTCCGGCTACTGCACAGATCTCTGTAAAACTCCTCCGCTATTTTAACTATCCTATTCATATTGGTAGTTATTTTTCCTTCTTTGTCTCTTGGTGCGTACATCCGATTTATGCCTATCCCAAGTTTCCTCTACACTGCTTTGACGCTTCCTCCGTTTTTCAGAGCATGTTCAATTCTATGTTGTAGCTTATTACATCGGATACCTTACGCTTATTAATCAACTTCGAAAGCTCTGCCAGTTCTATTTTGTCTGTTGTACTTGAGACGTTCATGCTTTGATGCTTCTTAATGAGATTCTTCTTTTCCTGGGAAAGCTTGCCAGTGTCCTGTCTAACTGCCGTGCCTCCAACTTCCACTGCACACTCTGTAATGATACTAGTCTTATTATCATTCATTGTATCTACGTTAAGGTTGGTTTCCTCAATAAGAGCTGAGTACCTGTTTTGAAGCGAGACTCTAAATTTCTGTACTTTCCCTCTCAGTGCTAGCTCATTGATTGGCTTCTTGCATATCAGTTTCTGTCGTTCCTTCTTGAAGTCTAGACGAATTCACCACCGTACCATTGTATGGTCACTGTATCGTACCTTGCCAACCACTTCCACATCCTGCACGATGCCTGGGTGTGCACTCATTATAAAGTCTATTTCGTTCTTGTTTTCGCCATTAGGGCTCCTCCATGTCCACTTACGGTTTCCTGGTTTTCGTTAGAATGTTTTCAAAATCCGTAAATTATTGCGTTCTGCGAATTCTACTAGTAGCTCTCCTCTGGCATTTCTAGTACCGGTGTCATAATCTGCTACTGCCTGTATAGTATATTGTGTTTTACCTTGCTCATTGCCGATTCCACGTCTTCATAGAAGCTTTCAACTGAAGCGTCATCATGGCTAGTTGTAAGCGTGTAAACCTATACCACCTTCATTTTGTATCGCTTATTGAGTTACTTACGATACCTACCACCCTTTTAATATGCTCTATGTTGCCAGCTATGTTTTTGTGAATTAGGAATCCCACTCTCAATTATCTTCTGCCAGCCAAGCCCCGATAGCAAAGGACGTGCTCATTCTGTAGCACTGCATAGGCCGCATCTGTCCTCCTAACCTCACTGAGCCCTATAGTTTATGTACTATTTAACACCCTTTAGCTCCTCGAATAGTACAGATAGATTTGCTTCGCTATATAAGGTTCTAGCGTTAAACTTTGCGAAGTTCAGGTTCCAATGGCGGTCTGTCCGGATTCAGAGATTTTTAGCACCCTCTGGTGTGTTGCAGATCTGACCACCGCCGTGGTCAGTTGCTTCGCAGCTGCTGGGGATTGAGGGTCGTGAGTTAATTGACGTATGCATGTGGGAGGTATGCATGTGGCAGTTATGCATGTGGACGCTCTTAGGGAGAGTGAAAGGCCTCTTTCACGAAGCATCACACTACCACTTCTTAGGGAGTCGGCCGAATCTTGCTGGTGACGCTTTTATGGTGGTCAGGTGACTCTATGGCTATTTTTATTGTCATCGCAGATGTATGCAAAACGGGAAAACAGCAAAGAGAAACAAGGGAGAACGGCGCACGGCGGCGCCCACAACAACGTGTGCCGTCGACCGCCTAAAGCTTTTCCTGTTGCCGATGAGGCGTGTCCTGGGCATTTTAAAAGACTAGAATGTACGCGCTGGCAGCGTCGCACCATATCTGCACCTAACAACCGTAATAAGGGACAGTTTTAATTGGGCAGCTGCAACAGCCAGCCCCGCAGACGCATTCTACGGTTGTAAATGGCAGGCAGCCTACTTCCTCAGAGCTGCTGCAGAACCCTATCTAGCGCTGTGTACAACCCACAAAAACAGTACAGTTACTGTTAACAGGCACACGTTATCCGTGTTCACAGCTCCATGAATATCCCTTATTCCAAGCGTCCCTGGAGCACGTTATCTTTGTCTGCAGCTCCATGCATATTCCTTAATCCAATCGTCGCAGAGCACGGAGCATATGTTACCGCCGTTGAAAATGCGCATGTTCGCTTGAACTCGGAACTACCACGACATGCCACCAGCGCAACGAACGCAAGGAGTTCATAAGATGAATTAGACAGAGAGAGAGAAGGAGGAGGAGGCACTGGCTGCGGTGCCGTAGCTGTGGCCACACTGGCCGCCAATGCCAAGGGAACATACAGGGAACACTCGCAATTTGCCAATGGGATAGACTTGCTCCGCATGAAGCAGAAGAAAGCATTACCTGAAGTACTCCAAATCCTCCAATGGATGACACCATAAGGCAGTTCATTCGCATCGGTAAAAGAGACAGGAAATATAAAAAGACTGAAGTGCGGCAAAATGCAGATTATTATGCCACTTCAACATGTTTTAGTGTGCTATTATGAGTTTTTCAGCTGCTAATTGTTGACTTTGGGTGACCTTTGATATTATTATTATTAATGTAATATATTATTATTATTATTATTATTGTTGTTGTTGTTGTTGTTGTTGTTGTTGTTGTTGTTGTTGTTGTTGTTTGCTGGAGAGCTTGTAGATATGAAGTAGCCGAGGTACTGTGAACCTGACCGTCTCCCCAATGAGACAGTTACCTTCTGCGGCAGTGTAAACGTCCAAGAAGCTTATCGAGATATATAGTTGTATTCTCGAATGCGCAAACAGGTAACTCGACCTCACGTCAGGTGTCTCATTCAGTATCTATGATGGCACCGGTAGCCTGGCCGCAATGGCAACGAGTTTGAGTCTTTGAACGCGAGACAGCGGGGCGTCCTTAAGCTGAAACTGCGTAAATTAGCTGGCTAAAGCCACATCGACCTGTTTCATGATGGCTTACTTCCCAGCAAATTTTCGCTTCAGCGTTTTTAGGCTTCAAAAATGTGACATGAACCATAAAAGACGAAAAAAACTCACAAAAAAATTGACGGCCTAGAAAAAATGAGGTCATAAACGTAAGAATAATGAGGTAAGAACGTGCAAGTGCATAAACACATTTAGATTATAGCTGTTGAGGGAATGAAGTTGTTTACGAAGAAACTTAAGTACTGTGCATTACCTCAAGCGTGCATTTCAATGCATTATTATTAGTGCATTTTAGTAAATTAGAGAAAGAGTGTTTTTTATTGTTGTTTTTCTGCTTACATATGAAACCGTACTGCGGCAAAAGTCGCTTCGAGGAGCCTCTGGCTAAGCACCATTAAATGATGCCAAACACTGAGAAGTTATTTCTGCCGTTGCACTAGATGACATTAAGAAGCATAAAGCTGTAGTCTTTGAAAAAAAAAAATTGATGATATATCGAAACCACAAAGGAAGTATTATCAACCAATAACTTACACCACGGAAAACAACAGCTAACCGCTGTTTATTGCGACGAAAAGAGCAGAAGAGAGGAGGGTATCTGGAGGAGAAGGAGAGGACCCTGGAATAAGCTGACAGGAATGGCTAAGAACACATCTCAGTGGATGTTTACTACGTTTTACGTTTTATCAACGTTTATTTTTATGTGAAAACAAGACTAGCGAAACAAAAAAACTGCTGAAATAAAATGTAAACTTCGAGTGAGGTAAAAACAATTAAGGCGTGAAGATAGTGTTAAAGCACACGAGGTCACATGTTTCAAGATGCAAGGATTTTCGTGTCAAACGACGCCCTAAAATATCCATGAGAAATTCGTTACAACATCGCTGTGACGGGATTCGTTAAATAAATACGTTCGAGAACGCATGAGCCGCCACTAGACGGCGCAGATGGCAAATCTATACAGACGGCAGTGGTCTGTATACGTTTTCCCACGGGTCTAGTTGTGAAAGAATCACATGTGAATTTGTAAGCAGTCCTTCAGCATGGGGTGTTGCTGGCTCCAGCGAAATCCTCAGCTCGACGACTTTTCGTTTCTTCATGTCGATGGTGGCTGGGGTGGCATTGACAAAGTTGCGGCAGCAGTAATTAGCATGGCAAGCCTGGCCGCAATTGCTCCAGGTGAGCGAACCTTACAGAAACCACACAACATGTCTCATCAAACATTGCTTAAGCCTTTACAAACTTCCATATTCATTTCGCCCTGTTTGTGGAACTGTGCGAGAAACTTGGGTACTTCGATTCACACGTGTGCTGTTCCTCGCAATTGTTTTTGACAATCTGCTTCGATTTTCACTTAAATTGTTTTTGTGCCTTTCCACTTTTCTTCGTCATAGAAAAAGAAGCCGTTGCAATTAAAGTCACTGCATAACAGTGTATATGTCCTCTAAATCACATAAATAAAAATGCTTGTCCAATAAATCTTTCTGGAATGCTCAAATGTGCTTAGTCAGGGCAAACTAGTCTTTGCCACTACATCACCTCGCGTACAGTACATGTCCAGAAATTTTATTAATAGCAATATAGTTGAGCAAAATCAAAACCACGGAAAAGCCCCGGAAAACCCACTCATATTTGTGGTGATGAGTGGAAGCAGGGGGAGGGAGGTGTGCTTGTATAAAATCAGGTAATTGCTTATTTTTCCGTATCTACATCTGAAATATACCATGAGAAGGTCTCTTAAACCAATTATGTGCAGTAGTATCAACCAAACGACGCCATATTGCTGCTAATAAAGATGGTAATCTTAATAAACCAAACCAGAGAATTATTTCGGCTTCAGCTTAATCCTCAAGGTTGCTACCGGTGCTCATGCAGCACCAATTAGGAAGGATAACATTTTGAAAGTGTTGGTGTTCTTGGAAAATATATGGATGAGCGAATAGTTAGTTTTCACCACATGTAACTTCATGCCATCACAACATACTACATTCTGCAGGCCTATAGTTCACTATAAAAAGTCTTTAATAAAGCATGGAAACCTGTCGACTCAGCCGAGTACCGTGATGTATAAACTGAACAAACTTGACTCGGCTTTCGCAAGTCCGGATCCACAAAATAAAACATACAATTAGATAGTTGTAGTTGGTTATTGCGCACGTGTTAAATTTAGCACTAATATGATCATTAGTATTTGAAGCTAATTACACTCATATACACATAGTCGATGCCGCCGCGCTCCCCACTGTGACGTAAAACAGATTCGTCATTATTTTATGTGTTTCCAGGTGGTGTAATATTGATTTACCGACCATATCTTTGCGCCTAGTGCTGGCTTATTTCGCGAAACCAATTTTCTTTGTTGAAAGTCTTATTCTTAATATGTCATACAAGAAGCGAAATCTGGGCTAGTTGGTGATAGTTCATTTTCGATAACTCATGGCGCAAGCAGGACGCAGATATAGCCCCGTATTCACAAACGCTCCTCGACTCGACTTTCTTCCTTCACTTGACAGAGCTGCGCACCGCGCCACCACTCAGCTGAAAATGACGCTGCGCTACTCAAGAATCCCAGCAGATTATTGTTGATATGCAGTGACTTGCCGTGCCTAAAGACGGCGCTCCAATCTGCTTTCTCAAGTGAAAGTGAAGCGTTTGAGTGAAGGGATGTTCTAGAATACGGGGGTAAGTATAGGACAACAAGAGCGCTGACTGAAGATTTATTAAAGGAAAGGCATGAACATATGCACAGGTTAGCGCTATCACGTGGCTCACTCTGCTGCACATGCGTGGTTGCTCTGTCGAAGCGGGCTAACCTCTGTATATATACGTGCCTTTCCTTTAATAAATCTTCTGTGTAGAGTCAGCGCTCGTGTTGTCCTATACTTCGTCTGCGTCCTTACGCTGTGAGTTATCGAAAATAAATTAAAATATCGTCTTCGGCACATTAAATATATTCTTTCTAATCATTAGAAAAGCCGTTCAGCAAGCAGCTGTACCCTCGTATACATTGTCCTATGTCCTCGTCGCCATGGTAAAGGAGGTCAAAGCTCCATTCCGAATATTGCGCTCCCTACAACGTTATTTTATGCACTGAGAATAAAACTGGAGAAGCATGTTGAAAATTAGCAAACGTCTCCGAAAGCTTAGTTCAAACCTATATATTCCCGTCTGTAAAAAATTTTAGGCTGAATATGTACATGTTTGTTGAAGCTGTTATCAGAAGCAAAAAAAAGAAGAAACAAAGAAAAAGTCACACGGCTTGTCCAAGAAGTATACATGCGATAACCTGATCTAAACTGTTCTTTTTTTCTACGTAAGACTCAAATATTACTTTGCTAAACCAACAACAGTAACCAATGCGGTGTATTAATTCTTGCGCGTGGTCGCTACAACTTAGGCTTCTAGAGAAAAAGCGCCGCTCTCGTCGCTACCCTGAACTTCTAGCAGCCAAAGTTCACGGCGACGTTGACTCCGCAGGGAGCGCACATAACAGCAGCCTTAATTACTGCTTCCACAAAGTCGCCAGAGGCGCGAGTGTGACAGCACCACCCGCTGTTTCTCTTACTTTATAAGTCTACGCAGCATGTTGTTTCAGCGCTTCGTCAGGGCGCCGCGCGTATGAGCTTAAGCTAGGCAGGTCAAATGTGGCTGCCACTGCGGCCCCGCGGGCGTTTCATTAATCACTTTCCGCGTCGAGCGGCATGTTGTGTTCTCGGACAAGTGAAGAAGCTTAGCTCCAGCTCTAGAGGTCCATATTTTTCCTCTAATTTGCCCCAAAGTATTGCATCACCACAGTGCATAAAAACACTAACAAGATTGCTGTTTCGTTTTAACGCTCTAGTGTATATTTACGTGACGGTTGTCTATGTTTTTTTATTAAGGTGCTGTTCTTTGTAGTACGTTTTATTTATCGTCGCTGCGTACATATATGCATGCTATTGTTGACCTTATTGATGTGACTGTTATGTTATGTCTTGCCCCGCCGCGGAGGTCTAGTTGCTAACGTACTCGGCTGCTGACCCGCATGTCGCGGGATCAAATCCCGGCTGCGGCGGCTGCATTTTCGATGGAGGCGAGAATGTTGTAGGCCCGTGTGCTCAGATTTGGTTGCACGTTAAAGAACCCCAGTTGGTCAAAACTTTCGGAGCCCCCCCACCACGGCGTCTCTCATAATCATAGGGTGGTTTGGGACGTTAAATCCCACATTTCAATCAGAAATGTTATGTCTTCGTGTGGTGTACGTTTACATGATGTATCGTCATATCAGGTGACATTCTTTGTATACTCCAGACACCATATTTTAACGTCATGATGTTCATTCATGTCCTACATTGTACGTGCGGCCTATCTGCTATACTCAGAAATTTCGGACCCTGTTATCATCTATGGTCGACCTCTAAGAAGAAGCCGGTACCTTATTTGGGCGTCAACATCTGCTGGTAATATGTGAACAGTACAGAAAAATTGTTACAGGAAGCAAAAATTAGGGAACCTTGAAGGTTCGCCTTCAACAGTTGAACGCGACAGCGATATTCTGTTCCTAGTGCGTGCTTCAAACACTTAGCACATAAAACCTTTTCGAACTTGCTACGCACCCAATACGTGGTCTTAAGGGAACAGGCACAGTAATGTGTGTGTCGTAGTGGGTGAACGCTTTTAAACCGTGAAGCCATTAGGATAATCACATGTCCTTACGCGTGCTGACAATGAAAATTTTTACCGCGCATTATTACTGCAATATTTATTGTTGTATTGCGAAGAATGTACGCAGGACGCGTGTGTATTTAAAGTATGAAAGCTACTTTCACTGCTTTTTCAAACAGAGGAAGTTATTTTCACTCTATTCACAAGCAGATACGTGAACATGTGGTGTATCATCCACTTGCTACGCAAACGAGCCCGGTTCGATCCCCACTCCAGCCGAAACGACCCAGATTCGATCGCCTCTCGGAGCGAGGATTTTTGAATAACTTCAATTTATTTGCATCGTTCTCGATTTTTTGGTCACGTACATGATGATTTTTCGCTGAAAACCAACGACGCCGACGCCGCCGCAATATCTGTAGAACGAGCTCTTTAAAACTATCGCGTTAAAATGCAAAGTTCAGTGAGCCGTAATGAACAAAAGACAGAACGAATTACAAAAACTACGAAGCAGCCAAATGAAAACGCGGGCAAAATTGTTTGTAATCGTTAATCATTATTTTCCTTGTGTTCGGATAAAAGTGCTACTGCTGTAAATACTTTGTTTTGATACCTGTTGCATGTATCTGATATATTGATGAAAATGTGATAGTCTTTCGCAATAACGATTATCCCGTCAGCCGCGTTGTAGCACAGTGCTTATATAAACCTTTCTCAAACGAGCACTGAACCTTCTGCGTGTTTCTGCAGCCGTTATTAAAACGGCCGAAGAGATTCTCCGGAAAGCCTTGTCACAATACCATAAAAAGACATGAGCGAAATAATTCATGCGGAGATTTTGAAGTCTCATGAATGAACTGCATAGTGCCATTAGTTCATCTGAGATTCATGTGTTGTCTTTCAAGTGTTGTGCCTGTTCTGACACAGAATTTGCTGATGCTTTTCACTAGAAAGAAAAAAAAGAGATTAAGGCCATGCGGAAAGAAAAAAAAAAAGGTTAACCGGATCCCATTAATGTATATGAACCTGAGTGAACCACAAACTGAACAAGGTAAAGAAACACAGCGATTTTTGAGGCAACGGTGCAAGATTATAATACAAAAATATTCATGCAACCTACGCACAACATTCACTTTTATTTTTCCGTATTGCTAAGCTGTGCCCTGTAGGCAGAAAAAAAAAAACAACAGCGAATGCTGCTGAAACAAATTGAATCACAGTATTCCGTCCTGCAATTTTTTTTCAATGCTGCGATTGCTAGTAACTTGTCGTTTATTTGCATCTTGAAGAGAAAAATAAAAAAAAACAATGTTTACAATGAAAGTAAATTATCCAGCTTCTCAAAAATACGCGCATAATTTTCGTTCTACTGTTATTTCGTTCACTGAGGAATGGACGCTCCGGTAATGTTTGCTCTTTCTCGTCAATCCTTCTATTGCATATTTCTTTTGAAAACGAATCATTAATAATAGAATAGTAAGTGCTGCTCGGAGCGGAAAATGTGCAAAAGCACTGTAAAGCTGACGGACGACAACATAAGATGTTATATTGTTCTGAATACATGTTCATTATTCACGTGGGCCACAAAAACCTTTGCATCTTCTTTATGTTTTCATTTACAATTTCAAGATGTTTGTTTATCAAGACACTATAAACTGGAAGGTTGCGTGAATAAAAAGCGCGCCTATAGCTTGAGAAATACCAAGGGTTCATTGCAATGCACTGGGTTTTACAAGATAGAGATACTATTCAGTGCACTAGAAACAAGGAACTATCATAGCAAAAATACAGATTTCACCAATAAGTAAGGCTGATCTTGAGAGGATACCCAAATTTTTCCTTATATTAAAGTAGCATTATTCAACAACAGGCACGATGAAATAAGGAATGGCAGAAATAAAAATAAATATACAAATAAATAAATACATACTTGAATACATACAACATTTATATATCACTTAGAAAACTACCGTGAGCATTAATCTTTTGACATGCTGAATATGCACAGTGTTGTTAAAGTAAGAGCTACAAAACACACCACATTCGAGTAAAATATACTTCATCGGCATCCAGGTGACAGCAAGTGTTTGTATCAATTGCGCTTTATTTACAAAACCACGTGGAGAACCACTTATTTCGCATTGAAATCATGCCAGCCGCAGGAACTCAGAGTAATGTCAAAACTGTGATACACGCACCAGACTCTGGCTTCCGTGTAGCCCAAGCGTCGATTTTATGAACAAGTGACGTGAAATAATTTTAATGAATTTGGTTTATACTCACATATTTTTTGAGGTGGTTTACGTTGTTCTTAATCAGAAGGCTATTGTTGGAATACCGCGGCATGACATTCAGTATCTTTGTACCCTTCATTTCTTTTTTCTTTTTCTTGGTCTGCCTATTATTCAGTTATTGACGCAGCTGTCATATTCCGAAGCAACCGTGCAGGAATCACTTAAAGTTTTGCTATTACCACGTGTGCCTAAACGCGTAGCAGAACGTGCTTAAGAAAAACCACACTGAACGATGGACCTTATATTGTGGTGACTAGAAAGAGGAACGCAGATTTATAAAAGATGGATTCCTGTACTCAGTGCAATTTTCATATTCATTAGAATGACAAACACATAAATGAGAACAAATATTCAGCAACCACGACAAACTAGGCTATTACTGTGGGCTTCCTTTCACTTTATGGATGCTGACTTTCTTCCCAGTGTTATTACTAAATCGGTATAATGACACTGTCGACTAGATCGTTCTGTAAGGGTAAATCAATGGCGCATCCTTTGTAACAATCGGCTGCAGCTACGTGGAGGAGTATGGTGGGCCCTATGGTGAAAGCACACAACTGAAAGAATACGTCCTTGTAATTGCATAGCGAAGCAATGAATGAGCACGCGAACGAAGACCATCAACATCTCCTTTTGTGGCCAGCTGTTAAATATTCACAGCTGTCGAGCAGCCTGACGTAACAAGAGATGACATCGTGTCGGACGCTCTATATGTAAAAGATTCACGAGCGAAAACGCGCCGCGAACGATGTGCTTCATGCCAGCACTCACTTTTTCGTTCCAAATGAGCGAACGTAATATTCAGAAGACTCGGCGTGACCTTCAGCTAGGCATTGGCTGTGTCATGGGCCCATATGAAAGTATACGCATAGTTGAACTTCTCTTAACAATGAAATTTCGCCTTACCTTCATGACGCCATCGAGTTTACAACAGTCGTCACTGCGAATACCAGAAGCACCACATGCTGTTCTCTGCTGTAGAACAATCCAAGGTCTGTGTGGGCTGCATGAAATGAATGAATGCAAGGTTTGGGAGATTTCGCTCACAATGTGAAAGTGGTGCGGGCTAAATAAAATTGTGCCCACAACCAAGAACGTCGACGTTGACAGTGACATCTCTGCGAAAGGAGCTGTTTAATGTTTTGGCGTTAAAATACGCAGCGAATATCGTTAAACAAAGCATTTGCATCGGCACTTTGTCCAGGGATTTTCATAATCGTAGTGTTGTTGATCCCACGAACGAGATACACGTCGCCATTATTGTTTAATGCTTGTTTTTTTGTACGATGCGCTTTTGCTGTTGTCATTGTTGTTGCTGCTGACTGCAAAACAGTTTTACAGTAAAAGCTGTTATGAAATTTCAGGCGTCCCGTGGGGCGCTGTAGTTGCCCGCCACTGCCATCGGCCGCAACCGCTATCGCACGAAATAAGAAACAACCTAGTAAATAAAAAAACACCAACGGAAAAATGACATTCGAACCCACGTCCACTGTGTGCCATCCCAGTACTCTACCTCTGAGCGACGCAATTTTTTTTATGCTACAGAAATTGACAGCACTGGAATGTGAAAAACCTGGCGTGCGCGCCGAAGATTTAGGTTGAAACTAGAGATCTGTGATGAATAGCGCTATCGAAGGGCCCTAGTACGGGCCAGAGCAATGCGAATGACCTTAGATGAGAACCCAACACTGAGCCACGTCGGTGGTGGAACACCATTGCAAAGTGGCCTTAGGCAGGCTTGATGTCAGGACAAAAATTGCGTTAGTATTAGTAATAAAGCGGTTTAGAACATAAATGGAGCAAAGAGGCCTCAGACAGTCTGAATTGTACAACGATTGGGTCATCTGATGCTCCAGCCTATTGCAAAACCTTGATGTTGTTCACCTAATAACTGTGGCACATACCCATTGTGGAATGTTGTGAGGAATTGGTTTGTTTTGTCGCCTAAAAGATTTTGGCTCATACCACAGCAGGGATTGGCCAAGCTGTATCTCACAACAATGCTCGTTAAAAGAGAGATGAATCAGATAAGAACGAGATGAATAATAACGTACAAAAGCATCTGGCATAATTCTTCATCGTCGTCAGCCACAGGATAAAAATTGCACAAATTTCCTTGCAAGTGTGCAGCTGGTACCACACTTTTTTCATTTATTGCATCCTTAAAGGCCCGAGGGCATTACATAAGGGGAGGCAAAGAATACGCTGTGAGTGTGTATAATTGAAGTTGAACAAATTATTATAAACAGTACAGTTCTAATATGGTAGTTTGGTCAAAAAAAGACAACAAAAATGAATCAAATAACACACAAAAGAAACGCTTTGGCTGGAAATTAGAGTACAAAAAACTAGGCACAAGCAAATTATACATACAGTACGTTGGTAGAATATATTTTCAGCCATGGGATAATGGGTGGAATCAAAGTGGGATTCCAATTTTGCGCGGAATGATGTGCGGTCAGGTGTGGCAACAATGGTGTCGGGAAGGTGATTCCAAAGTGTTATTGCTTGGGGGAAAAAGGAGTCGTTCATTGCGGATGTACGGCCGTTGATTCGTGCAATGGGGTTTGAATGGTTAATGCGGGAAGAAGTTCTGTTTGGGGGCTGTAAAAGTTCGTGTCTTGATTGGGGTCGGAAAAAGAAACTGTGGAGGAGGCATAGGCGCGAGATGAGGCGGCGCGACGCGAGTGAAGGCAGTTCAATTGATTCTTTAGCGCGGTGACGCTGATTTCTCTGGAGTACTCTGAAGTATGGCGAAGGATGACATAGAGAATGCATGACTACTACACGATGGTATATGTCATAGCGGCTACTCTGCAAGTGTGCATGCAGCTACTACCCAAATAGTATAAAAAAAAGGTCTGAAAGGCCGCTCTTCTCGCTTTTGCTGTGACAATGTGGCGCCTTCCACGCAGACCTGGTGGTTTTTTTTTCCGCCTCATAAACCAAGTAATAACACTGGGTGTTTTCGTTGGGACCAAACGAAAGCTGACCAAGGCTGTATTTATATTGCGCATTACAGACGACAGGTGTCACAGCCGCACGATACTTTCCCAGTGTACTGGTGGTTGCGCGAATAAAAGTACACAAAGTAAAGTATATTTTCAAGAACATAAACTTCATACCACGCTATTTCCCTGAACCTCGCTGTTGCGTAAGAGCATCACGACGCTTGGAAACTCCAGCAGCGGGGGTGAAAGCACCATTTACAATTTCGCAAAGTTTTCATGGCTCTCCATATCATCGAGCTCGAGTGCTCTTGACAATATCTTTTACGACCTATAAGACAAAAAAAAGAATGAGAGTTTGGCACGTCATCAAAAAAAAATTTTTGATTATCAATATTTGCCACATCCGCGAGGAAACAGGTCTGATTTTATTAACTTGTAAAGAAATATAGCTCTTTACTCTTCCTTCGACACGTTTCATTTGCGGCTAACAACTAATGCAGTTTTACGTGCGTTTGGTTCTGTTATCTTAAACATTTTGTACCTCCCGCATTCGCAGTCTTCGTCACGTTGACAATCCTTTAAGCGTCATTACAATTTTTCAACTCATATACAATTATTACTCAAATTTGTTTATTTGTCAGCCGATGTAAAATTTAAAAAATATTTATGCTACCATATTAGGCTAGTAAACTCGCAAAACTCACAGTGAACCTCATGCATTCGTGTGAGGCAACTCGAAGGCAAAGCGATTTTTTATTTATTTATTTTTCTCAGCAGGCACATTGATTCTCTCCCGTCACTCCCCCAAAATCCATGCGCACCCAACGTGCTAACGCAACACAGTTAGAGAACTTGCTTCGCGGAAATTCTGGCGTTTGTTGTGAGCGAAAAATCACACATTATCAAAAATCAACACACAAAAATTAAGATCACATTGCCAGCGGGCGAACGAACATGTTCTTGTTCATGTGAACATTCTTTTGTGGCTCAAATACACTGTAGGAGATTGGCCAATAATAAAAACTTGTGTCACCATAATGATTTGATTGTTTAAATCTAGTCACCCACTACAAAGGGCACACACGTTACTGGGCCTAGTCCCTTAAGGTGACTCAGTGGGTGCATAGCAATTTCGAAAATATTTCATTCACTAAGTGTTTGAAGTACGAATTAGAGACGGGATACAGCTATCGCGTTGAACTGTTAAAGGCGAAGCTTCTTTTTTTTTTTGCACCGCCTACAAAATCGGAGACACTGTAATATTTTACACCTCCTTTAGCTTAAAAATGTCTCCGTGACCAGCCCGCCATGACAAAGCGATGCCGCCATATTATATCGTCACCATCTGAGGTCACGGTTCATTCATCGGTTGATCCATCCATCTAAGCTTACATTAATTGCAAAGATATTCGTGATGAATGCACGCCAAACAACGCAGTTCATTTCAGAGATAAGACTAGCCCGGCAGCCCTCGCCTACTTCAAGAACAACAAAGAAGGAAAGCGTTGAGACCTACAAATCGCGACTAAGCTATATTGCGAAAGAAGATTACTGCAGCGAATCTTATAAGGTGAATATACGGTCGTAGGAAGACATACGCAACGAGTCTGAAAGAAAGCCCACTTCGTCCTCACCGCACGGTGGGCGCACGCTTCGAACATCCCAGTAAGGCACACTTTTCCTAATTAAGCCCTTTCAACTTCCACTCGTGTCTACAACGCGTGATTCTTCCGACGCGAAGAGCATGCTGCTAAACAAATATAGAGAATAAACGTAAGAGCTACGCAGAAACGTCAAAAACGGCTATGGAGTGAAGTGGGTGGCAAGACAAAGTTGCCAGGCCGGCCATTTGACCAGTGCTTGAGCTGAAAGGATTCTCGTGTCCCAGCACGACTACAGCGTGAACAATGAGTGCAGGCGTGCCGTAGACTCGGGGAAAAGATTCTGCATCCTGGTTTATTCCCTAATGCTTACTGCCTCATTCCTTCCGTGTCGAGGCGGGAAGCAGCTGGAAGGCGAGCTTAGGTTGATATGTATATACTTGCGTCTGGTGCTGTTGACGCTTTTCAGCTACGCACGTCAATTTCTTGCCTACAAAGAAGGTGTGCTCAATCAATACCCGAACTTTTGGTTCGAGCAAGTGCATTACGCTGGGCTTCACAAATTAGTAGTACTCGGCCAGACCAAAAGAGTGAGGGCTTGGACAGTGTAAGTGCTTAAAACGACTGTTATCACTTTGTAGCTAGTCACAAGTCCAGCGCAAAAAATAAGTATCTTTCAGTTGTATGTAGTGGTCATAGAGGTGTCTGCGTCAGAAAAGAAATCGCATGCAGTGATGTTTCATTTGACGTTGTGCCCTTCGCTCTTTATTGCTGAAATAGTTAAAAGAGATACATATGTCATGAATACCTCATTAAGGGTGAACACTTACCAGTAAGCTGTTCAGTGCCATCAATATAGTGTTGTCTCCATCGTGAAAGAAAGTAATTCACCCGAAGAACACGCCCAAGGGGAAGAATATTGAGAACGCAAACCTGTTCCTACACATAATTTACCACCCTAAATAACGCAGTGTTAAAAACAATAAAAGCGTTCCAGCCAGAATAAATTTCATATATTGCACAGTCCTGCAGCTTCGACAGTACAGCTCTTTCCGGGTCTCAAAACAAAGGGCTTACGAAGGACGTGTAGTCCTCACTTGACCATTTTTGTTATTGCTATAACGCTGTGCAGAGGCGCCACCACGGCCGTGGCTGAGTGGTGCAGAAGATACATATGTACGTATCTTGAATACTCTTTGAGTATTTGGTGTCTATATCGCGATATATTTCACAATATGCATAATGATACCCGTATTAGCAGTACACTAAAGAACGTATCGTGTATGAGGAAAGATACAAGATACATCAATTGCAACAACTCTGTATTAAAGAATAAACATCCGTTCAGCTCTGTTTCTCAAGCAGACACTGCGTCATTAAGTAACCAGAACAAAACCAAAGGCACCGACATTCGTTTATTTTACCGCAAGAATTTTTCAGAGTAGGCCAATAATAAGGTGTGCGCGTCCCTATTGAGGGAGGCAAGTCACGTGGCGACACTCGCTTTATCTCGTCTATGCCTCTACGCTAACTTCTGTGCCCAGTTTACCTTTTGTTCACTCGTTGTTCTATCTTTTTTGCTGCATCGGTGTTATGACCGTTGCTTTTACCTGCAGTTCCTTGTCGAGTATAATACAATGCGTGGGACATCTATTGACGTAAGATACATGCTGCCGTCAAATGGTTGCCTTAGTCTGTCTTGCGTGGCGCTTCGTTACAAATAATGAAAAACGTGTGATGCGCTTTATGTGCATTTCATGGCTTTCGCACCCCAGTTACTCTAAGGGTCTCGTAAATTGAAGTTTTTATTACGTGCTATGAAGCTGAGTTATACGCGAATGAGATTCTAACAACCATATACCTACCGGTAGCGATGCTACTTCTAATTCAACAAGCATTTACCCAACAGAATTTATCTTTGTGGGTGGGTGGGCAGGTGCAAATTTTTACTAGAATAGATCTTGGTGTGACATGTGTTTTATTCCGAAAAAGCTTTTAAAAATATTTTGATTAGCAAAATAAGTGCTTTTATATCTGTCCTAGTGCAACCTATACATTGCCTAGGTAGGCGCTATTACCCGACTTTCTGCAGTTGGACATTATGTGGCCGAGATTCCTGCGCTCACTACCATGTAACGCAGTGCTGTTTTAGGGGGGAAGCTCCTCGAGCCATGGGTTGTGCGTCCGCAATTTGAGTAGTATTAGTAGTAGTAGTAGTAGTAGTAGTAGTAGTAGTAGTAGTAGTAGTAGTAGTAGTAGTGGTAGTAGTAGTAGTAGACGTCATCGTCGTAGTAGTAGGTAGACACCTCCACGGCTGGACAGAAGGAGTGGCCCGTGCACACTCTTTTCAATTGAGGAGGATGCCCAATAAAAAGAAATGGTTGTTTCTGATGAAATCATCTACAGAAACAAGTATCGGTGACTTAGTCTTCAATAGAATTTGCCTTGAATTCAATGCTTACTAAAAAAAAAGAACAAGTAACAGAAGGACGCACTTTTAGCACTATCTGACCAGAAAAGGTTGCCCTGTTCAACCCACTGGGCGTAACCATCTTGGTTTTAGCAGGAATTAGAGAGGGTTGGACCGCAGTGCTATGAACCAGCGGTGGTAAAACGTTAGAACTAGACACGAAACGCAGGCCGTTAAGAGAGTGCGCGCGTACCACTTCTCTAGTCCGGCCGTGCCACGTCTCGTTTACTCTTTGGAATGTCCGCTGGATGGCGTTACTTCTGTATGATGAATAAATGATGAAAAGATGCCAGGTGGCGGTACTTTCAGTGTTCACTAGATTGAAGGACGGAAGGACAGACGCATGAACGGACTAATGAACGGAAAGATAGATGCACAGACGGACCCTCAGACGGATGCACGGATGGACGGGCGCATGAATGGACGAACGCATGGATGAAAGGGGGCCAGGACGGACGCACGGACGGATGGATGGTCACACAGACGAACGGGTGGAAGCGTGGACGGACTGACAGGCACTTCGCCCCACTCCTCATCATGCACTCCGTGGATATGTTGATTTTTTGTATGCTCCCTTCTTTCTATCTACCCATCTTTTAATCCTTCGCTTCCCCCTTCCCTCAGGGTAGATTATAGCTGTCTTATATGACTGCGCAGCTAGAGGAATATAGCACGCAAAAACTATTACAAGGAACAAGGAAGATGATGTCATAACCAAGATAGATCGGATAGTTGAGGTGGCGGAGGAGTTCTACAGGGAGTTGTACAGAGGCCAAAACAACCAGGATGGTATTGTGAGAAACAATAATAGTCCAGACGAATTCGATATCCTACCAGTAACGACAGGGGAAGTAACAAAAGCCCTAGAAGGAATGCCAAGATCCAAAACCGTTGGTGTGAATAAGGTAACAATGGACCTCCTGAAAGATGGCGGAGAAATTGGGTTGGAAAAACTGGCCAACTTATATACGAAGTCTCCTTGACGGGCAGGGTACCAGAATCTTGGAAGAACGCCAACATCTCCTTAATTCATAAGAAGGGAGACGCCAAGGAAAGCGGGTTCAGCTTAAATTGAGAATGACGCAGTGAGTAATGGAAAGGGCAATGATAGGTGTAACCTCGAGAGACAACAAGAGAGCAGAGTGGGTCAGAGAACAACGTGGGGTTGAGTATATAATAGTTGAAATAGTCAAGTCAAGTCAAGTCAAGTTTATTAAATAGTTCAGTTGAGTTACATGGTTAGCGTTATTACAGCAGGAGGTCCCAAATTTTCAGAGAAACTGACAGGGGGACCTCTTATGGCTACATGGATGGGGTAATTACAAAAAATACAGCAATAGTATACGGACTTGTGAGTAATAATGAATAATCTTGATTAACAATAAAAATACGATCAATACACAACATGATGGTAATACTCACTAATGAAAAATAACAAAGAAATAGTCAAAAGCAAGTGAAGACAAAAAACAATATTAATGAACTCTACGTGACAAATGCAACACGTTTCATTATCAGTGTTATCAATTATACAAAGGCAAATTGAAGTAGTAAAAATAGCACAGAACTGTGGAGAGCTATTACCAGTTAATTATACAAATCGAATGAGTTTATTAATTCCTGAATGTAATATTTCTTACTGCACGAAGGGAAAATATGGAAAAGAAGTGGACATGGGCCGGACACGTAGCACGTAGGCAGGATAACCGCTGGACATTAAGGGTAACAGACTGGATTTCCAGATAAGCCAAACGCACGAAGGGGAGAGAGAAAGTTAGGTGGACTGTTGAGATTAAAAAACAGCACATCACAGCACATCCACGGAGTGAATGATGATTGGCGGGGCGAAGCATTCGTCAGCCTGTCCGTGCCTCCATCCGTCCATGCGTCCGTTCGTGTGTCCGTCCATCCGTGTAAATCTCCGTGCACCCACCTGTGCGTGCATCACCCATGCATCCATCCGTACGTCTGTTCTTTCTTCTGTTCGTTCGTTCGTTCGTCTGTCTGTCTGTCTGTCTGTCTGTCTGTCTGTCTGTCTGTCTGTCTGTCTGTCTGTTCGTGCAGCCATCCCTCTGTCTGTCCATCCGTCTGTCCGTCGGTGCGTCCGCCCCTCTGCCGGTCCATCCGTGCGTCCGTCAGTTCATCTCTCCGTTTGTATGTCCATCCTTCCATCTATCCGCTCATTCATCCTTCCGTCTGTCTAGTGAACACCCCAAGTACAGCCATCTCACATCTTTTCATCCTGTATTGATCATATACACGTGCCACCATTCAGCGGACATTCTAAGGACCACTATTTTGAGTATGTGCCACGCAGTGGTTACGCACTAAAATGAGGGACGCACACGCCATGCCATAAGGGGCTCCGCCCCTAAACGTTTGCGAGTATAGCGTGGCAACGGAAAGCAGAAGACCGGCTTGATTGGCGGATCATGCTAGAAGGCTTTGCGCTGCAGTGGGCGTAGTTAGGCTTATGATCATGGGTATGCAGCGAAATAAACAGTCCAAGGCACCTGCATTACATACAATACTACTTCACCTCAGCAGTTATAGCTGAACGGTGAAGCACGCTCTACAGGTTGACCACAAATTTGCAGTTCATATATATATATATATATATATATATATATATATATATATATATATATATATATATATATATATATATATATATATTTCAGCTCTCAGCGTTTTGAACCTTTATAAATACATCTGTTCATTAGAGCAAACAAGGTGACTACTTCGGAGAACTGAGAAGACTACACAAATAATTACTCCATTCTACTAGGCTTCCCACTCGAAAGTGAGCCGAAGCTCTACCAAGAACCTTAACCATCTGCACACCTATTATAGGTGCTTGGCGCCCTCTTTTGAGTATCTGACTGTTCGTGTGATGAAAATGATAGCTTTATACATGCTTACCATGAGCACCCCATCGAGATTAACTAAAATTAAGTAGCAGCAGTGCTGTGGGAGCATAGGGAGATAACCATGCGCTTCTGATAGTTTGTTAATCACCAATGAAGCTAGAGGCTAGGAACCATGCAAAACTAGAGCGGCCAAGGCACAGTCAATGAAGGCCGCAGCGTTATCGGGCTAACCAGTAGAAGCACGCATACGAGCCATTAGTGATAGGGGGCACACTTTAAAGAGAGGTATAAGAATAGACAACGCTATGCAAACGCTAGTCAAAGATGGTAGCGATTGCATGGCCAGCAAAAGAGCACCGCCATTTGCCTCCCTTCCTTCACCCTCCCAACCTTGATTAGGCGGGTCTTTCCAAAAGTGGCTATCGAGAATATAGAGGAAAGAGCACTTTGTTAAAAGAATGAAACAGAAACCAACTTAGCGAAAAACGTTTGAAGGAGCGGTGAGGATATTCTTGAAGAGTATCAAGAGACCAGCACGCGTAAAAAAAGAAAAGCCGTTCGTGGTCTTAAATAAAGCGCTACAAGCCACGCATGCCAAAGCAAAAAAGTCTTTGCCCCCCCCCCCCCCCCGATTTCATAACCTTATCTTAGTTAACTGGCTCATGTAGGACTTTCAGTGAATAGATTGCACTGTTGAAGCCTACATAGCGTCATGGCTAATTTAAGGACGAACATAAACATCATTAAAGGTAGTCCGAATAATCTGTGCATAGATAGTTTCTAGACGTACGATACACCATGACATCGGCTCACACAGTAGACCGTAACAAAACCACGAATAACGTTAGCAGCTTTTCGACTGAGGTGTATCGCTGTTCACATCAAATGAGCACGTGGCTTTATTAAAGAGGCGGGCAAATTTTCTACAGAATGTTCTTGATCGCAATGATAGTGCTCGAAAAATTATGGTATGCAGTCAGCTGATGGTATTACGTGCTGTTACTGAACAAGTTTATTCCATTTGTCGAAGCTTAGAGTTTGTGTTTCATAGTATGTATAATTAGGATTCTTAAATTCATTCCCATGCAAAAGCAAGCAGCATGAATTATTACTCAAGAGAGACAATGATGCGACGATATTCTTTTGTCCTGATGCTCTACATGCAGGACAAGTGATGACTAGATGTCACTATAAAGGGGAAGATACGAATCAAGCTGTAACACTACCCCATGATATAATGAACACGCCCACGATGAGAGCACATGCATCAATGTCCATAAATGTAAATGCACAACATCCCCCCATAGGCCCAGGTACAAGTTTCATTAAACAAATATGTGTGGCGCATTGTCACCTTGGAACCTTTGCAGTTTCATACCAGTCTTTAAAATTCAGTTGAGCAAGCCCTTAATATTGATACGTGTTGAAAACATGTACACCAAAGTGTGGACGCCGAACACATACGTCAGAAAGGGTTACTTTACAAATGTAAAACTCTTGTTTATACTGTGCTTACAAATTTTATCACTTATTCTTTACTACGCTACCTCAACTCAACTTATAGCAAGTGCGCAAAAATGTCGTCAAAGAGAGAGATATAGGGTCAGTAATAAAATAAAAGACGCACCTCCAACCTTCAGCCTTACAGGCCCAAGTTCGTTCAACCTTCCCACAGTCTTTTATTCCGCCGGCAGAGCCATGAGTAGAGGTTGGTGTTTTGACGCAGGTACAGGCAGGTCGGGAAAGTGCAGATCAAAATGTTGTTACTTGCGCAGCTGTTTTAGCGTGCGTGACTAGCGATTCCTGCGTCATATATAATGAATACTCAAGGCTACGGCACGCAGCAGCAGATAAAAAGTCCTTGTCCCTGCACCTACTATGAATAATGAACACCAGACGTTATTATTTTGTTTTTTTTGTTTTTCTGTATGCAATTGAGCAAAAGCTGGCAAATTGTAAATAAGAGTGATGTGAAACTATATATGGCTGAAAAAAAAGTCTAAGGCATTTTGATATTGTGGTTCAATTTTAGAAAGCAACATGCAAATTTCTCCAGCTGCATCAAAAACACGAAATCTTGTTCCCCTGCGATGAACCGTTGAGTCTCAAAACTGTGCCCCACCACGGTGATCTAGTGACTAAGGTACTCGGATGCTGACCCTCAGGTCGCGTGATCAAATCCCGGCTGCGGCGGCTGCATTTCCGATGGAGGCGGAAATGTTGTAGGCCCGTGTGCTCAGATTTGGGTGCACGTTAAAGAACCCCAGGTGGTCGAAATTTCCGGAACCCTCTAATACGGCGTCTCTCTTAATCATATGGTGGTTTTAGGAAGTTAAACCCCCGCGTATCTAGTCCCAAAACCTAAAGGGGCAGCATGCCTTAGTGCATCTCACGACGGCCAATATAAAGGGAAGTGGTTCTAGGCCCCAAAAAGTGCAAGAACCTTCTTGATTTGCTTCTTTGTCTTATTTGACTATTGTTTCAACATCATGAATAACTTGATTAATTAGGCTATATTTATTTGCTTAGGTCAGTTATATTGCTTTCAATGTTCAATATAAAAAAAACTTGGAGGCCCTTATAGTTTTGCATTGAAAGGAACACTAAAGAGAAACAATTACTTGATTTAGATTTACAAACTATATTCTCAGTACTCTAGTGCCATTTGTTTCACCCTGATTAAGTTAATTATTAGCGGAAAAAATCAAGGTTGAAAATTATTTTTTTTTAATTTTACACTGAAATCTCCGCGCAGCGACATAGAAATATGAAAATGTGTTTGCGGTATTTTCGTAGCACTGGCTCGATGAAATGCCTTGAAACTTCGTATGCGAGGTCTCCTACACTGTACTTCATTTTTATCGATTGAAACCTACGTACGACCCATTAGACCCGTTTAAAATATACCATGGTGTTTAATGTGGGAATCTTTAGGTGCGTCTCTCATAATCATATGGTGGTTTGGAGATGTTAAACCCCACATATCAATCATCAATCTTTAGGTGTTGTCACCACCCACATTTTCTTTTCGCGCGTTTTCTCGTCAACTAAGCATATGTCATGGTAAGAGTATCGTTTGCGGAATTATCAAATTGTATGTTACTAATACGCAAAAAATCATTTTTTCTCTTTAGTGTGCATTTCACAGTTGAACTTGACAGTGTTATTGAACCCTGTTAAATTTTAAACGAATGTTCAGTCCGAACAACATGTTTCAGATAAAACGAGAAAAAAAACAACTCCAGGCATGCGTGGAACACGCAGCACAGTCACATCAAAAGCTAGAAGAGCGGCCTTTCAGAGCCCTTTCTAACCACTCTTTGGGATGCTACAAGCCCACTGCTGGGTACCCACTGTGCCATAAATGATCCTAAATTTTGTGTGGTAGGCCAGCATTCACTAGGCTACCCTTCGTCATTCTTTGGAGAAACGTGGTATGCGCTACACACTTGGTGGAGATTTCGTGCAGTTTTTTTAAAGCAGTGGCTGACGACGATGAAAAGATGTACAAGAAGTGGGTATGCGGCACAGTTATTTTTTTTAATCGTGAACTGTTGTTGTTGTTTATTCAAAAATAGATACATTTTTATGAATACATTTTTGCATGGCGAATGAACAATCGAAGGTCCCAAAGTAAAAACTGTCAGGGGGACCTCCTAACAAAAAGTAAAAAGAGGATTAGCTTTTTTAGTCAGCAAACAGCGACGAAATCACAGCAATATTTAAAAGAAAATGGTGCAAAAACGTAGGGCCATATGAGCAATAGTGACAATTTGCTTGAAACAAAGAAACCCAAAAGAAAACATTCAAGTCATAAGTCATTTAACAATAGGACCTTCAAGCGCTTACTGAAGAAGTACATTGAGCATGATTTGAGATCAACAGGCAGCATGCTTCACACTGTTATGCATGAAAATCTTGCCGTTATTTGACCATAGTTAGTACGTACTTTAGGTAGAAGTAGATTAGGTTAGTTGAAAACCTCGTGTTGTTAGTATTTACAAGAGTAACTCCCGAGAAACTGGAAATGTATAATTCATTATTAAGGATACGAAACATAGTCATTAGAATTTTGTAGCTGAAGAGTTTATGCAGAAGTAAAATGTTCATGTTGCTAAAAGGGGGGCTGATGGTGATGAAAATGGTTTGAGAATAATGAGTCTCGAAGCTTGCTTCTGTGATTGTTCTAGATGATTTACATATGACCATTATGTATTTCCCCATGATGATACGCAGTATGACAGGTGACTATGAATGAATGCGTAATATAAAGCTAAAAGGATTTCATTGGAGAGGTAAGGTCGTGTTTTGATGATCACGTGAATACCGAAAGACACCTTTTAAATTAAGGCCTGCGTATGCTCGCTGAATTTCAAATAATTATCTAATACCACACCAAGAAACTTGTAGATGAACATGCATGAATGAAGTGTCCATCAAGTGTCACTGCTAATGAAGTGATGTTTGGAAACAACTGCGGGGAATGGAATACCATGAAATTAGTCTTTGATGGATTGATGAGTAACAGATTCGATACACACCATGAATGAACGTTATTTAAGTCGACGTTTAGTGATTGTTGTAGCATGAGTGGATCCTTGTGTGCGGTAAAAATAGTAGTGTCATCAGCGTAGAGAAGAGCATTAGTGCGATTCAGACAAAGTGGTAAGTCATTTATGAATAACAAAAAACAGAAAGGGACCCAGGATTGAGCATTGAGGAACGCCAATTTTAGTGGTTTTTGGAGATGAAAAACTCTGGTTTATCTGAGCAACCTGCGTGCGATCACCAAGATAGCTTTTAATGAACTGAAGAAGTGATCCACATATGCCGTAACAGTCAATCTTATGAAATAGGATGGCGTGGTTAATTTTATCGAAAGTTTTAGTAAAATCAATAAACACCGCTCCAAAAAGAAGACCTTCATCAATTGTCAATTTAATTCTGTCAGTGAAAGTTATCAGTGCAACTTCAGTCGAAAGACCTGGACGAAAGCTAAATTGGTGATCGGATAATATGTTGAACTTCGATAGGTAATTTATTAAACGGTTGCAAATTAGTTTTTCAATGACTTTATTAAAGAAAGGTAAAATGCGAATCGGGCGATAGCTGTTACAGCATTCTCGATCACCTTTCTTAAAAATGGGGATAATTTTCTCTGCTTTAAGGCCTTTAGGAAACACAGCAGCCGCGAAAACCTTATTGATTAAATAGGCTGAGATTGGGGAAAAATCTTTTGATACAAGTTTAATTTTAGAAAAGCAGATTTGATCAAGCTCTGGGACAGTATTCTTTAATGATTAGATGATATTGTTAACTTCATCTGCTACCGTGGGGTACAAAAAAGATTGAGGAGAACGTGGAAGACATGACTGTGAGAGTTCCGACTGAGTGTTTGTATTAGTACTCACAGGGGTGCTGAAATGAGAGTTGAAAACCTCCGCAATAGAATCAGGAATTAGGTGACCTAAAGCAAGCTTTCTAATGGGTTAGAGCGTTGGGCGTCCAAGTCGTTACGCACTTCGCATTTTGTGACGCATGGCGGTCCTTTAATGTTCTAAAACGATTTAATACTCATATTAGCGCAATTCTTTTCCCAACATCAATCTTGCCTAAGGTCAGTTTAGAAACGAGTTCCAAGCATTAGCGTGGCTCAGTGGTGGAATACTGGGCTGACACGCAGTGGATTCGGGTTTTGAATCCCATTTCGTCATTAATGTTTTCTTTATTTGCCGAGTTTTTTTCCTTCTATACTGGTTACGGACAATGGCGGCGGCGGAGAACTACGGCGCCACGTGTGACCCGTGTTGTGATCTTATAACAGCTTTCGCTGTAAAATATGCGAATGAATCAGTTGTGAGCAGCTTTGCATCTTCACTGCAAGTGTAATCAGTTGCTTCGTTATGTCAGTAAACATAAAGCAGAAGTAACAAATATTTCTAAGCTTCTTTACTCGATCTAATACCTTCTGAAGCATCTAAAGTGGAAATCCGCTATTATTATTGGTTCTTGAGTTTTGCATACAAGTATTGTTTCAAGAGACCCTGCAACACATTTTGAGCATGGTCAGAAACCGCTGCCGATTGGTAGTGGAGGCTCCCGAGAATACGCGAGCCAAATATTATAGCGCAGCCCACTGCCTGCAATGCACAAGGTCAACTGAATATCAAGGTCAGCTGAATATTGTTTTATTTTCTGTCGACAAATGACAAAGAAAGCTCGAAAATTACTCGTTGAA
The DNA here is from genome assembly GCA_013436015.1 of Rhipicephalus annulatus. Classification (NCBI taxonomy): domain Eukaryota; kingdom Metazoa; phylum Arthropoda; class Arachnida; order Ixodida; family Ixodidae; genus Rhipicephalus; species Rhipicephalus annulatus. The sequence goes on along the minus strand of WOVY01001016.1, from coordinate 92,697 downwards.
AGCCTTACGTCAGCCATTTGTTCAACTGAACATGACGTGCATGGTCGTTTCAGGGATTGCCGCGGGAGGCCGCGACTTGTTTACGCGCTCCAAGGAGGATTAAAAAAAAATGGTGGAGTGGAAATGATTGCAGCCGAAGTGAAGCCGTTCCTCTGGCAAGATGGCGGTTGTGGCGGCCATCTTACTAGGGGCATAATAAAGTATCACCATTCAGCGATGTGTTTAGAAAAAATGTTTAACGATTTCGAGTACTTCGTACTCAACTATGGGAGAGCACTAAGGCGTCCCGGTATCACCATTCAGCGAATAAAAATGAAGCGTTTCCCTCGCGTGCCAAACGAGTTTAATGTAGGAACTTTTTTCGGGACACATGGTGCTCCAAGTTCTTTTTAGTATAACTAGTTTTCCTTAGTGAGCCTCTAATTGGAGGCAAAGTTCTTTGAAGATTCAGTTATCCATACTCGTTTCTGCGTGTTGTTTCTTCGGGAACGACTATCTTTTAATATAGAACTAAGGTGGCATTTACGTAAAATATCAAAGCAACCTGATCTTTAAGTGGGCACTATCAGAAAAAACATGTTTCCACCATTTTGGCAGTGGCAAAAGATGGCTTGACTTATGCTGGCAAGGCATTGCGGGAGCTTCCACTCCAGAAATTTTTTTTTAATCCTCCTTGACGCGTACTCACACAATTACATTGAAAACGCCGCGCATTCAAATATAAAAACGAAATAAAAAATGCTCGAGGTCACGAGGCATGCGTGACGTATTCTAATAAATTATGGCATCCCCCCCCCCTTATTTTTCTCTGCTTTGCTTGCAGTGCTTTCGTCAGGACAAGAAAAGAGGGAATGTGACTGCGATCGACAAATTTTCGTAGCTGCACTCGTACTGCACGGATTCTTAAATTTTTTGCGGCGTTGAATTCATGAAGCAATAAGCTGTTTTATTGAATCTATTCTATGGTTACTTGAAAAAGTGTTTGAGGGTCTCTCGAAGGGAAAAGAACAAGAAAAAAATAATAAAAATATGAAACGCGGGGAACGTATTTGTGTAAGAGCGGACAGGTGAGGCTCATACGTCCATGAATGCAGCATTGTTGAAGCTTCGCTTTGTGTGATTCACGGCGATGTTTTTTTCTACTATAATTGTCTTCTCTGAACGCAATCAAGTTGAGAGTGGTCATGCCGCGCAAGAGGTGCTATAGATGTACGTGTAAGATCTGAAACACCTACTACTCAGACTTGGTCCCGAGTGCGAAGTGCTATAAGCGTTTCAACACAAGATAATTCTTCACGTTTTAATATACCTCGAAGCTGTAACAAGTGCCTCGCACTTGGAGAAACAATTTTAAGAGCAAGAATAGAGATTACAGACCATAAAATAAGTTCAACCAGATTTATAACATCTGGTTACTCACCAATTGGAGGAGGGGGAAAACGAAAGGAACATGAAACTAAGAGCAGGCAAGAGAGCGAGCAGTAAAGGTGATGAAATAGGTAAATGGCGGGATTGCTCTACATGACCCATGGTTTGTTTCGTGGCCGATCCCCCGTGGTTGGTTGTGCCCGGAATATAAGGGCCAACCAACTAAGCAACCTTGACACAGTGAGAAGCACAGATCCTGAGATGACGCTCCGTAATTCGAGTACGAAAAGAAAAAAAAAAGACTTATACACCGTCCAGGCAACGTTCAAGCCATACCGACTTTCGCTGATTGCCTAAAATTTGGACGCAACGAAACATTATAGCTGCTGTGGTGATGAAACTGGAGCCGTCGGAATAGTTGCCAGAGCGTGAGAACGATGTCATTATCCAGATCACTCACGCCGACCACGGTGTACGCAGGTGCACGGAATAGGAAGGAAATAGCCTGGCTCACCTCTTTTCGCTCCATTAAAGAAGATTGAACAGACCTAAAATAACGACAGTAGTAACAGTAGCAAGAATAACAAAAAATGATAGAATGAAATTAAAAAGAAGAATGAAATGTTATCACAATGTAAAAAAAACGACAAAACTGAGCAGTTCTGATAAATATTTGAAAAATGGTAATTCTTCTTTTGCCTATTTTCAGTTATAACAATTGGTAAACGACACAAGGTTACATACCCCGCCGCGGTGGTCTAGTGGCTAAGGTACTCGGCTGCTGACCCGCAGGTCGTGCGATCAAATCCTGCTGCGGCGGTTGCATTTCCTATGGAGGCGGAAATGTTGTAGGCCCCTGTGCTCAGATTTGGGTGCACGTTAAAGAACCCCAGGTGGTCGAAATTTCCGGAGCCCTCCGCTACGGCGTCTCTTCACAATCATATGGTGGTTTTGGGACGTTAAACCCCACATATCTATCAATCATCGCAAGGTTACATAACAACATCCTCTACACTTCCCTGCCATGAGCCCTGCAAAAATTAGAGCGCGAACAGAGAAAACAACACCAAGCCACCATCATCAAGCACAATCTTGCCATACAAAAATACGTGCTCCGGCGACATAACGCTTTTTGAAATACCGTGTGAACTGTGGTTGAAGTTTCTATTACCTCGTAGATATTGGTTCATGTCTTAAGTTTCAAACCCTCTATTTTTCTTGAAAGCAATCATCACTCGGCACAAGCAATTACTATTTTTGGTCTCGTTTCGACTATCATTCACAAAAAATTGCACGCGACTATCATTGACAAAAAATTGTACGCGACTGTGAAAGCAAAAAAATGCACTCCAAAGTCCTGACAACTCGGAGTTCGGTGGTTTTTACACAGAACAGTAAGAAAGCAAAGAGGGGCTGCAAGGTCGGTATTTTTAGTTTACTCGGCGTTTCGAAACGGTAGACTACGTCCTAGTAAGATATCAGTGCCCGCATTTGGGTCCCAATACGGTAGATTGATTGTCGAGACCAATATGTGTCAACCTAAATATGCTTTGGGGAAACTTTAAATAGAGACGTTATTACTGAAACAATCATTACCTCGGCTTCCCTCAACGAAATTCGCCTGACGTGGAACGTATTTAAACAGCGAAGGAAAATAAAATGAAATGATTTATTGTCCGCCCAAACTGCTCTGTAGATAATAATTTTTTTCAATTAGTGATATACGGTGCGGCGTAAATATTGTATTGCCCTCCGGTGGAATATTGAAAATAATCAAATCTAGCCAGTGAAACAAATAGTATGAGAAAATAAAATCTTTTATATTTGCGCACGCATTCTTGATAGGACAAACTTGAAAAATTGCGCTCTTACGCAATTCAAAATAAGTTCATGCGCAGGAGGAGAACAAGAACAACAAGAAAGAAGGCAGGGAGGTTAACCAGGCACATGCCCAGTTTGCTACCCTACGCTGGGGAGAACGGGAAGGGGGTATAAATATGAGAGAGAGAGGAAAGAGAAGAGAAAGAGAAAAAAAAAGGATTGTGAGTCAATGGGCTGACGCGTGTGCTGAAGTGGCACTACACAAAAGTTCAAGGTGTTCACATAGGCCTGTAGTCCTCAAAAAACATAAGACGGCTTTTACTGCTTTTTGAGCCGACGAAAAACGAGGACGGCGTTCCAGTAGCATCTGCATAGAGAGTGGCCGATTGTCACATTGTCGGAATGCATCTGAAAGCTTCTGTCTTTCAGGGGCAAATCGAGTTCAGGTGCATTTTACCGAAATTCCCAGCAGCAGATTGACACTGTGATGGTAACATGAAGGCCGTGCATTGAATTCAACAGTCGAAGCCGCATTTTGACAAGGGTTCAACACGCCGCCCCCCCCCCCCACCACGCACACATTCAAAAACACACACAGAGGGCATGAACCTAATTTTAGGTGCGTGTTATAGAGTCACAAGGGGTGTCATCTATTTGGGAGTCTCTTCCCACTTTCACCTCGGGCCCAGAAGTTGGGCACTCGGAGAGGTGGACAGACGAGCCGAGAAATGCGTTCGCTCTAACTTTCTAGACTCGCTTATAACTTCAACGTCCCAACTAAATTTGGACTTCCAGTTGGTTTGAGGGCCCCTTAAAATTTAAAAGTAATTGGAATACATTTGTTTGCAATGCAGCGCACAACATGGAGCTCAATTTCTGTCTCAATAAATAAGACCACAAAACAAGACACGAATTTGCACAGTGAATGATAAGGCGCCTCTATAGAGTGGGAACCACCTCCGACACTTTCCCGTTAAAACTGAGGTAGAGGTGCTTTGCACTTCAAACGAGGGCTTCTAATTACGTCAAACTGCGCTTTCTTCTTTCCTCGTGTGTTTCCTGCTTTCATACATGAGATACCCGTCTTAAAACTTGTTCAATTCATTCTTAGACTGCAGTGAATAGACCACGAAAATAAAGACACCGGCTGAACAGCATGGATACAATGCCTTTCGAAAGGAGCAAATGCTTCCTAAAATTCTCGTGTAAACCATTATGATCTACCACAGTGACTGTAAAGTGAATGAGACTACCATAATGAATAATTCCATAATAATACAGCAATAAATAATGATAAAGCAAAGCCCCGCCCCCAATCAGAATGTGTGGTGTGGGATACAGCTTCACAGGAGGTTTACGATCGCAGGTGCGGAATGACAGATATTTTTTTTTATTGCGATAGCAATTATAAGGACACTCTCGGCTGGATTTTGCCCCCTGCGTTGGCGTCGATTTGGACGTCGGCGTCACTCACCGTATACGTATTTAAATATATGAAAACGCAAGAAAGCAAAAAAAAAACAGAGACTACGACACGCGTATTCAAACTTGGGTCCTTTAAATTTTGAGTGCGAGACGTTAACCTCTGCACCACCCGAGGAGCGCGTCTTTCGACGTTAAAACGGCAAGCTATTTATACCAACCACTTACCGCTGCTGACGGGCATCGCGGGGGTACTCGTGTTTTCAGCATTACCAGCAAGATGGCACTATGAGCGCGCGTCACCACATCGCGTGACGGCGCGCGTTCTAATCTCCCACGCGTACTTTGCCCCGCTTGGAGAAGGGTAGCGATGCTCCGTCGCGCCCTTACCTCTAGGTGGGAAGAAGGGGAAGATCGTACGTCTTGGCTGGCCTCGGGCTTTACCTGGAACAATTCTGTTGTAGTTACCGGGCGCACAAAGGTCACTGCAATCATTGCAGTTTCCGTTTGCGAAAAGCGCGTGCTTTTCAGATACACTGAAGTAAGAATTGAGACGCTTATTCGCGTAAACATGTACCTGTGAGTACGTTTCGTGCATCCTTGTGCGTGATAAACGCGGGGCACATTTCGATCTGCTTTCCATTCAGCGCGTGACCTTCCAATTTGTTGCTATCGTGTTCATTGCTCCACCTTTGCCTAAAATATGTGATTTTTCTTTCTCATTATTCCACCAGAACCTTCAATTACACTCGTGTCATGGGATTTTATTTTTGGCAACTATAAAAATCTCCTATAATCACCAGACATATATATATATGCATTAAATAAGAATAAAGCTAGTTCCACGGTTGTGAAAGCTGAGGAAACGACGCAGCTGGCAAGCAAAGGGCAACCTCTTGGGGAAGGAAAGATTTAGTTATTTCCTCATATTTCTTTATATTCTTATCTCTTTCGTCGTTCTTTTGTTATTCATCTCTATTCAGATTTTCTTCTTCTTTCTTCTTCGTCTTTCTTCTTCTTCCGTCTTTCCTTCTATACTGCCTTCTTTCCTCGCGTTCTTGTGCTGTTCCCTGCTCTCACAGTAACATCAGTCATTTTCACCTTGAATTACCTTTCCTATATCCCAGCTAAAACAATAATATACAAAGCTACACTGGCTTTACCCTCTCCCTTCTAATGTACATCTTGCTCACAAGCACATGCATCCTCCCATTAAATTCCCTTCCCACCACCTTGCTTTCCCACAATACTCAGCTCCTTTCTTCCAGCCCTCTTTTATTAAACGACCAAAAGGGAAAAAAAAATTGATGGACTCCACCATTATTGTCTGATGCATACACTACCAGAGTGCGAAACCTGCACAGCTGCAACGTGGAGCTGTTCATCGCTGTTTTGCAATTTAGAGTTTATAAGCCTCGATGGTGCCCCATCGCCTGAAGTAATGCAGACAAATTTCTCTCGAAGTCAGTGCCAAATCTACAATGACGTCCTCCAGTTTAAACGTCATCCTATCTGAACCCACATCTTATAGAATTAGAGCAGCAAGTATGCATCAGTATACATCAGAGAGAAACAAGGTCGCATTACGAACTATTACTTCCATCTAATTACACTTCTCAGCTGTACATTTCCCCAAATGAATTGCCGGGGTGCTCGATCCCATGTGTGGCTGCACCATCTATGGCTGTACTGGCGGTGCTATAAGGTGACCTTTGAACATCGCGAGGCCCACCAGACACCGCAGGCAGGCCGCGGCGTACCACCGCCATAACTCACGACCCAAGTTTGACGCGCCCTACAATTTGCAGCGCCGGTTTGTGTGGAAAAGGAGTTGTCTTGCTGGCTTCCAATTTGCTTTAACACGAAAGAGAGACAAATGGCGTTGAGCTTCACTAGTGCGCGTAAATGATAAAAAACAAGGATAACACGGGCCCGGCCTACACAAGAACAAAGTTGTTTATGTGGGTGTGTGCGTGCGTGTGCACATGTGCGCGTGTATTGTGAAGCGAAAGCTATGTTCGGGATAGGTAGCCATTATCCTATAATCTGCGTTTTCCTTCTCTTAGTTCAACTCCACTGTACATTGCTAGCTTCCGTGGTAGTGATTTCCCTTAAGTGACGCACCTGTTTTTTATTGCTATAGTAAATATAGAAAAAGTCTCGGCTGGTTTTTGCCGTCAGTGCCGCCGTCATTCACGTATATATATATATATATATATATATATATATATATATATATATATATATATATATATATATATATATATATATATATATATATATACGGGGAAGGATTGGCAGTGTTGTAAGTAGAGCGGGAAAAGCCCTAGGCTTTTTACAAAGAAATCTTAAACATGTAACCAAGGAGGTTAAACAGGCCGCATATTATGCCTATGTGAGACCAATACTAGAATACGCCTGTCCTGTGTGGGATCCGTTTAACAAAATACATATTCATGAATTAGAACGCATTCAGTCGATGGCAGCAAGATTTGTTCTGGGAAAATATGGCCGAACTGAAAGCTCCCGTTGTATGAAAAGAGAACTTAATTGGCAATACTTACAAGATCGAAGACGTAATCTAAGATTAAAATTATTTTATTCGATATATAACAATAAAACGGGCATTAATGCTTCAGATTATTTAAAAAAAGCGTATTATCAATCCTCCCGTCATGATCACAAATTTAAAGTACGGCCATACAACCCCAGAACGGATCTTTTTAAGCATTCTTTTTTTCCGCAATCCATTGTTGAATGGAACACGTTACCAGCCGATGTAGTTGGCCGCAAGACTGCGGATTCATTTTATGAGGCTCTGTGCCCCCCGCAATAATGCCTAAGTGGCGCTGCGGGTTTTGTTTCAAATAAAAAAAAAAAGGATGCGCTAGCCTGCTTTTTCTGCAGATAGAACATGGCCTTTCCGGCTGGGGTCATCTGCGCGCGCTTATCTCGCGAGCGAACAAAGGGGATGGGGTAGGGGGGTGGGGGGCACTTATGATTGCATCGCTATCGCGACAACAATCAGAGTGCGCCTGATGCTCCCACTGCAGGCGGGAGCTTCTACGGGCTGCGATCTGAACACGTAAATACGTTGGCGAAAGTCTACCTGGAGGGGCCGTGTTCTCTTACACCAGCGTTTTGTAGAGTTGTGAGATTGGATCTAAATGAGTTGACTGCCAGCCTCACTTCGTACATCAACACCGTCACTATATATGCACGAGTCTTGTTGTGGTCATCTACTGCGGCCGCGCCACGAGAAACTTGGTTACTTAGAAAGCGCATGTTTACAACAACTAATATTGCTTCTGAGAATGCTCACCTTGCTTCGTAAAACATTCGACGTTGCTATCGCATTCATTGCTTCGCCTTTTTGGCGCAAGTGTGACCATTTTACTTACACATGAAACAAAATAGGCAGGCAGGCTACGTTAAAGGGCCACTAACCGGGCTCTCAAAACACAAAAAACAGCGCAATAATCTTTTCTGATGTTTCTTGTCCTTTTTGGTGCTCTACTGTGATGCAAACAGTACTTCCCGTGACGTATACAGCGTACATGCTCTCGATTCGTTAATATACGCGAAATATCACGTGTGATTTGTCTCCTGCACTGCATTTACATGCAGCCGCCCATCCGTTCTTTTTTGTCTCGCATGAATATGGCACACAATCAATCGACCAAACTACTTTTTTTGTGTGTTTCGACTGCGCAAGCGGTGATAACAGCGTGCAGCCGAGAAGCGCAAAATCCTGATAGGCTCTAGCGCTTAGGGCTGTTATTGTTGACGTGCATTTAAGAACTAAGCGGCGAGGAGGATGCATCGCGCGTATAAAAAAGAGGAGAAAATCATTCCCTCGTCTTTAAACGCAGGGTGGTGAGGGGCCCTTTAAATCCGATTATCCCAACACGATATTTTCTCTGTTGCCGAAAAACTTAATCTCGAATGGCGATTTGTTACTGTCCTGGTGGACTGATGTTCTAACGTGTTCAGCATGTAAATTGATTGATATGTGGGGTTTAACGTCCCAAAACCACCATATAATTATGAGAGACGCCGTAGTGGAGGGCTCCGGAAATTTTGACCACCTGGGGTTCTTTAACGTGCGCCCAAATTTGAGCACACGGGCCTACAACGTTTCCACCTCCATCGGAAACCATATAAATTGACGTTGAGGCGTATGACAACGTTACGCATGAAGCTGTTTTCACCGCTCTCGAAGATATAGGAGTAGGTCGTCGGATGTATCGCTGGATACGTAGTTATTTGCCAATGCAATCCTTCTTTGTGAGCACTGAAGACGGTCCAACCTCTCCACATTACAGCCACCGTGGCATCCTCCAGGGTGGCGTACTCAGCCCTGTGCTGTTCAATCTTACGTTAATTGCTCTCACTGAGCATCTGCCAAGCACGGTCAGGCTATCAATGTACGCAGATGATATTTGCGTTTGGGCATCGGCTGTAACACGCCTGCAGTTACGAGGGAGAATTCAAAAAGCTGCCACTGAAACATTACGCTACCTCCGAAATCGAAGCTTGGAAATTTCTTCCGAGAAATGCGCCCTCGTAGCTTTTACACGAAAGCCTATGGATAAGTACACTATTAGCATCAGTGGTCAAAGTGTACCATACGTTCGATCGCACAAGTTTTTGGGCGTCATAATTGACAGGAATCTATCATGGAGCGATCACGTTTCGTACATGAAGAAACGGTTGATGGACATCTGTAATATACTGAAGTTCTTTGCAGGGAAGACTTGGGGAATGTCTCCAAGTGCAATGCTACAGCTGTACAGAGTACTTTTTTTTGGTTTCCTGCGGTACAGTTTACCGGCATTGACCAATGCAAGCAAATCATGCCTTCGAACGCTACAGATTGTTCAGTCTCAGGCACTCCGGATTTGCCTCGGCTTGCCTCTTAGTGCGTCTACAATGGCTACTATAGCTATCACCGGTGACCACCTCATCACGACACATATCGACGTTGAGGCCCTCAGGACACATATAAGGCATATTGCTCAGATACCCTGCCACCGCCTAGCCTCTTTACCAGCAGACAGACCACGTTCATCCTTTTGCCAAACGGTCACCTAATATCGCGATTCTTCACCAACATGCTTCACACCCGCCGCCAGGCCTTCAACTCCTCCCTGGTGCCTGACTCAGGCTAACATCATGCTAACTATACCTGGCATCCAGAAAAAAGCAGATATGTCGTCACCTGCTCTTAGACAGCTTGCTCTGCTCTTGTTATACGAGACGTATCAAGGCTGTATACCCGTATACACCGACGGCTCTGTTTTACAGAAGAGTTCAACGGCATCATTTGCTATACCGATAAAAAACACGACAAGAAAATTCAAGACCTCCCACATTACGACATGAACGGGAGCAGAGCTCACAACTCTTCGTGCCGCATTGCAATTTATCAACGATCAACAGCCACAAAAATGGACAATTTTCAGTGACTCAAAGGCGGCACTACAATCCCTTCTATCACCTTTACGCCACGGCCCATACGAACAGCTGGTATTTGAGATTGCAGAAAAAACTCACCAATTCATTGAGAAAGGTCATGAAATAGCCTCTCAATGGCTTCCAAGTCATTGTGGGATAATTGGCAATGAACGGGCCGATCGAGCTGCCTGTTCTGCTCATCTGAAAGCGATGAAATATCAATTCCGCTTTCCAGAACTGACGCTGCACGGAAATTCCGCATGCTTGCTCGCAAGCGCACCACGTCACAATGAAACGAGTCACATTTCATTCATGCACGGTTAGGTACTTTAGACCCAACTCTCAGTCTTCGAATTCCTCCGGAATTACGCCGACGAGACGCTACTATGCTGTGCAGATTATGGTTGGGCGTCGCATTTACCGATTCGTACGCGTTCCGCATAGGAATGGCTGACACTGCTGCATGCGACCATTGTGGCAGTGATGGAACGACTTGGCACATTCTGTGTGAATGCTCACAATACTGCTCACAGAGACAGTCACCCTGCAAGGCACTAGATGAACTGGACAACCAGCCTCTTTCGGAAGAAAGAATCCTGTACTGCCGACAGGACTTTATGTCGCAGAAGAAGGCCGTGAAGGTGCTCCTGCGCTTCTTGCGTTCAACCGGCCTGTCCAAACGACTGTGATCGGAATTCCCTGAATGTGTGCGCATGTGGTTTTTTTTCTAATTTATATCTCTCTATATCTATCCTCTTTCCGACCCTTTTCCCCACCCCCGTACAGGGTAGCAAATCAGTTCGTCTAGGTTAACCTCCCTGTCTCTTCCTTTTATTTATTTCTCTCTCTCTCTCTTGACGTTCGAGTCTGCCTTTATTTCCGAAATACAAATATACTTTTTTTGACAAACGTACGTCTGGATCATCTTAGTACATAGAGGAGGGGCTGGGGAATTGAAAGTAGGAGTGTGATCAGCGCACCAAGCTTGATTAGCTTCACTATTTTTAGGAAAAGGAAGCAGCCGTTGGAACCCCCCTTAACTGAAAAGTGTGTAGAAAAATACCTTGAGTTAAAATGTTTTGTGACCTCCTGAAGAGTTAAAAAAATTTCTTTCATACCAACGGGAGTCTTTGTAAGCAGTGAAACACGCAGAATATAATGCGTCAATCAGCCCAACCGTCTATTTTTGCTTAACAGGATCTTAACCGCTGAACAAGTTGACAAAATTGATGAGGTCACAATGATATGTGATGGCTTCATCGATTTTGATATATTCTCTAGCGGTCAAAGCAGAATCTATCATTCAGAAAAGCTGAGACTATATTTTCTTTCTTTTTCTTGTACTGCATTACCGGGGCCTGTGCGTTTTGTTCGCCACAACTTTATTAACAATTTATTTCTTTCTTATTGACTTATTTATTTATTCAATCGAGTGGCTGGCACCTATTAGTGATAACTTGTACACTGCTATAAGTGTCAAGTCACGTACGTGTTCTTACTAAACATACGGTAAAATCACGTTTCTTATTTCACAATAGGGAACCATTCATGCATTTTTTATACACTATTATGACCTTTGATCTACTTTTAACTCGAAATGCCGCATGAAATACAGCTACAAGAATGTTGTCCCGACGATACTTCGTAACAGTATACTGAATGATACTTTCGTTTTAGTGCCCCCTAAATAGGTGAAAGCCATTTGAAGCAGATCCACGTGTTTTCAGTCATATGTGCAGAAGGCAGAAGTTTCTATGCCTCACTGTAATGTGTCCATTCACTGGAAGCTTGCTCCAATCATTAAGTCGCAGTGTATCGGGAGCTGCCGATAGAGTAAAGCCAAGCACGTAACGAATAGTTCAACAACAAGAACACTACAGGACAGTCTTCGAGGAATGGAAGGATGCACTGGGGAACAGTTCACCGCGTCATCAATTGGCCCCATGGACCAAAGGGAAACATTCCTTGCCGCATCTACGCTCGTCAATTACCCACCGCTGCTGCCTCCTCTGTGGCTGCTCTTGACTCCTCGGACTCCAGAGACATCCACCATCTATTTCGTTCACCATCCTCGCTTTTGCTCACTACGGCTAGTTGCCTGCTTTCTTGGACATTTTTTTGTTGTTGCCTCTGTCACGGCTCTAATTCAAGATGTTACGTAGGAGAGTGAAAAGGAAGTTGAGGTGTCGAGTAGTTAATTCAAGGTTCTTCCAATTCTTTCTTTATCAGCAGCGCGGTAGCATGCGCTCGCTTCACTTGTGGTACATAGCTGCGCTGCGTAGGAAGAGAAAAATTAAATTCGTGAACGATCACGTGTGTGCGATTTGACACGCACACACTGCGAATATAAGACTGAAGAGGAAGGAAGGTGATTAGTGAAGAAACCCTTGAATAAGCTCTGTTCAAAAACAAAAATTTAGACTACAAATTCGGTAAACAATTGAGAAAATAAACGCACATAGTTTCGCTAGACTAAATGAGCCAAAAATAGCAGCGAGACCCTTGGCTATAATCACAGAGGCTTGTTAAGACGAAACTAGAACAAAGAATACCTTTTTTTTTAGCTGTGTCTTCTGGCTCTACGCTAAACCCAAGATTATAGTTCACAAACAAGGTTTGAAGCCCACTCTTCTAATAGACGGGAAAATAATAACATATCTAATGTATCCGCAGGCATAACGGAAGTCACCTATATTGTGGAACACCGTTAGAAACAAATAAATGTGTCACAAAAAAGAGCTATAGACAAAACCACAGTTTAGGCAGAAACAACGAGAATGTCACAATATGATCACACTTTTAGCCCCAAACACGCCGAAATGAGTCGTGAATGCAGACAGTAGAAGCCACCAGGCACCCATCAGTGAAAAATGGAGATTTCAACTTCTCGTCGATGCACAGCAGTAGCTCTTGTCGCAAGACTCGAGAGCGACTAAGTGAGCCCCCTTGCATCGAAAACCTCGTAATTCTTTTTTTTGTGTCTCACAACTAAGTATGTCGTCAATCCGGCCATGTACGTTTCTTTCCATTAGCCCACTCATTGTACTTCTGGCTGGGTGAGAGTGAAACTGTAGGTGGCGCAATACAGGAAAGCTAAAGATAAATGATTGCTCAATTCAACCCATTTCTATCGTACGACAGTAATTGTGTTTTGTGATGGTTTGCACATGGCGTAACTTCAAAGGAGATTTTTGCTGCGGAGAACTTCAACGTGTCTAGAACATTTCGATTCTTCGAAGCGCTGCTATTTGTCTTGAAGAAATATCTCCGTCGCTAAGTTGGGGTAGATTTTTAATGCAGTAGAAATGTAAGTGTATACACAAAAAATATCTTCGCATGGAGAATAAATGACTTTATTAAATCTTCCAGACTTCGCACACAGATTCGCGAATTTCCCGTGGCTTAATATGAACTTCCAATACAAGCAACACTCAGCGTCAGAAAGATATTGAAATGAGGGAGTAAGGAACAAGTGCACCAATATCTAGAACCGTGATGACCGAAAAAAAGCCTAGAACAGTGGCTAATGATAATTTTTGGTTAAACCATCTACTACTTTTATCTCTAATGGGATTGTCTCGTTCGGCAGCATCTGGGAAATCAGAATGGTTTCTGGCAACAAACAGCTGGAATCAGGCACCCGTGTTTATGAACTCGTGTCTTCTTATCATCACCGTTCTTTTCACACCGTAACATTTTTTTTTGTTTAGCATCAGACTTGTCTCTGAGGTGGAAAATGTGCTTAACAACTCGAAAATGTTATCAGAGCTCATCATTTACTCGGCTCTAGAGCTTCCCAAAAAGATACATTTTCCCACGAAGCTTGCAAAGCTTCCGACAAGAGTATGTGCATCACTAATATTGTATAACACTGCCTTCACTGAATTCAATATATCTAACTTCCTTGTTATGATTTCGCAGCTGTCATGGTAAGTGACGTCCCTTAAATAACTTTTGTAAATTGGGTGTACCTGTGGCGTAATGTTGACTGCGTTTTTAGCTACTAAGCATGAATTTTCTAAAATCAGCGAGACACAAGGCTTACGAATGCATACGGGATCAACACAATTTGTGGGATATACGACACAGCATTGAAGCATCGCCTGTACTCATTCTATTTTTTACTTAGTTCGAAGGCACGGGTTCCATTTCCTTCCATGGTTGCGTCATTTCAATGCGGCCATAGGGCTCAAATTTCCATAAGTGTACACAAAATTAGCTCTACGTTAAAATACGTCAGAATGTCCAAACCATTCCTAGGTCTCCATTGCGGCAGACTTTAGTGACGTCCTGGATTACTGTCCAGTGATCAATAAATCTTGAGCCAATATTCTGTTTACACTGATTCACTTGTAAAGTTAAAAAGCCACTTGAAGCCACCAAGTAGGAAGGCTAAGCAAATCTATTTATTAATCATAATTTCCATGGTTAACTACCCACAGTGTAGCAGTTTTTCGTCATAGTGACCTAAGTAACTTAGCATTGTAAAAAAACACGGGCTACGTTTATTGCAGACAGTAATTAGTGAAAGTAGCAGATATGGAAAAATAACCATATAAACAAATTAACGCTTTCACGCATAGAACTCTATTTTTGGTGGAAAAAGTTTTATTGAAAATATGGCTACCATTTTTTGAGAAAACAAAATTCTCCAAAGAAAAAAAAACGCCTTTAGTCCACATAGTGAGAGATGGATATCACTGGTCAGTTCTTGGGAAACACCGCAAAACAAGCCTTCTTTCATCATAGGAGGAAATGACACTGAACATGGAGCACATTAATTTCATTTTTGAAAAGGCCTCAATATATTTAAAATTCTCAATTCAAAGTAAAAAAAATATTCATTACCAACCTTCTGAGACCCTCTATGCATCAACCAACCTGAACGACACGGTGTTCTTTACTAACTGCGTACAGCTACTCATTTCTAGAATTCTAAGTATTCGCAATTCATACATGTTCTTCTAGGCTACCAACGTAATAAGGACGGCACATACGTAGTACATTTGCTAAGGGTGCTAAATTGGAATGATTAATGTTCATGGACAAAAATTGATGTACTGAAAAATGCGTAAGGTTGATATCCAGAACCGTTCGTTTCAGGAAAGCTCCGACTTCTAGACTGTGTATATATAAATAGAGGCATCCTGAATATCACGCAGTATGATCTAAAAAAGGGAACATCTTTACTGGGAGCCCACCTAGTGCGTATTTTTCTCTATACACCGACATTATTCTATGTACATTTTGTTCTCTATATACAGGAACTACTCATTATCTTATTATTGTTAGTTATTTACTTAGTTTTAATTATGTTTTAACTGAACAAATACTGACCTTATCATTAAAATGTCAATACCGCGTATGTAGGCATGTTCAAATTACAAATGTGTTATTTTCCGCAACGCACTAAATATGCGCCCACTTTCCCCAGCTCATAAAGAAAAGACACGAAGTATGAAACAATTCCACGTGAATACGCTCCCACCCGCAAAATGTGGGACAGATACCTTGTTTGAGACTGCTGCTTCGCTGCTTGTACTATTATTGGCAATGATCTGAAAGCGCTGTCACGTGTTTCGGATGTGTTTTATATTTTGCGCATTAGCTCACTCAGGCTTATGCCACGATAAGATATTGAAGAATCATGCAACTCCTTTGCGGGAAACGATAACACGTATTCAGGCGCGGCGAGAAAGTGTATTTGGAAGAAATGGCGAGCATCGAATCTCGATGCTTCTCCGTCGCTACACGGCGCGTTATACACCGACGGTGATAGAGTACTCCGGCAACTGGAGAGTAACTGTCATTTGAACTAGCTTCTCAAGCAGATGAAAAAAACGAGATTTCGAGGACACCGGGAAAACCAGTATTTTTTGTTTTCCTCTAAGTATCTGCCAGGTGGGAGTCAAAGATCGTTTTACGTTGAGCACGCGTTAAGTCGAGACGTTTTATGCATGAGCATAAGTGAATGCAAGTGGAAACTGAGGAAAACTTTCGAACAAAAGGCGCTTAAATATAGAGAGGAACCTATGGCGTAAATGAAAGGCTCAATAGTTGAGACACCCTTAAAGACAATTTGAATGTTGTAAGTACCCTGGCCTAAACCTATCAAGCAGTCAATCACGGGCCACCCACGTGACCAACAAAGGAAGCTCCACTAAGTCGTCTGTTCTCTAATCTACTCAAAGTCATGCAGCCCCTTTAATCTACCATAGGCTTACAATTACAGCATTTCTGATGACGTGGTCCCCTTGCTAACTTATAATTGCGTTCATATTGTTAACATCTGTTAAAACCACTCCTTCTCACTGGGCCTTTCACGCAAATTTATATTATGATAACTGTCTTGGAGATTCCTGATGTCTTTCTTACCAGTTCATCGCTTCTACAGCCACACAAATCATCACAAATCGCTTTCACCTCCACTAGACCAAGGTACCACCAATTTTCGTTCTTCACTATTGTGATAGCGATTATATAGACACTCTTGATAGAAGTCTGCCGTCATCATCATGTCCTGTATACATACAACTGTGTTCGTCATCTGTCGTCAACTGAGTACGATGAACTCTCATCGCGAAGTGGCATCTGCCCCGCTGCAATCAATTACAGCTGAATGTCTGCACCCGCCAAGCGCACTTTCTGACTTTCACTCCTTCCGAAGAAACGCTTGCGTTGTGCGGTGTCAGCAACGCATGTTCGTGGCAGTGCCGGAATCTTCACAAGACTCTGAACTACGCACGCGCGCAACCGAATCGATTGTGCGCCAGGCACAGAAGAAAAATAAAATCTTCTCGCTCGCCCATTGCCGCACTCCATCAGCCTAATGCAGCCGGTGGTGTCGTTTGTGAGTGCCGAGCAACGCTTCTCGTTTTTGTTCTTTATTTGGGACGATGACGCTGACGCGTCAGCAAGTCCCGCCTCATCCATTCCCTCTATTTTGCGCCTAATTAGAGGCACGCAACTCGACTTCACTGCGCTGCTCTGTGGTAAGTTGTCTTGTGGTAGGCTCACATTTTGCCTATACTGTATTAAAGAGGAGCAATGTTATATTCTTGTGTGCTTCGAGTTAAGAAAACCTTCAACTACGAAGCCTGCAAGCACGATACATTAAACTAGACGTAGCCTTTTCACCCTCAAAACGTATGACCTGTGCCCTTATGTATGAAAATATCGCAAGTATTTCGAAGTATGCTGTAGATTTGTAGGGACAAGGGTGCTGCGCAGGAGGATTCGAGCTTTTCCGGCTGACCAGTTTGCTCCCAGCTCGCTCTTCCAGGGGGCGGAAACTCCCTATACCTCCCATGTATTCGCTCTCGGCAGCGACAGCGCCGATTTCAGCCCTGGCGGTTGCCGGGCATCCTACTAGAAATAAATCACAAACAGAAAATGTCTTTCATGACATCAATTGTGACGTTCTGAAATAGAGGGAAAGGAAGAAAAATTGAAAGGAGGAACTTTGCCGCGGATGCCCGCCTTTCCCACTTCACCTGCAAGCGAAATTCGCTTGTGCCTTCTTTCAAGTTCACTGGCTGCCTGGGCGATGCGGCCAATCGTAAGATTTCGCTTTATCATTGTTTTCCTTAATTTCTTTCATGTTTTCTGAAGAGCCTAAATTTAAGCTGAATGATTTTTCAGTAAGGTGATACTCGACCAGCCCAAATAAAATGAATACCGCATTATTCGAAGGACGCAGGTTCGGATCCTGCCCATGGCAAGTTATCTTTTCATACACTTTTCTTTCTTAACATATACATTAGAACTAGGTCTAAAGCTTTCCCTTATACTTCCCTTGCATTATTGGCTGTTAGATCTCATTAATATTGTTTCTAACTAAAATAGAAAAAGACGAAATTTTAAGCATGCACTTCCTTTATTATTGTTAGCACATTGTTAGCACATTGCTAGGCATTGCACAGTGCTAGGCATTGCCAGGCATTGTTAGCACATTTTCCCGAATGGAAGGTTGAAAGCTCTTGGCTTATGTCCTTTCTTCCTTATGCTTCACTTCAGGCCTCGAGAGCAAGACGGATGAGCTTACGTGCTATTCGCAGATGCCATGTTAGAAAACAGTAGAAAACAGTTGTGCCCCGCCGCGGTGGTCTAGTGGCTAAGGTACCCGGTTGCTGACCCGCAGGTCGCGGAATCAAATCCCGGCTGTGGCGGCTGCATTTCCGATGGAGGTGGAAACACTGTAGGTCCGTGTACTCAGATTTGGGTGCACGTTAAAGAACCCCAGGTGGCCCGAATGGAAGGTTGAAAGCTCTTGGCTTATGTCCTTTCTTCCTTATGCTTCACTTCAGGCCTCGAGAGCAAGACGGATGAGCTTACGTGCTATTCGCAGATGCCATGTTAGAAAACAGTAGAAAACAGTTGTGCCCCGCCGCGGTGGTCTAGTGGCTAAGGTACCCGGTTGCTGACCCGCAGGTCGCGGAATCAAATCCCGGCTGTGGCGGCTGCATTTCCGATGGAGGTGGAAACACTGTAGGTCCGTGTACTCAGATTTGGGTGCACGTTAAAGAACCCCAGGTGGTCGAAATTTTCGGAGCCCTACAGTACGGCGTCTCTCATAATCATATCGTGGTTTTGGAACCTTAAAACCCACATATCAATCAAGAAAACAGTTGTCCGGAAAATCGCAACATTCATTTTAGCATTCGAAAACAGTACGTGTATTAAGAAAATAGCCTGATTCTCGAGCCATCTGAGATATTATAGCTAAAACTGAGCTGGCTTTTCATTATCATGGTGCCCAAATTGTTTTGCTGTTACCCTATCACGATAGCTGCCACTTTCCTCTGCTTTTGCACTGTCGCTAAATTAATCGCCTTAGCAACTAGTCTTCAAACAATAAAAGCAACAAGTAAACAACACGAAACATAAAGAGAGAGGAAAGAAAAAGCATAAATAATATCTGGAGTTTTACGTAACACCAAGAAAGCAGCTAAAGGGCTGCGCAAAGCCGCTTTGCGCTTGCAAACTTCCCGTGCCGGCCCTTAATAATGATTCTCGCTGGAATTGTTACGTAAAAGCATTTGTCTCTGCTGTTCAACTACGTGTGCTGACATAGCTAAGCTAACTCTCGACAAATCCTTGCTGCCAACACGGCGTGACCCATTTTTTTTGCGCCTTGTTATAAGAGCATTTGAGCGCAGCTCAAGCAGCGATAACGGATTTTCATCCGCAACACTGATTTGTTACTTTATACTTCTGTAACCTTGTTACACAGCCCCCCCCCCCCCCTAAAAAACAGACACCATGGTAAAACCGGCGATTTTGCTTTGACACTGTTGAAGCCGGTCTAACTTATGTTTATCATGAGTTTGTTTACCACATCCAGCATTTTGCGCGAGGATCATGAATCGGGAAGTGTTATGCACATAGTTAGCTTAGGTAAGCGTGTGTAATAAAACTTCCGCTTATGATGCGCTGAGTTATTACAGTCCTATATTTCTTTTATTGCAAAGCACCTTTAAAGTTGTAAACCGGCATTGCTTACTTATTTCACACTATCGGTAGCGTGAAAAAAAGAAAACTGCCACCATTATTATGGAGGACGGAAGAGCTCTTTCATAAAGCTTTATAGAAGACGACTTACATGTTCAAACAATTAGGAACTTGAAATATATTTATGTTTGACTGCTCACTACTGCAAAATAAAAGAACCTGCATTCACAGAAATCACTGGAGCATATATATATATATATATATATATATATATATATATATATATATATATATATATATATTCATATCCAGCGAGTCTCTTCTGGGAATCCAGTGATGAATAGAAATTGGCTTGAGTGGACAAACGTGCGAAAACTTTTATTGCTCCTACGTTTCGGCCGGGGTCCGGCCTTCGTCAGGAAAGGCCGGACCCCGGCCGAAACGTAGGAGCAATAAAGTTTTCGCACATTTGTCCACTCAAGCCAATTTATATATATATATATATATTTATATATATATATATATATATATATATATATATATATATATATATATATAAAATAAGGGAAAGAAGTGTATACCTAAGGGCTCGTTTTTCCGTGTTTTAACACAATATTAATGAGATATAACAGACAGTAATGCCAAGGAATGTACAGGGGAAGTTATTAAAACCAATGGATGTAAATAAGAAGAAAGAAAAGTGGATGAAAAAATTAGTGGATGAAAAAATTACCAACTGTGAGCAGGAATCGAACCTACGAACCTACGACTTTTCTTTCTTCTTATTTACATTCCATTGGTTTTAATAACTTCCCCTGTACATTCCTTGGCATTACTGTCTGTTATATCTCATATATATATATATATATATATATATATATATATATATATATATATATGTATGTAGCAGGTAATGAAACATCTATCAACTGCACAAAATATATAAAGCAGTATAATGATTCGGAACAACATTTATCCCTGTATCTCGTCAGTTCAATGTAAATGTCTGTGATCTTGCCCCTCAATGGCGACGTTAGACGGCAGCCATAGAAGCTAATTCTGGTATGTATATACGCGGGTTACTGGTGAAAGAAAGAGGATGACGTGACACATAAAGGAATGATTGATTGATATGTGAGGTTTAACGTTCCAAAACCACCATATGATTATGAGAGACGCCATAGTGGAGGGGGCTCTGGAAATTGCGACCATCTGGGGTTCTTTAACGTACACCTAAATCGGAGCACACGGGATACATTAGGCAATCGTAAAGGCTAAAAGGCAAGTAAGACGGTCGATATACCTAGATAGGTTCATTTCCCCTAAACGACCCTTTCATCACTGAAGATGAGACGTCGCCAACGCCATACGGCCTAACGACCAGTTCCATGGGTGCAGTAATTAAGCGGACAGGGAAAGCGATCCGGTCAATGATCAAGCTCTGTGCGGCGCGCTAGAAGAAATGCGAGCAGAACACTTTAATGCTTTCTGTTTTTGTTTGTTTGTTTGTTTGTTTGTTTGTTTGTTTGTAGTGGTATGTGGGGGAAAGGAAGGTCGTGCTGACTCTACGGAGTTAAAATGCACTTAAGGCTGACCGCGGTGGGCTTTGACGAAGCCCACAGGAGTGATCATTATTACGCCTTTTTGTTGCAGCTTTCGGCTTTTTGAACAGCCCCCAGGTCAAGGATTCAGAGACCCTTGATGTGTACAAGCGCAGTTTCCATCATAGCTAAAGAAATGCTTCGGGGGGCATTTCCACCATTGCGGTACCAAGAAAAAAATGTACGCGTAGGTGGGTTTTTGCTGATAATTTCAGTAATTATAAAGCAGTGCTTCTTAAGCCCAGAGATATTGTTCGGGCAGGCAATTTTTAGGACAATGTATACATGTAAGAATGCAGTTAGAGTATTTAAGGCTTGAAAGTAAAAATAGGCGAACCCTTAAGCTTCGCTTTTAAGAGTCGAACTCGATATCGAAATCCGGCCACTAGTGCATCCTTTAACCACAAAGTGCGTACTTATTAATATGTTTTGTTACATACACACGCACGCACGTAAACACGCTCACAGTAGATTGGACCAGCGCGCGCTATTATCGCCGAACTGGCTCATTTTCATCATGGCACCTGTCAAACAAAATGTGTTAAAGGGGCCCTGAAACATTTTTTGATGATTGATTTGTGGGGTTTAACGTCCCAAAACCACCATTTGATTATGAGAGACGCCGTAGTGGAGGGCTCCGGAAATTTTGACCACCTGGGGTTCTTAAACGTGCACCCAAATCTGAGTACACGGGCCTACAACATTTCCGCCTCCATCGGAAAAGAAATGAAACATTTTTTCAAGTAACCATTAATAGAATTCGCTTGAAGAGCTTATTGCCTCCCGAATTCAACGCCGCAAAAATTTAAGAATTCACCCCGTGCGAGTGGAGTTGCAAACGTTTGTCGAATGCTGCAATTGCATTATCTCTTCTCTCGTTCGGACGAAAGCGCCAGAAGGTAAACAGGAAGGGGTAGCAGGGGCTTTGCTAAGACTAAAGATCAAGGGGATTTAGCTAAGACAGCATGGTGGTGGCACCTGCCCACCGCTTTGTGTTCTACACCTTATCGCCTCCGAGACAGGCACACATCTTTCTCCGTGGCCACACACGCTTTCCTTCGTTTTAGAAAATAACAGCTAGATGGCGCTCGTGTCTAACGTGCCTCGATGCACTCGTTCGCCTTCGCTGCACGGATCGAAACTATCTAAAGAAGTGCTTTCAGAATACAATTAAGCGATTTTCTCACGCAGAACATAAAATAAACGTTTTGTTCTGTCTCTTCAGACGCAAGACTGTCGTCTTTCAACGACATTCGCAGTGAAACATGAAAATACGGGGCCATTTTTATTAGGTGTGCAAAGTAGCGATATGTGTAGTGAGAACTGCTCCTTGTCTTTCAAATCAACAGTTCCAAAATAAAAATAAAAGAGGAAGGTAGTCCAGTTTTGAAGAAATGAATCAACAAACAAAATAGTCACAGTATACGCGCACTGTTCCCGAGCTCTTCTCATACAAACACAAAACAGACAACATCAACAAGATAAACGAATTGCAGTGGATAGCCTGGCCGCATCATGTCATTCTGATACAGCCATGGGGCGTCCTAAGAGAGTGCGTACTACCGAGTAGGCAGCCGTGCGTGCTGAAGTAGATATTTCGGTCGACGAGGAGCACGAGTCGTGACGGGCCCTTATTTTGCTTAGCGTCTTAGCGCGTCTCAGCACAAACTTTCAGAATTGTTTTTTAGTGGCGAAGCTTCTTATGTCTAGGGCAGTGCCGCGTCTCTCTGGCGTAGCCAGCACATCATATCTTAAAGGGTCAGTCAACAGGTTCCGAAACGCACAGTAAAAGCTCGGGCATCTTTCGAACGCCTGATCAACCTCCTTTCACGCGCTGTGACGTCAACTCGGCGATTGGCGACGTTGACTTCATTACTGTTGGTTGAGACCTGGTTTAGACCAATCAACGAGCTGCGTGCTGTTTCACGTCGCCGATTGATGAGTTGACGTCACTGCGTGTACAAGGAGGTCGGTCACGTGGAGAAAAAATTCGCGTGCTTTTCCAGCGCGTTTCGGAGCCTGTTGACTGGCCCTTTATGAGAGACAGACAGACAGACAAACAAATAAACAAATAAACAAACAGACAGACAGACAGACAGACAGACAGACAGACAGACGCACGGACGGACGCTTTGCACCCACTCATCATCATTCACACAGTGGATTTACTTTGATTTTTTTTGTTCCGGTAATCTCACTTCGGTAACCTATATATGATTGCATCCCTCGCCCATTACACGTGTGGCGTAGTTAACAGAAAGAAAACTTTGGCAACCTCTCAGCCTTTCTCCTTCATTTCTCGTCTCTTGAAAACAAACAGCCTAGTTATCACTAGGCTGTTTGTTTGTCGAGGCACTCATATCTCTTGTCGATTTTTCTTTGATAATATTATCTCACCGATGTTCGCCAAATTTCATTAGGTTGGCCTATTTTGAGTTGGTGATAATAAGAACCTGGCTTTGAGTTCCACTCGTATAATCTTCTGAACTATATAAAGCGACTAAAGATACCAGTACTTAATCGATATTTCGGATTCAGAGCCCGTAACTTGCTCTTTTAGTGAAGTTATATGGTTTGGGTTTTACTGAGCAAAAATAGGTCCTGGTCATGAGGTACTCCGCAGTGGAAGCCACGTTTGAGAAAATATGGCACGTGGAACGTCAATTTCAAGCTACGGTGACATCTCGAAGTGGCGAATATTGACTAGTGATTCCTGCACGAAACAAACAAGACGATAACACAGAGTGCTGTGACTGCGGTCGTCAAGAAGGACAAGGAAATCAGATGCAGGTCGCGGAGCACCCAGCCAAGGGCCCGGATCAATCTAACTGGCCAAACAACGGGCATACGTAGAGTAAAGGCCGGTGCACAGTGCCATCGCAGTTTGTGCCGTCGTGCGATAGAAATCAAATTACGCGCCACTCGACCAAAGGAACACCGGCAGGCTACCGACCGACGAACGTGATGAAACGCGTACGTAACTGCGTTATGCGGAGTTTCCGTCAGCTGAAATGGGACGCGCCCTCGCTTAGGGCACACTAGCAATTTTCCGGGTTACCGAGGCGACGTGACGTGCCTCTTGAGCTGCACGTTGCTGTAAGTACCGCAGGTGGACTTGGTTCAAGTAACCGATATCGGTCAGGATAAAATAAACTGAAAATTAAGTGTTATAGATTCGTGTAGTTAAGCTTGCTTGCTTCTCTTCCATGTGTTTCGCTTTTATTCGAGGCTGAAGGCAATTACCTCATTTTGGGATCATTCCTGGGAACCACGTTGTCGCTTCTTTTCTCGTCAAACGTTGGACCTCCTTTTAATGTAAACCAGGTTTGGTAACATAGCAGGTAAGTTAAGGGTTGGGCAATAATTTATGGGGCTTCAAGTTTGAAAGTGCAAGAAGCTATGAGACACCCCGTAGCAGTGATATCCGGAAAAATTTGGTCTCCTGTGGTTCTTTAACATGCAGTGATAACGCACACACACTACAGGGGCATCTATCGCATTTCACCTCCTTCAAAATACAGCCTCCTTGGCTGTGGTCAACGAATACACCTTTCTAACACTCGCCTGGAAAATAATAATAATAATAATAATAATGATAATAATAATAATAATAATAATAATATTAATAATAATAATAATAATAATAACAACATGGATTTTACGTCCCGAAACACCGATATGATTAGAAGAGATGGTGTAGTGGAGGGTTCCGAAAATTTGGAACATTTGGTGTAGTTTGACGTGCACTGCCTTCCCCGCCACGGTGGCCTAGTGGCTAAGGCACTCGGCTGCTGACCCACAGGTCGCGGGATCCAATCCCGGCTGCGGCGGCTGCATATCCGATGGAGGCGGAAATGCTGTAGGCCCGTGTGCTCAGATTACGGTGCACGTTAAAGAACTCCAGGTGGTCGAAACTTCCGGAGCTCTTCACTACGGCGTCTCTCATAATCATATGGTGGTTTTGGAACGTTAAACCCCACATATCATCATCATCAACGTGGACTGTCATCTCATACTACACGGGCCTTCACCATTTCACCTTCATCGAATTGCCACCGCCAAGGCCCGGATCAAACTCGCGACCTTCGGATATGCAGCCGAGCACCCTCCACTGTTGCACTCAGGTGGACGACATGACGACGATGATAACGCACCATTAAAAAAACATATGTTCCTTCAACGTGATGTATTCTTTCTTGACCTTCATGTCTGTTCCTTCAAAGCCTATAGTTAAATAACTTATGAACATGTGGTGAATAACACTGGAAATGTGTTTTCATTGATGCATACTTCAACTAAATTTTTAGATATGTGAGAAATTTCTCATATGATGAAGCATTTTCTCAATATATGAAAACATTGAAGTCTGCACGCGACTAGCATATGTATCGGCTATGCGTGTTAGATTTCATCGCACCAGTTTCCATCGCAGGTTGTGTGCGTGCGTATTGCCGCACTCGCTATATATGACGGCTGTCTGCCACATATGAAGCGCCCTAAGGCGAAGTTTTCAATTCATCCACTTTCGGCTGGTTCTGTATTATTGCCCCGGGGTCATGACATGAAAGAAAAAAGCCGACTGTAATTACAAGATAAAACTATTTATTCAGCTGAACTTGTTGCCCGTAAACTGAAGGTCAGATTACAGCGATGCCCACTGGCTCTGATAGCGGCAAAATGAGCGTCAGCCGTCAATCAACTGAGAAGTGGCGAAGCGCGTCGGCATTATATTTTAGTGTTATTGTTAGCGGGGACGTAAGTTCCAGAATAATATGTAATGTTAATGAAGTGGGTGTAATCTTAACAAAATGATTCTACGTCAGTTCTGAAGCTTCTTGAAAACTAATTGATTAATATGTGGGGTTTAACGTCCCAAAACTATCTTATGAATATGAGAGACGCCGTAGTGAAGGGCTCGGGAAATTTCGACCACCTAGGGTTCTTTAACGTGCACCCAAATGTGAGCACACGGGCCTACAACATTTCCGGCTCCATCGGAAATGCAGTTGCCGCAGCCGGGATCTGAACCTGCGACCTGCGGGTCAGCAGCCGAGTACTTTAGCCATTAGACCACCGCAGCGGGGCTGCTTCTCGAGCACTGCAGGTGCTATTTGCGCTGAGAATTACTTACAGCGAAATGCGGCGATTGTGCATCAGCACGGCATATGGACGAAAGTTTTCGACGAAAGAATCATCTTCTTGAGAGAGCATGTGTGATCATCCTTGTCATGCTTTATATTTTTTTCATATTATTATTTCATTTTCATGTTTTGTTGTCGTGTTTATTCTGTATAAATTTTCCTTTCATGTGGAACAAAAGTTCAGTGTCTAGTCGGCGCTCGTCTGTGCTTCTTCTTGTGTCCCCTTGTTCACTTCGCGCGGTTCGTACTTTGTAATGCTAAAACCAACTACCCCAAGCTTCACTTTATTAAGTCGCTAGTGCAGGTTTCGGCGTTTCAAGAGGCACCGCAGTGATTTTGTATTCTCGTGCTTTTCAGTGGCACGCGGTCGTCATCTGAGCATTTTCCCTGCTGTTGATGGCCATACAGTCATATAAATTCAGCAGAAGCCATGCGTGTGATAGTGGGCATGTCTAATATCACTGTTTTGTGTTTGTCGTCTATTATCTCTCGGCGTAAGGCATCGTTTATTGTTCGTAAAATTTTACCAAATATGACACTTTGTGTATTTATTAACGTATTCTTAGGAATATGCTATTGCATTTCTATAATATACCGTGTACTTCGTACACTGCTTTTCACAGGTAACGGGATACGTGAAAATCACAGATAGTGAAAAATGCTGAAAATCGCGCAAAAGGAGAGCTCGGACGTCCATTCAAAAAGCAACCCAAGAAACAACACAAAATACAGCAGAGTCACATTAAACACGCTAAAGTTCACAATAAACATGGACGCAAGAATATCATGTATCCCCTTCATGTGCAAATTATGGTGCAGTGTCTTGAAAGGCATAAAATTCGCATGGCATGATTTCAAGGTACTATGTAACACATTCCAAGAAAGTAAACAAAGGAATGGGTTGTTTTGGTAGAGTTCAACTAGTTAATGTTGCCGATGGAGGCGGAGATGTTGTAGGCCGTCTTCTGAGATTTGGGTGCACATTAAAAAAACCCAGATGGTCGAAATTTCCGGAGCCCTCCACTACGGCGTCTCTCATAATCATATGGTGGTTTTGGGACGTTAAACCCACATATCAATCAATCAACCATCCTTCAAGTAGTTAATGTTAGTTAGCATGTCATTATTTACCCATATGTCAAGCTGTCAGTAAGCTTTCATCCACGAAAAAAAAAGATATACTTGGCCCAACACCCATGCGCAGTTGGTTGTATGGTTGCACTCGTTTCTACCAAAAGAAGAAAGTATATATATACTCTTGACGTTGGTCTTTGAACGCGGAGTGTCGAATGATTGTCGAACACGGTAGCGCCTCTAGCAAAGTGATCACTTCGTTTCGAGTGACTCGCACTCTAAAAAAAAAATGGTTGCTTGGGGAGCGTTTCTGCTACACAAAAATAACCATCATCAACTTGGAGTACTTTTCTTGCGCTATCATAAAACTTCCGGTAGTTCGCGGTCATAAACAGCGCACTCGTTATCACTGTCATATAGCATTCCCGACAGGAAAGTGGCCAGCGCCGGGTTTTCAAGAAAGATAACGTAAGGACGTCAGATTTGGTTATTCTTGTGCAACAGACTCTACTTCCCAAATACTCGGTTTTTTTTAGAGTGCACACTTGTAGCAATACGCGTGTTCTATTTTAGTGCGCAAAGATGTGTGTGATGATGCGATTTCAATGCTGCTGCGTGAATGTACGTTGTGCAGTGCTTACAGCATACCGTCTTCAGGCACTGTGTGCACAATTGTACAACTGTCAGTTCAAGCGCACGAATAAACAAAAAGGAAGAGAGGACAAGCGCTTTCTCGCAACTGAACGATTTATTAGAAAATTCCCTTTCTAATAAATCGTTTAGTCGGGAGAAAGCTCTTCTCCTCTCTTCCTTTTTGTTTATTCGTACGCTTGAACTGACAGTTATATCATGCATATCCAACTAGCCCAACGTTCGATTCTGTTACAATTGCACGCATAAACTTAAAAGGCGAGGCATGCACTGCGTGTTTCTTTATGCCGAGATAGTTTGTTCATTTTAGAAACTTTAGAAGAATGCGGAACAAGAGAGAACCGCAACCGATCCTGATACTTAACCAAGAGAAATAAATAAAAAAACCTTTTAAAGAATAGGTCACTCGGGGAGCCCCATCTTTCACGTTGTTTAACTTAAGATTTGGCAAAAATCTGCCCTTACTTCTTTTTTGTTCTACTGAGGCGCGTCTAACTCATGTAACTTCGACACTTGCTCGCCGTAGCTTCGTAACATCTTCGTAATTACACACTCGGCAGCACAGAGTCGAAGTAAAGTGTGAAGATAAGGTAGGCGTTAAAAGGGAGGAGACAAGTCTAGACGAGTTCCACTGAGAGTTTTGTTGACTAGAGTGTGACCTTTATAGCAGAAAGAGTTCAGCGAGACTAATGCATTTTCTTTTCTTTTCCTTTTCTGTGGTGTTTTTTTTTCTTTCTCTAACCTAATGGGAAACTCAAATCAGTAAAATCTTTGCAGGATAGAAATGAGATGGCCGAGCGATCCTGACGTCTTTTCTACCTTTATCTTTGTTTTTACACTCTCTGAAGTTCGCTGAAGTTCGCACTTTCTTCTAAGCTGTCGGCAAACCTGTCGTAGAATATGCCCTAGAAAATTTTCTCGGCACTGTAGTATATACCACCTATATGCATCTGTGTAGCGTTGTGAATGAAAGTGATTGAATACCGCTGTCAGTCTTTATGACCTTTTTCTTCTCCCCCCCCCCCCCGTTTTTTTCTCGCGTTTTCAATAAGGAAACCACACTGCTATCTGAGGTGACATTAAAGTGCACCTTTTTAATCATTATAATTTCGGTATTTTTTGACGTCTTCAGTGTTCCACATACGCTGCAATGTCATTGACTCAGTGCCGCCACAAACTGTTATGTACTTGAAATAAACCTACATTTTTTAGTCAAAATGAAAGGCTTATGGGAGAATGCATTCAAAGAAGTAGCAGAATTGGGAAAGAATGTACCTTGTTATTTCCAGTTTGTGAATGCAGCCACCCTAGAAATTGGTGCCGGCGAGTTGAAGTTGAAATAGATAAAGACAAAAAGCGAACCCTCGAGCTCAGGCCAGTCAGACGCCTGCGAATAGTTAAAGAAGTAGGCGTTCAATTTACAATTAAATGATAGTCGAAAAAATTGAAAAGCATGTTCTTATTTGTTTTTGTTTATTACCAGGGCACACCAATACAGTACAAGTGTTCTATTACCATTTTGGTCACTGCTCTTACCTCTAAGCCTCCGACAGTTTGATATTCTAGTCAAATATTTTATATGGGCAGCTGGTGAAACAATCTTCAACAATCTGACTGCCAAATGTCTCCGGGGCACACCACACATGTACACACCTTTTTTTTCTTAAAGAGAATCTTCAAGTCGGCTTAGCTATTTGAGCAGTTATAGTCACCATGTCTCGGTAGGCTTAAGTTCGCTGTGCGTGCCACGTTGGCAGAAAGGCACACCAGTAGCTCCTAGATCATTATATAACAAGCACCAGCGGGATGTTTCCATTACAAAGCCATTCAATCGTATAAGGCCATGTGGTTGTTCCACTGAAACCCACGAATTATAAATTGATATGTCACAATGTCTGCCTATCGCACTTGGTAAGTTGTGCCGCTAAGATAAGAAGATATTATCGATGATTAGTAAATGTTTATACATGGTCAGCCCATACTACGGGTTACACAAAAATGGTAACTCGAACAAAATCTGTGAATTGAGCTGTCGTACCGGTGTCTGCTAATTCTTTTTTTCCTTTTTACTATTCACAAACATAATGAGTTGAATGCTTGTGTTATTTATCTTCAGGTCGCTGTTTTTTGGTCGCCGCTCCAAGATGTGTGCTTTTCATAAGTGAGTAGGCACTGCTAGTGAATTGTGTGCATTTTTCTACTGTACAACCGTGTTTTTTTTCTCGGCTCATGCTTCCCGACGTCACCAGGCCCACCGAGCTCTCCTTACATTTATGAACCAAACGGACTTGGCCACCCGTTTATAGACGGTCTTGTTTTTTTTCTTTTAGTTCCTTTTTTTATTTGTTATACTTTTTCATTCATATTTTTTACTCATACCCGTCAAAGTCTTCGTCATATTTCCCCTTCCTCATCTTCTTTCCTCTTTCTCCCCTCTAATGTTTTCTTCCTCTGTTTCTTCCCCCCTCCCGAAAGAGTGAGCAGGTGTTGTGCCCCTCCAGGTGGCAGTTGCCAGCTTGCTCTCTCCCTCTTTCCTCTGTGCCCTTGTGTATCTTTGTATGCAAATAAAATATAATAATAATAATAATAATAGTAATAATAATAATAATAATAATAATAATAATAATAATAATAATAATAATAATAATAATAATAATACCATTATTAGCCAGTTTGACAATATAGGTTGCATAAAAAAATAATAAATAAATAAATCATTGAACTTACCCGAACAATACAAAATTTCGAACACCAAGACATGCATACAGAGGCCAGTACTAAATTTATACTTGGACGTTCATCCGTCGACTTTTAGGTTACTTCATTGAACAAGTGTAATCAATGCGCCGTCATTTTTAAGGGCGAAGCTATTTGTGCTTTTCGTTTCACTGGGTAGTAAAAACGGAAATTATCATCATCACGAAGTGATCCGCGTTCGCTCTCTTTTTCAACCTATATGCTTGGCTCCCACAATATGGGAATCGATTTCTCCAGCGTTGAATGTAACAACAATTATAGGCGAGTCTGTTAAGTGAGTAAAAATCTTGTAACAGCACGTCTCGTTACTGAAATTACACAAGTTTACGTAACAACCTTTCACGTGGCAAAATCACGTAACAGGACGTACCGGCTAGTCCCGTGACCATGGGTCGGCCAACTCATTTAAGGCGACTGACTCACTTCAAGTCATCATTCATTATGAAATAAACTTTGAGTTGCGAGTGTACGCTTCTGCTCTTCTCTCCTCCAGTCCCTGTCACGTACTGCGTGCCACTTCAATCTTTCATAATTACACGCTACCAACTAGCCGATATGGCTCTTTTGCTACAAAACATTTCAAGTCGTGAGCCTGAGTCTGAGTGAGTACGGGTAATTTTTATTGGGCTAGACGCTGCTGGGTGAACCGGGTTGACAAAAATTTTAGTTCCAGTGCGAGTGAGTCCTCATGCATAAGAACTTGGTTAGCCTGAGTCTGTGTGAGCCTGAGGCACAAATTATGTTTCTCTG
The DNA here is from genome assembly GCA_013436015.1 of Rhipicephalus annulatus. Lineage (NCBI taxonomy): Eukaryota > Metazoa > Arthropoda > Arachnida > Ixodida > Ixodidae > Rhipicephalus > Rhipicephalus annulatus. The sequence goes on along the minus strand of WOVY01001016.1, from coordinate 61,205 downwards.
TTCAGTGTGAGTGAGCTCTGCATTTTTTTTCGCGACCTGTGCACATGTACAAAATCAAGAACACCACGTTAAAGCTAGTCCTGTTGCTTGTTGTAAGCACCTTTCTTCTCAGATGTCTTGTTTGAGGCACACCACAAAGGGCTTTTTTTTTTATAAGGAGTGGGTTACCTGGAACCAGGTGGTTCAAACGATTCGATCGACAAGGCCAACACTGAACAATAACAGAAAAGCTGCAGATTGTTTTTGTTTTTGCATTATTTTTCTCTTCTGTAAAAACTTGCAACCCCTACTGCCAGGCCCCTGATTCCAAATCATGACCTAGGTTGAGAAAACGCGACGCAGTCGCGGAGGAGCGGGATTTTTAAAATTTAGGAATGATCCTTCGTTCGTGTTCCAAACTTTGAAAGTTATTACGTGCGGCAGCACTCCAAACAACATGAAGTTGCTCTCACAGGACCAATTTACTTTTGAGAGTTTTCTACACACATATTCATCTTCTGAATGTACCAGACGGGAGTGCCGTTAGTCCTCTCTTGCCGAAGTGTATTCTTTTGCGCTTGAATAAACTCAAATTTAATGGGTAAGTTTGCCTTCGACATCGTATCCCTCTTAGTCTTTGGTAGCAGGAAACAAAGACGATGACCATATTTTATCGGATTACTCTTTTCTCAGCGTATGACCACACTTCTAAGCTCGTAAATAAGTCGTGCCAATAGAGTAGCGTATCGAAGAGATGGAAAGCTAATGTGATAAGGCAGCGCTTTTTTTTTGCAAAAGAGAAATGTTCGTGGCATTGCGACAGCTTTTACTCCCAGCACTGCTTACAGTAAATAAGGTCTTTGGGTCACTTCAAACAGGACTGGCCAGTGTACTTTTATTTCTAGAATTCATCTTTAAAGAGTTCTGCAGTAGTGCGCACTGCAACAGATGTGAAAATGACAGGAGCATCCGACTCCAATAAAAGCGCTCCGTTCATCAATGTGACTGTCTTTTTTCCTTCTTCTAACCAGCAAACGCCTGAAATTTCCAATGGTGTCATTCTATGCGTGTATGTAACTGTATGCGTTGTGTGTTTATTGTATATTTATTGTATTTATTGTTGTGTGTTTATTGTGCGTTTATCATTGTATATATAATTGTCATCACCCGGCACCAGAAGTAGCCTTTCACGTGAAAAACCAGGCAAACCTCTCCAGCTCATCATTAAAATAATTCTCTCTCTCACACACACACACACAAAAGCCATTCGTCGAGCGTAACCCAGTGTTCCCAACTTCTCGCGGCCAGAACCAAGCCGCAGTCTCCGTCGACCCTAGTTCTGTTTTGCAACATGAGTACTCATTGCTTTTTTGTCAATGAATATATCTGTAGGAGAAACTGAAATCATGGGTGGTACCTGCTACATATTCTCTCTTTAAGTAACAGGGATTAGTAAAATTACTCTGGCTGTATACATACAAACAAGTAAGCAAGATAGACACGTTTGGTACACATCGAATATTCATTAGATCTAACCAACAAAATAACACACAAAAGAAAAGAGAAAGTAGCTTGAACCACGCGAACAGTTAGTCTACAAACAGCGTAAAATGGCCTCTTGCCTGTAACGGTGAACAATGATTGTGCTAAAGCGTTGTAACGTGGTCCTAAAATAACACTGGCTTGTCCACATCGGATGTTGGCAGCAGCCAGCTCAGCAACGTTTTCTGCATTAACTCAAGCACTGGATTTAGATTTAATAAACATTATGCCGCTCTTAGAATATTGAGTGGGACACATAAGCCGTGATCATCAAAAAATTATCTCCTATCTATTACGAATACGCAACAGAAGCGAGAATTGGCGAATCATTAGACGAATCATTGTTGCGTATCACGAGCAAATTCACCACCATCAGCTGATATTAGTGAATATTAGCCCATAGTGGTCATTCCTTCGCCAACGCTAGCCGACAGTGCCCGTGTTCACAAAGTACAATAAAATGCCGTAGCTCAATTTCGTTCAAAAATTTTTATCGCACCCATAACAGAACGCGAATGGAAGTTGCCCTGGAAGACGGTATCTTCAAAACCAGGTAACAAACGATGGCAGCCTGCTTTGTGCGTTTTGCTCTGCAACACACCATTTCACTTTCTCTCTTGAAGCAAGAGATGGCACTTAACGCGATATTGCACAATGAAATGTCCCCCAAAAGCCACCCTCGTGAAAACGCATGAAGAGAACTAAGTATAAATGGCACCTACATAAGTACATGCTCGCTGTATAAGTATGGTGATGACAACGACAACCCCTTTTCGTTTTTTTTGTTTGTTTTTCTGGTGTGGGAGCATGCTCCGCGAAGAAAATGTGCGCAAAATATAAAGCAGGGCTGCGTTTAAAAATACCACGATCGTATTTTTTTATATTTATCTTTGGTTTTTCGTTCGCATGTACGGACTGCTTTAAGTGAAGGCATTAGCGGCAATAGAAGCTGTAATTTTCTTGAAATAGTGTAATATCATTGTTCTGAGTGTCAAGTCTATTAGCTGCAGCGCCGACGAGAGGCTGGAGATGCCACTACAAGTGCAGAGGCTTTTCTCCCCGTCTCGTTCTCAAATTGTTACACTGAACAGGTTAGAAAAATATCGACAGCTGATAGACCACAAAACCCTCAAAAAATGTTTAAGTGCCCGGAAGTTCAGAGGATGGTGCCACACAACTCCACACATTTTTGATGCAGGAACACCCCTACCAAAACGCCATTCGTTAATTCAATGTGATTCTTCGCAGAGAATAGGATAATAAGAATAAAATAATGTACCCATTTCGTACTCCTTAGCCGCCTCCTAAATGCGTGCAGATAACACTTCCACGTTAAGCACTTGCGATTCATAGCACAGTTTCAGACGTTAGAGTTAAGTCAATAGTGCTTGTGGTCCTCTTCGGGGAATTGTGGTAACTTTATTCAAAGAGGGTTCTTACAAAATGTTAGTCGTCGTGTTGTGCTACGAAGTCACGTTTTCTTAGAAATTTTCTTACAACAATTTGTAAGAGAATGTGCCTTACTTCTAACATGGAGACTACACAGAACGTAGACAAAGCACACTTGTGACACAGCAGACATTGCAAGATTGCTGGATATGGATCGTCACACAACGCTTGCTTGTGGGTGATTGAATAACAGCGTCATTCCACAATTACTCCTATCCACTTATTCAAAAGATACGCCATGATTTGCTGCTATGTTGTCAAAGTTAGCAGCAAAGTTACTAGTAAATAATTATTGTTGGAGTTTAACGTCTCAAAACATAGATGCGATTGCGAGAGACGCTTTAGTGGAGGGCTCCGGAAATGTATACTACTTGAAGTTTTATATGTGTGCACCTAGACCAAAGTACATGGGCCTACAGCATTTTCAACTCCATTGCGAATGTGGCCACCGCACCCGGGATTTCATTGCGCTATGCGCGGTGTAAGCACTATAGCACCATGACGGATTAGCGGTAAAGTTAAGCAGCTTCCAAAGTTACATCCAGCGTTCTGAAATGAACATTTTACCCGAATTTACCGGCAAAACCTAAAACCTACTAAACTGCATTCTCCTTCAGATAGTGGGCTTTGGTCACCTCGGGCGTCCTTACAAAAGCTCATTACTGAGACCTGCTTACTCAACCATCCTGCATGAAGTGGCGACGACTAAGCTAAGCAAAAACGAACGAAACGCTGCACTTGACTGGTTGGGGCTGCTTTCTACGTGCTCACGTACCCCTGAAGCCAGTTGCGTATCGCATACTTTTGCTTTACACTTAGCGGAACGCTTAATTCGCTGCACTCACTTGCTTAAGGCCATTAGCCCAATGCGCCTTGCTGAGTTAACTAATTAAACTGAGCAGGAACTTGGTGCCATCCGCCCAGTGTCCTCGACAGATGACCCGAGCGGTCGTAGTGGCCTCGCCGGCTGCAGGCATCCGTGTGAACATCTACGCCGTCATCGCACCCGAAATTTCTAATTAGCTATCGCTTCCTTGATTGAGCATGCCAGAAACCAATAACACCGCACAATGGCAGTGGTCATTACGAAAGACGAAACGGTGACAACTCTACGACGCTATAACAGCGGAAGCCTTCGGTGCTTCATCGAACATGACAATTGACCGTCGACCGGAAAAAAAATCCTAATTTGATGACATTACAATGTGAAAACATCATATGATCGGAAATTTCCATGCTCTGGCGTTCACTGATATACTGAGATCATAGTGACGGCATATGCTGATGTCCTCAAATGATGATGTTTGTATCACTTGTGTTTACCCCACCAATGAACAACTTTCACGTTCGAGTAGCGCATGGCTAGTCAGGTGGCCCGCGTACACACATTTCTGCAGGTGTTGAAGACGGAAAAAGAAAGAGCTGCTTTATTTATTCACTAATTAGAAAGATTCTAAATTATTTAAATAAAGAAATAAAATCGCACGCTTAGAAATCAGACGAGAATAGGTTTTGCTTGATTTCACCTGCCTATCTGGGACGGATCGCACAGCCCAGCTTTTTGAGAGCAGCGGACGGTAGCGTACGTGCACCAGATGCCATATTCTTACCCTACTCAATTTACAAATTTACAGAAAACTTGGGGAAAATTACATCACATCCCACTAAAGGGGACAGTGTGTAGATGCGAAGCAGCGGGCGCTAACACTCACACTGGCGGCGGCGTGGATGATGGCACTCATCGCGGTGTTGCACAGGAGACAAACCTAGGGAGGCGCTAAGCACGCAGTGATGGATCAGTGTTTCCTACTGGAACATGCCAATCACTGCTAATGGGCAATGAGAGATGAGAGACAGAAGACCTCATTGCACACTGAGACACGATGTTCATTTTTAATTTACGCGAACACTTGCGAATTTTTATTGTTCAAGAACGCACACGTAAAATCTCCAACCGGCACTTCCCTGGAGGTGAAGATCCCGTGCCTATATATACGGTGTGTACAGTGAATGGCTGTGCTGCGCGAGCAGTCCTTTCTTTTTTTAAGCGAATGCATTTATTAGTTGGGCTATATCAAGCGTCCGGCGGCGTACGCGTGCCAGCAGGTCTTACAGAACGACGGACGGACGGATGAATGAATGGATGCTTCGCTCCACTCATCATCACTCATTCCGTGGATATGCTGCTATTTTTTAATGGCGAATGCATTTCAGTCAGGCATCCGGTGGCCTCCGCGCTCCGGCATGTGTCAACTCTCCAATGTCACTCTCTCTCCCATTGCAACAGGTGCGGGCGGGCGCGCTTCGTGGTGGTAGTGGTTAGAATGAAGAGGAAAAAGGCACCTAATTTCTGTCTGCCTTCAGGCGACACGGCGCAGTGCCTTATAGGGGTGGGGAGAAGGAGGGATAAAAAGAATAGAAGGAAAATAGACGGAGAAGAAGACAGCCAAGCGAGAGAAAAAAAGAAGGAGATAGGAAAGTGAAGATCCGGTTGAAGCAGTCCAAGGGCGGGGGGCCACAATGCGAGAGCTGCACGGCTTCAGGAGACCGCGGAGGGCGAACCAGTCGGCGGGAGCTACGCTGAAGTCGGAGATCGCGAGGGCACAACCGTCCAGCTTGAAATCCTGCGAGCGAATCGCGCGCTTATCCCCATCCAGAACAGGCGGTGCGGGTGGAGTAGCAGAGAGTGGAGAGCAGGAGCGTTCTCTGGTGTGTGAGGGCACTCGCATCGCGGAAGCTCGGTGGAGCTTCTACGTGTGTGCAGGGTGTGTAGGAGAGCGTAGGTGCAGTGCTTCACCACTCCTTCTCTCGCCATTGGCTCTAGGCACTGCGCCATGCTCCCGACCGGGCTGCAGAAATTAGGCTCCTTTTCTCATCTTTTAAACACTACCACCACCACCATTGACTCTCTCTCTCCTACCTGCACCCCACTCTCTCGTCTGCCCTGTATAAATGGAGTGAAGCGCGCGCCTCACTCTCGACTGTTCGCTGGATGATGAATGTGTAAATAAATAGTTACGGTAAAAATCATCGTCTCGTCACTAATTTACGTCATTAAAGTTCCCACGCCTTGCACTCTCGACGCAAGAAGAGCAGTCGCATTTCCTCACGCTTCCCTTCGGAAAGATTGGGGCAATTTTCGTTAATCAAGAAACTGGCTAGCGCACGCTGCCTGCGGAGTGTTTGCGAGGTAAGAAAGGGGGAGCGTAGGACAGGAAAGAGGTGGAGGGGTGCGCATTCGCTGTAAAGGTAGTCACGCCGCACACCAAATTGTGGTTGACATTGAAGGAACCCTGAAATGGTTTTGACAAGTTTTCACACACACATTAGGCCGGTAGACCAAATTCGAAGGGTGATTTAGAGACCGATTCGAGTGCTCTGCGTAATCTGTGTAGCTTATTACAACGCTTTAGAGCTTCGAATCGCTCCAGATCGCTGCGATTCGGCCAAACGCGTTTTCAACCTCCCATACACCAAGCGACACGCTCTGCCCCACTGACGTCGTCGTTTCCAGCTGATCTGATTGGCTGTAGAACGCGCAGCACAGACTACTGGTATCGGATCGGCGGCGGGATTTACGCGTATGCGGTCTAACGCCACATCGTGACGCAGGCACCGTGAAGGCGGAGCTTAGCCCCGAGTGTTCGAAGGAAGAGTTGAGGGCAGTTGAGGGTGAAAGGTGGAGCGGAGGAGGATCGTACTTTTTAGTACTTGTAGCTCCGTTAATAATGGGAGTTACGATTGAACTCTTGTGCCAATAATTTGCCCCAGTAGTAGTCTAATCAAGAACGCAACGTTAAAAAAACTGTTTCAGGGACATTTTAAGACGCTACGCACCTAAAAGGAATGCTATCAAACGCACTTGACTTGTCTGGAAAAAGCCCAAGACGTATAAACCACCGCCATCCCTAGATATGTGGGTGTAGAAGAGAGCGCGTATCTCAACTATGGTGGGGCGCTTACCCCTAAAAAGCGCTCTTCGCGCCATCTCGTAGCTACGATACAGAACACGCTGAAATGCCCTCAAAATAATCGTACCACCCTCAGTAGAAGGTGTAATCTAAATAGCTCGCTGCGAGAATGCTCACATCCGGACGCAATGTGGACGAGCCATCCATTGTCGCCAGCTGAGGAGCGAGGAATTGCACGTTTGAATCGACCCTTCGGAAAACGTTCTTCTGAATGAAGTTTCAATGTGGTATATACATCTCCATACATACGTGACAACAACGGTGACAGTAAAATCCCGCCGAGAGGGTCCGCTTAGTTGCTATCGCAATCAAACAGCGTGCTCGGCCCCATGGGCTTTCATATCCGTGACTACAGCAGACTAGCCGGCTTTCCAGGTGATGTCTAAGCGAGTTATTTGACGTTTCAGACAGTCAACGACCAGTCATAGCAGTGTTTTACTGATTTAGTAAAAAAAAATAAGTGAAACAGTGATAATAAAGAAAGAACACGCGAAAGCCAGAGTTATTCAATTATATGAGTTGCGAAACTCCCCCTAGGCTCCATGTATCAAAATCTGGACACGTTATTCTCCTTCTCTCCTCCCGGCCGAAAGTGAAGAGATTATCAGGCTGACTATCATTAAAAGTCAAGGCTGACAAACAAGTGCTTCGTATTTGTACTATACGCAACGCTGCAGCTCAGACTGCCCATCTCTGGTGCTTTTTATTGTTTCATTGCTGTTGATTCCATGGGGCTGTGGCTACAAAGAAACATCCCAGTCAGTTCCGAGGCTAATGGTTATCACCATTCGGCAGGCACGTAGCCAATGGGTGGCAGACTGGGCACGTGCCACCCCCCCCCCCCTCGCCATGGCTTAGAGAGCTAAAAATGGCCATTTTAAGAAGGTGCCCCTCCCGAAATGAAGCTGGCGTCCCTTACCCCCCCCCCCCCCTCCGAAAAATTTCTGGCTACGCGCCTTCCATTCAGTGGGCAGTAGGTAGATGAGCCTTGTTGCTTGCCCTCTGCGTTGATGACACACGCACAGGCGGAAATCACTACGACCACAATTGATATGGCTTCCGGGTTGTGTGGCTGGACGCGCTTCTTGCCCGCTATGCGTCGTATGTGTTGAGCTCGAAACAAAAGGCTTTTTGTAGTTTTTGAGAATTACACGCTGAATAGGACTTCGCGAAAAGCTAGAATTTCCTGTTGCTGGTATATATATATATATATATATATATATATATATATATATATATATATATATATATATATATATATATATATACAGTAAGGAAAAGAAGTGAATACCTAAGGGCTCGTTTTTTTCGTGTTTTAACACAAAATAATGAGATATAACAGACAGTAATGACAAGGAAAGTACAGGGGAAGTTATTAGAACCAATGGAATGTAAATAGGAAGAAAGAAAAGTGGATAAAAAATAGCCAGCCGTGAGCAGGAATCGAACCTATGACCTTCGAATAACGCGTTCGATGCTATATATATATATATATATATATATATATATATATATATATATATATATATATATATATATATATATATATATATATATATATACTTAATCGCCTTTCAGAGCTTTTTCTCCGACCTGCATAGCTCGGGGGGTCGCGTATTGTGCACCGGTATGAATACATTGGGACCGATTATGCAAACTCCGCTTTCTCCGACGACCCCATTCTATGTTCACTTTTAACCAGCTCTATATTATTCCCTCTTCTAGTATTTTGTTTTTCTTCGCGTATTTTTACAGACTGTGTTTTCACAGCGCGGTTTTCTCTTCGGCTTCCTTGCTTGGCATTCTGCGCTTGCTCTCCCGGTTGCATTTCTAACTTCTTTGTGCATTTTTCTCAAAAACGAAGAAATCATATAAAGTAATGGAAAGCAGGGAGTTCAAGAAAAAGGAAATCAGTAAAAGAAAAGGAAAACAACGATGGAGCTCGTTCCGCCTTGTATGCACCCTCACAAGTGACGATCATTATTCTGTGCTTCGCAGTAACCGCCGCAAATTCGGCTACGCCGTTTCCACTTTCTTTCGGCGACGACCACCTCAAAATTGGCATTTATTCTTCTTTGTTCGTCACCGGTACAAATCTCCTTGCAGTCTTCACAAACCTGGCTGAAAACAAACGCCCACTCGGAGTTTTTAAAGGCAAGAACAATGCATTGCTTGATGTCCTTGCGACGAGATTTCCGATTCGGAGACATTATATCTGCTACTCTCGCTCCAAACTATTCCCTCGCGTCACGCATCACAGTGCGTTAACATTTTTTTTTCACTTGTGGGCGTATTTGACTTCTAGTTTGTTCTTGTTTATTTTTTTGCTGGCTTTGTCCTGGAAAGTTTGTCGACGAAGACGCTGTCTGAAACAACATCGACTCATACAGGCAAGCAGTAGCGTAAAGGAACAAGGCCACGATTCAGCGGGCGGGCCAAGTGCGAAAGTTCGCTGCATAGCTGCATGATTTTGACGGTGGGTGTCGCCGTCACTCGGCACATAATCCCCGCATCTGTATGCGTCTCGTCTCTTTCCTTCTGACCTCATCCGCTGTCGAGTGCGCTCTCTCATCGAGCAAAGATGACGACGACGCAGAGGGACGTGCGTGTTTTCATAGTGTTTTTAAATTGCCACCAAAAACGCGAGGTCTTGTTGCTGTTATCAATATTTTTTTCTCCTCGCTTTTGACGGCGCTAGTTTGCCAGCAAGAGCGCGATTTTTGCATGTGACTGCGTTGAAAAAAGAAGCGAACGTAAAGGCGTTCGCACACGTAAAAAAAAGAAAAAGAACACTCGATGTCAAGAGACTCTGCGTTCAATCCCCTTTCTTGGTTGTCATGTTGTAGCTTCAACGAAAGGTTGGGCACCATCACGCAGCGCTGCAAACGTGATGGAGCCAATCGTGAAAGCGCTTTTACTTGTTTCATTTTCGGTTGCGTGTTTAGGGGAACTGAAGAGAAAGCCTTGGTGACCTTCATTGTCGCCAGTTTGTGCAATCAGAAGTGCTTTGTTGTTGTCGAACATTGGGACATTGTTCGTTTTCAGTAAGGTTGACGGCCACAGAGAGAGATTACACGGGATTCTGCATGTCTGTACTCATAGGGAAGAGAAAGAAAGGATAGATATAGTAACAATGCATCATGAGGTTGTGTCTGGTTTTCCCACTCTGTTACGTTGTGTGAAGAAGAAGTGGCATAATAAAATGGAAATCGCAAATGAAGAGATGAACAAGTGATGCTTGCAAGCAAATTTATTATTCACTACGATATCAAAGGTGGCTGCCGAGATCAGTCATCTTCAGAAAGCGTGGAACAGGTTTGATGGCCAGTGGCATGGATGCGAAGTCGCGACTAAAGTTCAAACGCAGGTGCGAGGAGGGATTATTTAAACACAGCATACGTGCTTTTTGCCTGTATGACTCTTGTAGACTGCCCGTGATTTTTAACGTAGGTACGTATTTTTTTTTAATTTTAGATCAGCATTTTTTATTTGTTAGCGTTAGTTTTCTCTTTATTGTTATGTCGGTAGTTCGTCCAAAGTGTAGTGAGCTCATGTGTAAACTATTCATTCAGTCTTCTTTACTCATTATTAAAAAAGCTGCATCTATTACGTTCACCATATTAAACAACAAAGCGCTGGCTTACGGTTGCCGCCATTGGTGAACATGGTGCCAAATCGGCTACGTTTGAGCCCCACTTTGCCACGAAAAGCTGAGGTAGATCCCATGGCTACTTTTCGGCTACAATGAACTTCTGTATGGTGTATTTAGATGCACACATTTCTCATTATATGCCCGTAAAAAATTAAAAAAAACTTAAAGACCAGCCACTGTTCTGAACATTTCTTTTTGCCACGTAAATCTTCACCAAAGCACCTAAACACAAAATAAATGTCAGCACCAAACTCGAGCTGGTATAATACTGTGGTAAATTTAATAATCACTTTTGGAGTGCGGATTTAACGAAAAGCTGCCTAAACATTAACGTTCCCAATGACTTGCTGGTGAGAATGCTGCAAACTCGCCCTGTATCTGGGAAGAACTATACACTGCACAAATATATCAGACGCACTTAACCTATACTAACTTAGTATGAGAGACGCCATAGTCGAGGGTTCAGGAATTTTCAATCAACTTGGATTTTTTGACGGGCACCCAAATCATGGTGCACGGGCCTACAGCATTATCGCCTCCATCGGTAATGATATGTGAATGTTCGCAGCACTCTATATGGGCGTAAAAAAAATCTCCCGCGGTCGCATCAGCTTGCCGATGGATCGGCCGAGGGGGCCTTTAAATGAATTCTATCCGTTACCAATGTAGCCGCCTGTCAGCCAGAGACCGCGCAGGCAAGCGATGTCATAAAGAGCGTTTTCATAAGACACAACGGCGTGCCCTTCCCGCTGTAGGAACGTGAGATTGCACGATAGCGCAAGCCGTGAATTGAAGAAACGATCATCATCCATATCATCGGTGCGGTGCACACTCAAAAAGCCGTTCCGCATCCTCCGTACAGCCTCCTACCCTCCTCGTTCTCTTTCAGGACAACCGCGTGTAAGTAACAAATCCCAACTTTGCAGCGGACGAAAGAAGCAAACAACTCATACAACACACACATGTCTTCATGTGAAGAGATGCTTGTCTGTTATTCCTCCGGAAATATATTTATTTATCTGCTTGTTTCTCTCTTTCGTCTCGTAGCTTGTTTCGTAGGCTCGGGATACAGCTTTCGGAATCTTGCATGCTCTCAGACACACTTGACATCACAGCTTTTGAGAACTTGTACGCACCAAGGCTGTGCAAGATGCTCTGCTCGCGAGCACACACAGCCCATTTTACCCGCTCGAAGTGAAATGTGGTGGCAGCGTTTGACAATGATGGAGCTGTTCCTAAAGCCGAGGTTTCAGCCTGAATAACAACACAAACGAGAAAGAACAGTTGCCCCTCAAATGCAGTACCGGCTCACACCACCGTACACACTACAGTTGAGCTGGATGTGTACCGCTTCTTCGTCGATGAGCTTCATTCCATCATAATTTCATTCCTTCATTCCATCATAGCTTCATTTCATCTACATTCCATCATAATTTCTCTGTTTCGACTGCTTTATAGTTTATAGAGTGCAATGTCTCACAGTTATAATGAAATTTACGCGCTTCATTTTGGGTAGATTTTAAGCGTCAGTGTATCGTGCTCACCACACTTTGCTTCTAGAAAAAAAAAGCGAGCAATAAAAGAAAACACCAATGTTCGCGAACAAGTAAAAGTGGAGGTGGTTTTTCCGTGTAGGTGGGCTTTGCTTTGGTTAGTCCGGTTTCCGTCACTTTAAAGTCTCTATTCAGTGGAGAACTGTGACCTATTGAAACGTCCGGCCCTTTTCATTGTGAACAAAAGAAATTGGTAGGCCAAAACCACCATATGATTATGAGAGACGCCGTAGTGGAGGGCTCCGGAAATTTTGACCACCCGAGGTTCTTTAACGTGCACCCAAATCTGAGCACACGGGCCTACAACATTTCTGCCTCCATCTAAAATGCAGCCACCGCAGCCAGGATTTGATCCCGCGACCTGAGCGTTCATACTTCTGCAATGGTCAATTATAAAGCAATTATTGCGCATATCTGGGAAATCATAACAACAAGTCAATATTCTGTGTATGTGTATTTTACTAGAAAAGGCATACATAAGTAATTCTAAGGACCGTAGCGTTTATCACGCTGCGCTGACCATGCAACGCTTGCACGAAAAGTCAAGTGTTTCCAATGCTTTGCTAAGACGACACGGTGGCGGCATCTACCCGTCGCCTTGCGTTCTACACCTTATCGCTTCCAAGACGGGCGCGCCCACCGCGTCCTTTGTTTTCGAAGGTAACTGCCAGATAGCGCACATGTCTCACGTGTGACGTGACTTGATGCGCTCGTTCGGCTCCGCTGCACGCTCGAGGCACTCTTACGCAATGCCTCCAGAATACCATTCACCGATTTTATTGCGCAAAACATTAACTAAACGTTTTGTTTACTCTCTCCAGACGCAAGACTATCGTCTTTCAACGACATTTGCAGTGTAACATGTAGATACGAGGTCACTTTTTTGCTTCTTTGTTTGTATTGAGGAGGGATGAGTATGATGGGAAATCAGCCACCTTTAATGTGTGTTCACGCATGCGTTTTTATGTGTGAGTGCATGCATTTATCGAAAATCTTGAGAAGTATTTTGGGAAGGGCTTGAAACCCGAACCACGTCAACTTTCGCCTCGCTGCGTCAATGTCGGAGGAGTTAGAGGATAATTTCACTTCCGGGAGCACCAAGAGCCTTTCTGTCAATTTGCCGTATAAAACGAGTGGGGAGCAATATGGCCGCGTGAAAGGCTGTTTTTTTATATATTTTACTCGCCACCACACGTATAATAGAAAAAAGGGCTACTGGAGAAAAGAAGACATTTTCGCGTATGAGTGAAAAGCCAACATGTGAAGTGCAGCGAGATGCTCAAGAGAACATATTATCTAGAAAGCGCATTCCTGTCGAATACAAGGTTATAGATGTGTCAATGACACAATTCTTTGATAGAAAATGTTTCGAACAAGTCTACAGCAGTTTAATTGCTGGTTGTGCCGAGAATCCGCACTTCCGCAAAAGAAGGTTCCCATTCACAGGTGTTACAATGCGCGGGAAGATGCGCATAGACTTTCTTATACCTCTTCATTAATGCAACGTCCCGTATGTCCTATGTAGGAATTGCTGCACCTTAGGGGTATCTCATGTACCACGCCTTTTGCACAGCACCTAAAATGTGTTTGTGCTGCTTCTGGCAGCCCCGAGGCTCATCGCGTGAGATATGTTGGATTGAGCACACTCGCCAATTGAGACAATTCAGCCGATTGTGTCAGTGACACATCTGTCACTTAGTATTTGGCAGAAATGTCTTTTCTCAATAATACGCTGCCTTGACTATGTCACCACATGTCACATGTTGGCTGTTCACACATGCGTGGAAATGTCTTCGTTTTCAGTGTACGTTTTTCAGGTTGTCATCAAACACTCGGTAGTTCGGTGCTTCACTTTCTTCTCTTTTGCCCCCCGTTTTCACTAGATGCACTTTGAACTAGAGCCAAGTGTACTAACGCAATGTAAGGACCGATTCGCCCAAAACAAAGTCCATTTGGTATAAGGAACTCCGCATTATAGGAGATTCTTAGATGAAGTCATTTGAATCCATGACAACAGTGTGTCTACCAACCCAACGGCAAAGGTGAAGCACGACAGGCATTGTACGTGGTGTACTCTGAAGGTAATATTTCATGGTATATGTACTCAAAGAAAATATAGTGCAATACACTATAACAAGAAGCTTCGAAGAAAAGCATTTCAAGGAAACATGTCAAGTGGTCAAATCAACCATACGTAATTAAAATTTACCTTTCATCGGAATCTTGTATGGAACACCACTACATTTAAATTAACATCTGAAATTAATAAATGTACAAACAAATTGCTAAGTTCTTACCTGCGTAGTTGCAGTGGCAGGTCTACTATGCGCTTGCGTATTCAAATTAAGTGTATGTCTGCATGCAGAACCAATAATATTACTTACTATTAGAAGTTATTATTACGCCAGACGAAAGCTTTGCGGTGCATTTATAGTTACCACAGAAGACCAATAGCTTGTCTACTGTGCCTTTGTTTCATATTTATCATTTAGTCATGTCGAGTGAGCTCTCTGTTTTCCGTGTGCTGTAACACATTGAAACTCATGAATGAGACACTCAAAACAACCCAAAATTGAATGATACATGGTATCTTCAAAAAGAATTACTTCAGGTCGTTCATATCTTTTCTAACTACAGTGAGAAAAGTAAATTTCCAAGTAGGTACGTTTAATAATACAAATCTCGACAAGCGTCAATTTTATGTTTAATTGAAATACTTTAAACAGAAAGTAGGAGTATGTTTTAATCACTGTCTGTTTTCTGTGCAAACTTGTTCTTATCATTATTGAAAGTTTATAATCTGTTTTTCGTAGTATAAGAGTGTTCAGTTCATGTTATACTTTATTCTTGTTTTTAAGTACGCTTTACAATGTCAAAATCTGAAGGAGAACATAGGCCTTTGTGAACCTTTACCATGGCTTCCTCTTTCGTACAGAAAGGAAATAAACTGTATAACACTACACTTCAATCTCACACAGATATTCCAAAATTAAATCTCGCACTAAGTTTCCCACAACAATAGAAATGACACCACACAGATATTTTAATAGTTAGAATACCACCAGTGCGTAAAATATTCTGCCAGAAAGAATAGTAACCTTAGAAAAACAGCGAGAATGGCTCATTAAGCTCGACTTTATGCCAATTACGTTCCTACCATTTCATTTCACCCACGGTATATTCGACGTCCTCGCGTAGTGCTCCTTTTGCTTCCGACTTTAATAAAGAAACGACCACGGTGTCGTCAGGTGTATATCCCGGTACAGCCGACAGCCATGGTGCACCTCATATCACTCATCGCACGTCTGCGCACGCCAGAGTAGGCAGCGAGAATGGGCCTTGCACTGTGCAATCAGCACGGCTAGCCAAAGACGCGTCCGTGGTTTCTCTTAATTGCCTCTCGTCCGGTGATCGTTTAAACGCGTACGGACTGAAACGAACAAAGTACTAGACGTACAGTCTCTGCTGATAAAAATAAAAAAAATCAAAAATAAAACAGCCTAGGCACCTTCGATGGTAATTTGGAAATCTCTAGGGTGCCAGCGGCAATTACGCTTTCACCACTGGCCGACAGCTTGTTCAGCGCTCCTTTGGGAGTATCACGATGGTCTTCATCTTAAAATCACTATTCCAGACGTCGTCCGCATTCGTGTCACGTTCTTCTGACACGAACGACTGTCGTTCCAGACTTTGTCACTGAGCTCTTATGCGGTGTTCATTCTTGTTCCGCGGAGTATACAAGAAAAAGAAGTTGCGTGGCTGTCTTCTTCTCCCAGCTCAATCCTGCCGCGGGTCCACTCGCCATACTCTTACATCAGGCTTAAGAACCTCCTGGGCAGCTGTGACCTGTCGAACGACCCGTCGGTTGCAGCACGTTATATCGCAGTAGCAGACGCGGATCAGAGTGTGCGTATAGAAGTGCAGCGTTTCGATGCGTAATGACGCAAAGCGACTTATATGATGCGCGCTGTGACCGCTCACTACCGTGCCTGATAGGCAAGGGATAATACAACTGAACGCAGGAGTGCAGCGGATGGGCTCCCAGGACTGCGATTCGGAACCATTGCACAAGCACCGATTATGACTCCGACAGCAGGAATGCGCTCCAATTTTCACGGTCCATTACGCAACGCCCAGTGGAGGTCACCGGCCGTCTACCCAGCATATATATATATATATATATATATATATTATATATATATATATATATATATATATATATATATATATATATATATATATATATATATATATATATATATATATATATATTTATATATATATATATATATATATATATATATATATATATATATATATATATTGACGAAGGCCGGTCCCCGGCCGTAACGTTGGCAATAAAGCATCGTCTTTCGTTTGCTCGTTCGCTTCTTCTGGTGACATAATATATATAATATATATATATATATATATATATATATATATATATATATATATATAATATATATATATATATATATATATATATATATATATATATATATATATTAAGCCTGCCGACATCAAGCCTGCCTAAGAGTAGTTTAGAACTGTGTTCTAAGCACCAGCATGGCTCAGTGGTAGAATGCTGGGCTGGCGCGCACCACACCCTGGTTCGAATGCCGTTGTGTGATTGGTGTTTTTTATTACTGAGCTTTTTCCTTATTTATTGCGATACTTCTTACAGACACCAGCGGCAGAGGACAACTACGGCGCCACGCGTGACCCGTGTTCCGATCTCATAACAGCTTTCGCTGTAAAAGAAGTGAATAATTACCGCACAGCCGGCTGTTGCGCCCAGCGGCTTTACAACATTTGCCTGCGAGAAATATCACAATATATGTTATTCAGCAGTTACTACTATCTTATTTACTATAAGGTATATACTGACGCCCCACCGAAAGAAACCAGTGTAAACTCTGATGTCTTTCGGTAGGCTTTGATTGCCGGAAGTTGAAAACTTTGGCCTCAAGGTACAATATGGCCTCGATCTTTGGCCTCGATTTTTCGGCCCCAATTTCTCGCAGTTAAAAAAAAGGATCAAAGTATAATACGGCTTTGCCGATGTCCATTGTTGCTAAAAAGTAACACGAAATACAACACTACTTTATTTGCCCGCATCACAATCTGCAAAGAGTTTTCACTGTAGATTGATTTCATAACCTGCCAAGCATGGTAATTTTGTCTGTAGAGGCTGCGTCTAAAGACCCGACGAAAGCGATTGAGGTAACTACTAGTGGCATCCAAGACAGTTGTATCAGTTGAGCAGTGGGGTTTGGTAGCTTGACAAAATGGGGCAAAGGAATAGGTTATAGTTTTACGTCAAGTTTGGTTAGCTACAGGGCTGTTCTCTAACTGTAA
Source organism: Rhipicephalus annulatus (assembly GCA_013436015.1). NCBI lineage: Eukaryota > Metazoa > Arthropoda > Arachnida > Ixodida > Ixodidae > Rhipicephalus > Rhipicephalus annulatus. Next base: position 43,698 of record WOVY01001016.1, on the reverse strand, counting down.
ATCACTGCGAAAGCTGAATAAAGGTGAGGTCAGAATGACATGACGCTAGTGATTATGCTAACCTGTATTATAGTTTTTACGTGCATCCTCAGCAAAATACATCATAAATGGAGGGTAATGACTGTTCGAAAGACCTTTCTGCGTTTTCATGTGTTAGCAGTTCCCTCATTTATTCCGCAGAGTCAAGCCATCTTGGGAAGAAGTTTCACTCTTGTGAAAATGTACAATCATATTAGTGGAATGTCGCGTAGCTTCCCTATACTCCAGTAAAATGATTTTTGACAGATATGAAAAGTAATGATTTTCTCACACCCACTTCTCTATGCTGCGAATGAGTGTGAGCAAGCTTTGACAGGTCTGCTGTTAAAGGTAGATAGGCGGTGGCTTTTTTTTTATGTCCGACATAAACGTGTACTTTGAAACAACCCCGTTATACAACGTACTGTCAAGCGTTTGAATGCGGCAAAAGCGCACAGAAAATAAAGCAGCTATATAGACGAAATGTAAACAAAACAATAACTAACAGCAAGGTTCGGGATAGGGTGGGGGAAACTATGAACACCGATTGCCCTCGGGGGCTTCAGCTCTGGGTATGTTTCAGAACTGGTGCTTCCCTCGCGCTACTTTGATTGATAGACGAAAAAAGCAATCTGAGCGCCAGCAATCAATCAAAGCTCGGTTTCGTATCCGCCACCTTCAATATTTTGCCAGTGCGCTAAAAGAAATGTTCTTTTGCAATGCACCTTGACAAAAAGTTCAGCTTCACCAGGATGCTGTCTAGCACTCTTATTATTTGATTTTGTGTACGGGTTTAAAAAAGCCGTTAAATGCATTGTTACCAGGGTCTCTGCGTAAAAAAGTACACAGCTAGCCATACGACTATGCATGTCTGCTTTATAAATTTTTTTAAGAGAAAGAGAGTAAGAAAAAAGACTGCACTAGCGAAATGGCGCGTGGCAAGATGAGATGCTCAAGCAGCTTGCATATACTGATACTTGTAAAGCACGACATTGAGTAGGGTCAAATATAGCGACGATCAAATATTGTCATTTTTTGTAGTTTGTTGTGGACTGAAGTGTCAGCTTATGTGTGTCGTCACGTCACCACAATCTCGCGCTAAGGCACCGAGTTACTGAAGGCAAGGTTTGACGGAAGTCCGTCCGATCGCGAAGTGACATGATAGAATAAAAAGGACACTGACCTTGAAAAACAGCATGAAAGAGGCGTGATTGTGATCAAGGCTCCCGTCAGGGGATCGGAAGTGTCTTTTTCGCACTCTTTTTCGTGGTCGGTGTCCCTTTATTCTGTCAAGGATTCGAGTTATACCACAGGACGAATGTGTTAAACTTGACATGATTTTTGTACTCGGACGTCGATTAGACCCTTTCATGGGCTTTAATTATTTTTTTGTTAAATATGTACGCAAGAAGGTTGCTGCGCTTAATACTTCAGTAATTGAATGATTTGTGGGGTTTAACGTCTCAAAACCACCATATAATTATTAGAAACGCCGCAGTGGGGGGCTACGGATATTTCGACCACATGGGGTTCTTTAACGTGCACCGAAATCTGAACACACTGGCCTACAACATTTCCGCCTCCATCGGAAATGCAGCCGCAGCAGACGGGATTCGATCCCGCGACCTCCGGGTCAGCAGCCGAGTACCTTAGACACTAGACCAAGGTGGTGGGGCGAATGCGCTTAATACTTCATTAACACATGTTGAAGGGTGTGAAACATACTGCTGGTATAAACCCGCGTAAAGTAGCAAAGTTTGACCACAGCATTCACAAGATCTCGTGTGCACGTCACAAGACACAGAGTTAATAGCTCTGATTGACTCCACTTTTTCTCCTCAACAGCACCTCTTTCCTCCCGCACTAGAAAAATTTTAGACCTCTATGTCTAACGCATAGTGCATTAGGTGCGCATGTTTATAGTCTTTAGACTACATTGTAGTGCAGTATATCGTGCCTTTCCCTTAATTCAAACAACAAGTGCTGCTCAGAATTTTATGAGAAACATATAAAACGCTATCACGTAGATTTAGAAATGAGATGTAAAACATGGTGTAAAGGCTTTTAGGTTATGGTGTTCAGCAAACCAAGAGAAACGTTTCGCCCAAAGGCTCCATAACACATGCCTGTCAATATACCAATGTTCTTTTGCTGGCCATCATGCTTGTATGGGAATTTCTGGGGCTCTCAAACAATGGCAAGTATACACCTAAGAACTCATTTATGCATTTTAATAGCGAGAATGTTCTTTGCCCTGCCGCGGTGGTCTAGTGGCTAAGGTACTCGTCTGCTTACCCGCAGGTCGCGCATCAAATCCTGACTGCGGCGGCTGCATTTCCGATCGAGGCGGAAATGTTGTAGGCTTGTGTGCTCATAATTGTGTGCACGTTAAAGAACCCCAGGTGGTAGAAATTTCCGGAGCCCTTCACTACGACGTCTCTCATAATCATATGGTGGTTTTGGGACGTTAAACTTCAAATATCGATCAATAGCGAGAATGTTTAGCAAATAATTCCTTCTTCACCCCTCACTAAAACTATCTTGATCATAAACGGCCATGTGCCACGATAAGTCATTAAATCTCACTACTCGTCAGAGGTCCATAAAAAGTGAAGGCGACCGTTACTTGAACAAACAGGTATGTGGCAAAGAAGTTAGTGTGGTTTAGCAGAAATCATAATCATAAACGGATATGTGCGACTGAAGTTGGGCGAGAAAGGAGAGATGGAGCAGGAAAGAAGGAAATGAAGGGATGTTAATCAGTCTAGAAGTACTGGCAATGAGCCAATCCCACTAATCACCACCGGTCCACTAAAATGAAAAAGGCAACAGTTAGCCCCACAAATGGCTTCGAAACGACGGCGGCAAGCTCAAGACCCCAGCTACGTAAAACGGGAGAATACTAGGAAACTGGAAAGGCAACGACGGCTGCGAGAAGATTCCGAAACTATAGACGACTAGAAAAACGACGTGCCCGTGCCGTGTCTGTGAAGGCCTATGCCTAAATTGGAACCTCTCTGAGCTGACAATCAAAGCACCAACAAGCTAGCGTCCCCTAGCTAAAACCCATCAACAATCTATAGAAGGAACCCAGCAACAGCACGCATCCCCTATTCTAAGGCCTAGAAGCAGCCTAGAAGCACGTGTTGCTGGGCAAGTGTGTACTTGCTAACAGACATGTTAGCAAGTACTTCTGTCTTTTCTGGTAGCGCTTAAGCTACAAAAATGTCTGTTAACTTAGACGCTACAAGATGTCTTCAGAATTATCCATTCATATTTAAAGGCATACGTGGTTCATTGCATACGTGGCTCATGATGACAAACTGAAGCCACGACTTTTTTTTTAATATTGTGACTTCAGTTTGGTTTGTCCACTCGATTGAACTCTCACCAGTAATGCATACTTTCCTGTAGCACTATCATCTCATTCTTACTAGTCACGTCAAATAGATGTTCCGCAAACCTATCAGAAAGAAGAAACTTTTATTCAGCCGGATACTAAGGTACTGGTCATCTTGCCCCACTTGACGGCCAACAGATCAGGCCCACGGGCAATCTCGTATGTGTGCTTGGGAATGTGGTATATTATGTCCGAGTCCGTTGTTGCCCATCGACATGTCCCAGTTGTTGTCTAGAAGCAGGATTTCGACTAAATGATAATTGTCTTTCGAAATATTCAGACACATATCAGCTGGTGCCATAGAGGCAACGCCAAAACATTTCTTCCAACCACACACCGAATACTGAACTAGCCCATCAAACACTTCCTCCAAGAAACACGCATAGCACCCACAAGAGCGTCTAACATGTATACTTTGGACCAAGCATATCTGAAAAAAAGGGTTGCTTTGTGTTTTACCTTACGTACATTTTTGTGAGTGCTACACAGTCTGAAGTATAAACTCATGACAAATAGCTCAGTATTCTATTCTAAGCAAACCTCGCATTCCTATATCTTTCTATCTGCTAAAAACAGGACTAAGTAATACGAAGCGAAATGCATGACGTGGAATCAGAGGCTCTCAAGGATTGGTTGTTGGCCAAACCTGCCACGCGATGCCTCCCGCCACAGCAACGTGGGGACTATATATACCACCATCATACCTATGCTTCCATGACCACCGGCTATATATGGTAAGAGTACGTAACCTTTCAATAACAAGGAACGGTTCGTACAGAATAAACCGTAAGCACAAATGAAACAATGCTATCTATGTACGCAGTGTTCGATACCACGTTCTAAACACAAACAAGCGAGACCACCTTGGTGATTAGAGAGATTCTTATCTTATGAAAGAGCGTGACTTCTTGATCAGACACCTCGCGCGTGAAGACGGTGCCACCTAATGAGCCCGCCGTCATGTCGCGAAGCTTAAAGTGGCACGTGACAAAAGACAAATTGACACGTAAGAAATCGACTTCGATGAAGGAGTATAAATTGTTTCATATAATCGATCATGTGGAGTTTAATGTCGCGAAACTGCCATATGATTGAGACACGCCGTAGTTGAGGGCTCCAGAAATTTCGACCACCTGGGTTCTTTAGCATGAACCGGAATCTGAGCACACGGGCCTACAGCAGCCGCCACAGCCGGGATTCAATCACACGACCTGCGGGTCAGCAGCCGAGTACCTCAACCACTAAACCACCGCGGTGGGTTATGTCGTAACATAGAAGAGCGCGACTTTTGTTCCAATGCTTCTGCCCATTTGCAGTGAAGAAAAGGAGGAACGAAGATCGCAAGGCACAGATCTCGTGCAAATCAACATCTCATCACTAACGGTGTTCAGTGCACTATTGAGCGTAGGGAAGATACACTAGCAAGCGGGAAAAATACGCAAGGGTACGTGCTAGCAAGGGTACGTGCTGTGTTTGTTTTACAGGGCGTGTTTGATTTGTTACGCAGCCATTCCGGTCATGACATGAACCTCCCGCTGCGCAGATTCAGGAGACAGCGCTTCGTAAACGCAGTAGACGCACGCTACCGGTGCTTCTGCTTTTCGGAGTGGCTGTAAATCAGGCTAAGCTGCGGCTCTTCCGGAAGAAGGCCGCGTCATTGCCGCCTTCTTGCAGGAACTAACGGCCCAGAGACGTGATGTGGACTTTTGATCGTGGCTTCAAAGGCGCAACGGCAGACAGGAGACGACGGCAAAAGAAAGACAATGAAGAGTTGAAAAAGGATCCTGCTAAGAACCGCGTTCCCCAAATGGTTGGAAATGCCGTGACGCTGGGCAACATTTCATTCTTAATGGAGCTAACGCAGTGACTTCACATTGCCGCGCAAGTAAGCGAAGTAAAAGGACATGGGACGAGGTGAGGATGTGAGGGACAGCTTGGGATTTTCGGCGCTATATAAACACTAAGACAAATTTGTACAAGGAACTCAAAGCCACCATATACGTCTCTCTAATGAAACTGTAATATCCTCATTTATGTTCTCGTTACACTGCCATGATATTTTTCGAAGCTTAAAACAGCTAAACAACTAAAAAAGAAGACAATAAGCCAGTGGGGCTATCTGTGTTACATACTTGAAGATAAAACCAGTGTGAGCAGACAAACATGACTGGGAAACAGAAAGAATGAACAAGGACAGACGCAAATTCATTCTTTTGGTGCTTGTTTATTCTGTGTCCCGGTGGTGTTTATTTGAACACAGCAGTTTTACCTTCAAGTGCAAACCAACTCACTATAGAAGCTACAAGTTGTACTTAACTGTGTGTGATAGGCCGGTATTCTTGAAAAACGCTTGCGCGCACTTTACGACACCACACACAAAACCTCAGTGCAGTTATTCGAACAAAAAAAAAGTTGGAGATAGCTAGAAGATACTGCTAAAGTGATGCTGCCAATCGTATTGTATGTCAAGCGGTAAAGGGCGAAAGATAAAAAAAATTGTATTGCAGAAAAATCACCGTTTTAAAATTAAATATATGGTATAGTCATCTACCTACGACTTTCTTCCGCAAGCGACTTTTTCCGCCTCGGTTTATCAGTGGCGAGGGTGCTCGGCTGCGGACCCGAAGGTTGTGGGGTCGATCAGGGCTACCGCGGTCACATTTCGATGGATTGATATATCGATATGTGGGGTTTAACGTCCCCAAACCGCCATACGATTATAAGAGACGCCGTAGTGGAGGGATTCGGAAGTTTCCACCACCTGGGGTTCTTAACCGTTCACCCAGATCTGAGCACACGGGCCTACAGCATTTCAGCCTCCATCGGGTCAGCAGCGGAATATGTTAGCCACTATGTAGAACACCACGGCGGGGCCATTTCGATGGAGGTGGAATAGTAGAGTGCCACGTACTGTGCCATGTCAGTGCCAGTTAAAGAACCCTAGATGGTCGAAATTGCCGGCACTCTCCACTAGCGCCTCTCTTACAATCACATCTTGGTTTTGGGACGCAAAACACCTGATATTATTATTATTATTATTATTATTATTATCTAGAGAATTTGTCCCTTCCGGAACTCCCCCCCCCCCGGTGGAATAAAGCTGGCTCGTCTAGCTTTACGTCACACTTAGAAGTGTGGCAGCCTCGACTAGTTGGTATGACATGATGATAGTTATAGCACGAGAACAGAACGACGACAAAGAAACAAGAAGGAAGCGCTCGTGTCCCTTTTGTTTCTTTGTCGTCTTTCTGTTCTCGCGGTATAACTTTCGGTACGCCACAGAACATAATTTTATAGTTGCTACACACAGCTCCAAGTACCGATGCAAGCGCACATCAATTTTTATATTGCTGTAATGAAAGCATTATTACATGCATATTATATCAATTCAAACACTACCGAAACGGGCGTAGTGTAGTCCAATGATTAAATACCCTAAGGAACAAAACAACTGGGCTAATGTGGAGGTGTAGAAAAGGGTAGAAAGCACGTTAATTGTTTGCTGACAATTTATTTGAGTGTTGCTAAAACATTGATTGACCTACATAAAGTTAAGGAAAATGAGACATCCTTTATTGCTTCGATGTTCTGTCAAGCGGTAACCTGAATCAAAGAAGCAAACTATGAAAACAACTAATTCAAACAAACATACCAGAAATTCTTTCCTAATAGTGGATTATAATACCTAACGAAAACCTTTTTCGCCGTAGAATTACTTCGGTGAAGGTTTCCTGCAGAAGGCAACCTCATGACATAAAGTACGTTTTCCAACTTTGCGGTTTCCGGGCCACAATTACGTTTCCAAATGTATGGGCATCGTCCCCGTCAATAGATCGCTTTACATTCACAAGAGGACAATGCTTGCAAGAAGCCGTGAACAAGTATAGAGCCCAAAGCTGTGATGCTGCTATGCTGGAGCACTCTCACGCACGCACTGTGGCACACGCTAACACAATATAAGCAGGCGTCATATTAGTAAGCCATTAAGGTTATATTCCAGGTATTAACAAGTAAATAGAAAGCGTCCGTAACACTTTGTCTGTACTAGTCACACCGATTTTGAAAAAAATGTTTATTTAAGGCCGGAATATGCCACAGGTGCAAATCCTTGTGCTTGTCGAAGCCGTAGAAGGCAGAAGTGCACCGGGTAGTATCTCAACTGAAAGGGAGTTTTTCTACTTCGGTAAGGCGGGTAGGTACGCCAAGGCGGGCGAGAGAGAGTACGGGCGTGTGTTTGCTCAATACCTCTAACAGGAGACGCCGGCGCGAAAAACACCTAAGGCCGTCGTAAGAAGCCGAGAGGGCACGAGCGATACAGGCGCAGGAGGGAAGCCACAGTAGCCTGATTTGACATTTGGTATATGTTATGTGATTCAGAAAGCGCAGGCTGAACGGATGTCAAATCCGCGAATAGGAGGGTGACCGGGAAGACACCATGAGACTCGGCCACCCGAACGCAATCGCCAGTGAAGGTGTCGTCGTCCTGTTCACTAGGAAGACGAAGGATTGTTGAACCACCGCGTAGGTGATGGTGACGACGGCTGTGTAAGGAGGCTCAACAATACACGAAGTCATGCGCGCGATGATGCCGATGTCCATTTTGCTCAAACGCCAAGGACGGGATTTATGGTGGCCCAAGGACGAGGCGGTAGGGGTGCGAGAGTGGAAGGAGACAGGAGAGCGAGTGAGGATGAAGGCGGTGGGCGAGGGAGAAAATGACTTAACATAGGAAGGGGATTAGGGGAGAGGGAGACAGGCCTGGTGATGGCAGAAACTGTACAGGAAGAGGTGAGAGGGTGGAATATGAGATGAAAAAGAGTGGATTCTAGATGCGCGCAATTGGTGATGCAGCAACAGACCGCATCAGCCCTTTCATCTGATGCAGCAGGAAAATAGCTGGCAAGAAAGTGCGGCGGCGACACATGCCGGAAACAGCGCCTCAAGAGAAAAAAACATCAGAGAAAAAAGGCACAGTCGATGCCGCCTAGAGGTAGAAATTGCAAGAAAAGAAAATTTCAGGACGAGAAATATCGCGACAGTTAAGAACGCAGTATACTACTGCTCCAGGGATTGCTTTGTTTTGTTTCGTTTTGTTTTCGTTCTGAAGACAAACGGGCTACGTCCTCCTCCACATCCAGCACGCTCGCTCTCTCGGTCTTGTACAATGACGTTCTCGCTCACCTTTCCGACTTCCCCGTCTTTCGGGTTGGTTCAGCGAAACGGGCCCATTGCACGTGGCATCTTCCTCTGGACAATAATGCACGTAATAAAACAGAAGGAAACAAAATGACCGGGAGGCATATGCAGATGCACAACGCACACAGACACACAGTAATGTGGAGGGCAAGAACATGTAGAGATGAGCAAACCTTTTTCGAGAAGTGAGAGCGATCATGCAGCCCCTACAGTGCGAGTTCGGTGTTTGACCAACATGCCCACCGGAGACGCTTGTAGGCACTGAAGCGTCGGTCCGATGGGTTTACGCGTCTGCAAGTGACGTAACCCGAGCAGAGGGCTGAAATGGCTTCAGGCTGCATTACTCGATGCGCAGGCGAAGGAATGATGTCGCAATTTACTTGCCCTAATGTATGGCTAACAGAGCTAGAGCGTGTCAAGTCGTCAATATCAATATATTAGAACCGATGAGGAGCTAAGTCCATATATATCATTTTTATTCACCGGGTGCAAGCGACTGTCGTAAGAACAAGTTGGTAACCGGGAAACTAAAGGATTAAGTTCACCTTTACTCAACCAATCATCCGAAGCAAGCCAAGATCATCCGATTGCTTGAATACTGTGGTCTGTATATGGAAGTTACACCGCACAACCAAATAGTTGATGCACTTTTGATGAAAAAATAAATTTCGGACTAAATTAATTGACAGAATCCTCGCATGACTTGCTAAATAATGACAACTAAGTTGCCTTTAGGTATTGATACACACAGCAAGAAAAAAAGAAAGTACAAGGAAATATGCTAAAATGAATCGCAAATAGCTTGCTCATATATGCAACCTGTTCAGTATAACTTGAAGCACTTTGGTATAGGGAGTTTTAGAGACGAGACCTTGCTTCATCTTAACGATCATCTATACTCACACAATAATGAAGCAGCTCTATATGCCACTGACATCAACTGTAGTTCACGCTGCAAGAGAACTGATTTCTAGTAACAAAGGCCCGATTTAAACGCCTTTGTCAGTTTCACCGAGCCGACCGGAATTTTTTTCTGACTGCGAAGAGAGAGGGAGGAGGGTCTCAATACATAAATTGAGCTGGCCATTGTTAAATGACGTCATTGATGAATTGCCTGAAATTCGCGGCTTGTAATTGCTGGCAAACGCGCGAGGGGGAGACAAAAAGTTAGTTAGGTGGGCGGATGATATTAAAAAAAATCTTGCATATTCACGTAGCGAATGATGATGAGTAGGGCGAAGTGTCCATCCATCTGTCCGCCCACCCATGCGTCCGTCCATGCGTGCGTCTGTTCGTGCATTCATGTGTCCGTGCATCCTTCCGTGTTTCCGTCCATCCATCCGTTCGTCCACACACTTGTATTAAACCAATGCCATCTTGAAAATGAGACGAGAAATGGTGATGAGACAGCGCCATCTATTATACTGTTCGGGAAATAAGGCCGGTTACTACTGACACAGGACAATGTTTAGACTAAGAGGAGCTTCGTATCTGAAAGTTTGCAGGTATAAAGTGTAAGCAAAAGCGCAAGTCCGGGTTGATTGGTCGAACATGATAGAGACCTTTCCCCTGCAGTGGGCGCCGTCGGGCTTATGATGATGATCATGAAGAAGAAGATGATGATGATGATGAATGCTTTAGTCGTACCTCTGAGAACTGAAGGACCACAAGAGCTCTGCCTATGGCCACAACAATGCATGTGTCGTATCAAGCGCAGGACCTTCACAACATGTAGGATAAGGTTCAGCAGCGACGCATAAGTGTCTTAATTGCCGCTATCCCTTCATAAGCAGTAGTTTACTCAGTGGTATCTCAAGAAACAAAGAAAGCAATCACCCAGGTACTCTTGAATGTTCGTCGTCAAAATTTTTCGGGTGTTTCTGCAAACCCGTCGCCTCGAACGGTGGTGCACTTTTATGTCAGACGCCATGGCCTACAGGCCTTCGAGGCTTTATTAAAGAGCCTTTATTTTAACACGATAGCGTTAGAGAGCTCGTATCGCAGAAATCTCGCCGTCGGCGTAGGCCCCGTTGTTTGTGAGAGGAAAATCGTCTGTGCCTCTGTGAGCGAAAAAGCAAGTTAAAGAGATCGCCGCGGGAGGCCGCTACTTGTCCACGTGTGCGCACGCGATCACACTGAAAAGCCGCGCATTCGAAAAAAAAGTTCTCAAGGTCACGAGGCGCAGTAGTTTCTTTGCCCTCCTGCTACCCCTCTCTGCTTAGCTTCCGGCCCTTATGTCGGGACGAGAGAAGAGATAATGCAATTGCAGCATGCAACAAACCTTTGCAACTCCACTCGCACTGGACGGATTCCTAAAATTTTTGCGGCGTTGAGTTCGTGAGGCAATAAGCTGCTCTAGTGAATTCATTCTAGGCTTACTTGAAAAAGTGCTTCAGGGCCCCTTTAACGCGTTTTGTTCGACAGGTGTCACGACAAAAACGAGCCCATTCGGTGATGTGTAGGCGCATTTCTGAAGCCTCAGACTACGTCGAAAAAGGCCAGAATAGTGCAGCCATCGCCGATAAAAACACAGAGGAACTTTCAAATAGCTCTAAAAATAATGGAAAACTATGTACATCTAGCGGAAAACATATCATGCCTTTCCAGAGGCGGTGATCAAGCAAACAGCAAGCGCCAGATAATGTGTTGCGATCTGTGAGGCATTGTGAGACTCTTTATGGCCTCCGAGATGGCGAGCGCACAGCGTGTATTTTGGAGGCCATGCTACTCTTGCTTTAGATCAAAAACCTGTATGTACCATTCGCGCACGGGTACGATCTACTGTGTGCGTGTGCGTGCGTGTGTAAGTAACAAAACATATTAATAAGTATGCACATAACGTTTTAAGGGTGTACTAGGTGCTAGATTTTGCTATCGCGTTCAACTCTTAAAAGCGAAGCCTAAGGGTCCCCTACTTTTTTCTGTTTTTTGTTTTCTTTTCTGTACTTTTTATTTATTTATTTATTTATTTATATTTACTTCTTCCTTTCTCTTTCTCTTTCTTGCTCTTTCTATTTGGAGCTTGCTTCCTCATTTTCTTTACATATTTGTACGTACCTGTGCCTGGGTTATGGACACTGCTTGATTTTTCTTCTTTATCTTGTTGATGATAAGTGTTTTTTGCCCAATCATTCGAATAACAAGAGGAAGAACAATTCTCCATAGCGAAAGCGTGCGTTAAATATGCTTCGCAAGAAGCGTTACGCCAAATTATTACGACAGCCGCGACAGTGTAGGCCAGCCCGAACCTCTAAATTGCTCTGAACCTAAAGGATAGCAATCATCGAGGCTAGCATCCATAGGCGGCATTGAGAGTAACGTAAAAGTGCGCGCACCGGTCCACGAGGTCGAACTTTACGACAGGGCGATTCCCAAACTCTTTATGGATAGGTAAGACTAGGTAGGAAAGTAAGATAAAGAAAAGAATTAAGATTGGCGCAGAGAATGAATCGATTCCCGGCGGAATTCTTCATCTCCTTTGATGTCCGCAGGGTGGCGTGGGAAATGGGAAGCCGATAAACAGAGTGGTGGGAAACAGGGAGCAAGGCAGTTTAATCTCCAGTCGTGCACGCCAGGCTTCGTCAGGGCATTGTCGCCTGCGGTTGTAATTAAAGGACAAAGACGCGCCGGTCTTGGAACATTCGCCGAGCAATACAAACACACGCCATCTCCTCCACCTCATTCCGGTCATGCCTACGTTTATGCAGGCTTTGGGTATAGTTGTGTGCACCACAAGCCTCACGTTATGGTCTTACAGGGTCTTGATTAAGTGCATATACTCGAGTGCTTGCTACAGTATCATTCGTCGATGGACACGACTTTTCTCCCAGTTATATTATACAGGTCTGATTTTATGTAGTACGACCTAAACAGCGCGTAACTAAGGGAAACATGCGGAATAAAGTGTCGCCACACTTCTTTAAATACATTTATGAAGTAGGAGAGGTTGGTGTCATTATAGTGGTCCCCGGCTACTCTTTACCTCTAAGTAGACAAGATAGGCGTAAGATAAACAATGATGGCGCAAAATGCGAGACTGTACAATATATTATGTGAAAGTACACAATAGCCGAACCTCACAGGTCAGTTCACCTGAAGCTAATAGGTTCATATGTTCCACACAAAAGGTCAGTTCACACTGAGCCAAATGATTACACATATGAAACATACTATCTAAATATTACACATTTTTTTCGCATGAAGGCGAAATCACATATGGTAGGTCAGTATTTTCATGAAATACTAGATTCTGAGGAACTTCCTAATAAATGCTATTACTCTTTCTTTTTGTTTAATCTGATTCCTGTGCCTGCACTACCATACAACCTCCAATCTGCAATAAGCTGTCACAAATTTTATTTTGTAGGTTTCTTTATAGGCTTTGCGGAATGAAAATGATCACGTTTCAATTCTCAGTAGCCATACTGAATAAAAAAATCACTCCAGTTTATTGCAGGGCTAGGGAAATTACAAGAAAATGTTGCACCGCCTGTGGGCAAGCTGACAGAAGTCTACAGCAAAATTGCGATATAGATAAGGGGTTACTGCGTCATTTCCTCACATAATAATAATAATAATAATAATAATAATAATAATAATAATAATAATAATAATAATAATAATAATAATAATAATAATAATAATAATAATAATAATAATAACTGGGGATTCACTTCCCAAAACTACGATGCAATTAAGGTTTTCACACACAACCGTGAGAAGTAACAAGAATGCAATAACAAAACCACACACACGAGAACAATCCGTTATGAGTGCTTCTTACTGTCATTGTTTTCAATTAGATGTTTTGTGTAAAAATTAAAAAAGGAGAACTCAATTATACAAAACGTAGCCCTGACATTTTCTCACAACGTAATTTAATGATGTTGTGACAACATCTCGCACTTCTGCAATTGACCTAAAGAGAGAGCGACTATCAGGAAAACAGGCCAAGCAGGGTTCTGGCGCGTTCGTAAGAATACTTAGAGTTGATCCTGCCTTTCATTTCTTTCCTTCCTCCTCCTCTTCCTCCTCCTCCTCCTCCTGCTCCTCTTCCTCCTCCTATAGAGTTGATGGTATAAATATGACGGCTCTCAGTGGACGTCCATTTTGTTCAGCATTCACTCACCGCTCTTTTTACTATATACGATCGCTGAAGGACTGATCGCAGTCGTTCATTCATTCTGTACAAAAAGCCAACTCGTCGAAAACCGTTCCGAGTTAAAAGATGTAACATATTGTTTCGTATGTGTTCGCAAGTATTTAAGCCATGTTTGAAGGTCTTGAATTAAATTTGCATACTCAATTTCCCACTCACCAATGGCGTTTCTTGTTGCTTCTGAAATGACAGGCTATTTGAATATCCGTGATGAGCGCTAGCGTGATTTGTTAAAAAACAAGTGAAAATTGCTTCTTTCTCGTTCATATGCGTTTTTTTTTCTGGTAATCCTCGCAAAATGATCTGCACATGAAAACAAAAGGGCTATATGCATATTGTTACGATTAGAAGACCGGCTCGGAATAATAGACACAGATATATTTTCTACAGAGGTTTTCTTTCAAAAATTATGCAGAACTTCGAGTGGAACGACGTGTCACACAGACCTAAAGACGAAATGGTCTTTTTCTTTGGAAAGTTTTTATTGTATCGACATGTCGAAATAATAAGTGGCTTCTATAAGGCAAAACACTTCGCTGTAAGAGTGAATAAAATTATGAAATACGACACCACGCTATCTTTGGCGAAATCGTTTGGTATAACAAAAGGATAGGAAAGCTAAAAGTTTCCACGATTAGGCTAACTGAGGTGAAACAGCTGGCATTGTTCAATTCAAAATGATGAAGTGATTAGTCAAGTCACGTAAAAAAGTTCCATTCAATTAATCGTGTTACTCCAAAGTTTAAACTATATGCGAATGGAATTAAAATTTTTACGCACACCCATCTAATGGGCAACATGAATTGCAGAAAACAGCAAGCGCTGACTACTAGGTAAACTGACAAGAAAGAGAGAGAGAGAGAGAAACGAGAAAAAAGGAAGGCAGGGAGGTTAACCAGATGCTAGTATCCGGTATGCTACCCTACACTGTGGTTGGGGAGTAGGGGTTTGAAAGAGAAAGGGAGAGTTAAAAAATAAATAAGAGAAAAACACCGACACACACGCACACACAAAATCAGTCCACTCAGAGGCGTTCCGACAGGCCAGTAGTTCGTAAGAAGCCCAGTAGCGCTTGCACGGCTTTTTTCTGTGACGATGAGTCATGACGATGGCGCAGTATACTTTCTTCTGACAGCGGCTGGTCATCTAACCTGTTTAGTTTATTAGAAAGATGTTGTCTTTCTAGGTTGTATTTCGGGCAGTCACACAGGATATGTCGAATTGTTTCTTCATCTCCGCAGTGTGCAAAGTCGGCGGTGTCGGCCATACCTATGCGGAACGCGTACGCACGGGTAAACGCGACTCCCAATCATAGTCTGCACAGAGCAGTAGCGTCGCCTCGTCGAATTTTTGTTGGAAGCTGCATGCTTAACGTTGGATCAACGGATCGTAATCTTGCATGCGTAACGAGAGGCTCATTCCAAAGAGCCATGGAGCGTTGGCGAGCAAGAATGCGGAGCCTCCTAGCAGCGTCCGTCCTTGAGAGAGGTATTGACTGGTCGTTGTCTTCTGTATGGGCTGAACGGGCAGCTTGATCAGCTCGTTCGTTACCGATAATTCCACAGTGGCTTGGCAAATTTACGATTGTACGAATGAGAGGTGACAAAAGTCACCTCTCATGCCGATACGGACATATCGGCTATTATCCGGTGGAAAGTCAAACGAGAAACACAAGCTTCCCGAGCTCCCTATCCCTCCTTCCCCTTCGGTAAGGCGACATAAAACCCCGTTTTTGTCGCACTGCCATTTAACATGAATTTTCGGGTTTTACATACGACACTAAACATACAGCAATTAATTAAGTACATGATTGCAAGCATGTACTTGCGACTTGCAAGTCTTTAAACGATCTTCGCTAAAAGCTCGAGTTGACTGTCATCATTGAGCCACAACCTAATAGGTGTGACCATAAACGATTAAAAACGTTATGTTTACCTGCTGTTACAAATTTCACAAGAAGGCCTCGTCTCTCACTTGACGTTTTGGAAAATTAGGAGGAAACGCATTGTGAAAGAAAATGAATTTGTACTCATGCAACCAGGGGCATTAAATAATAATTGCCAATGTTTCCTAAATGTCGAGTGCAGATTTATCAAGACAACGACATAAAAGGAAGGGAACGCACAAAGGCGCTACCTTTTAAGAAATGATTGATTTGAATCTGAACCATGCACACTTATGCATTGAAAGAGCAATCAGGAAAGCACAAGTACACTTGTATTAGAAAAAAAAACTAGATATAAGTTTATTATACTGAAGGGGCAGTAACGCAATCTCCCAACTCTCTGACCGATTGCTGATTCGATGAATAATTGAGTGATTCCGTCAAAGTGCCTAAGCACAATAACACATTTATCGAAAAGGGAAACGCAGTCACATGTAGTGCAATGTGTGGCTAACTAGCCATCGCTGATAACTATATTGCTGATAACCAATAGTTTTCTCTCCACCATTTACCAAAAGACACAGAAACTGTCGTTAAAACAGCGTCTGTTGAAGATACATCTGCCTACATTGGCACTGTGGTACTCAAGAAGCTTTAAATTACTTATAAAAACTTGCATTCAGTGTATTTTCTTTTGTGCGCAACATGAAGGAGACAATTTTTGCCCATCCAATTAACATAACGCGATAAGTCTCAGAACCTTGTTAAGGAAATTTGATATTGTTTTACGAAGAAAGACCAGGAACACAGAAGCAAGACAAACATAGTTGAGATTTTCTGTAGTTTTCTCTTTGCTTAGAAGCTTTGTGACTATACATACAGAGTTACTCCACCTCGCTGGGAGGGTTTGCTCAATTCATTTGCACTTCAGATTCTTCAGGACTGTCAGCCAAACAAGACGAAGTATTTCTCAAAGGAAGAAAATGCAGGCAAGCGTGAGCACGGCGCCCATAGCTGTGTACGTAGAACGCGGAGGACGTGGAAGAGTGAGGGGGGATTCTTTCGCAGATGTTCTTTGCGGAAAGTGTTTTCATCCAGTCCAAAACATCTCGCCGTGTTGATTACACATTGCTTCCACAGCTTCATTATGACTCATCGCTGTATATGTTGCTCCAGAGTGCTGTAGGGCAAAGTTATCTGGCACGAATGGAATGTGTATGACGAATAGCTTCGCCCTTGCGAAAGTATTCGGAGAGAGATGACTTCGCCACTTGGCATTTCGTCTCCGGCAAGCTGGGTTCCTTGAACAGTGCTCGAATTGGCATTGCGTCGACGTACTCCTTCCCTCTTATGGGACAAACATTTTGATGCCCGGGTCTCCGCCAAGTGACCTTTCTATAGTGGAGATTTCACTCGAAGAAATAAATCTAGTGTTGGCAAGCTCAGGGAAGAACCACCGATCTACTAAGGAATGCCGACTGTTCTACTCGCAAGTTTTTGAAGAGACGATGCATGCTGTCCCTATGGTAACACATCCTATACTCCTGATCATGACGAATCAATTATAAATCGACATCATCTGATTTTTACGCAGTGATCACTAACTAGTACCCCCGTACGTTTGGTTAACACGCTGTTACTTATGCGAAGTCATTACTAAGTGTTATCCGTGCATGTTGCGTGCGAGCTTTATTGACGGGGTTAACATAGCAAATGAGTGCCGTATAAACAGCCACATTTCTGAAATAATATTTTACACGTATGTGTAAAATGAGGGGCAAGATGAAATCCGGGATAGTTTTTATTCGTCATCTCGTGCACTCCACGCACGCTAGCTCACGTCTGTATGGTTGGTTCGTGAATAACACAACGTGTATATCGAGGCAACATGCGTTCACTTACCAGCCACAGGTGGTTCTTTCGTCAGTGACGCCTCACTTGCCGCCCTGCTCAAATGGTCACCTGGGAGAAGTAAAGAATTAAAAAAAGGGGGGGGGATTATAATACAAAGAGCCTAATTAGTATTAAAAGGTTAAATCAGAAATGTACTGGTCATGGTACCTTATAACCAAAACGTAACGCGGAAAACGGTGTGAAATATTTTTGTTGGAAATTGCCCATACCTGTGAACTATAGTTGTGGATGCAATCTCCGTTGGCGTGTTTCACGAAATGCGTGTCATTTCATTTTTCGCCGACTACCTGTTTGTTCTATCATTGCATGGCAGCACTTATGTTAGTAAAGGCTGGAGATTTTGGCACAAGTCGGCCTTCGACTAACGTACAAAAAAAGAAGTAAAATGCTTGAGCAGCTATCTCGGTCGTAGAACGGGTAGAACGCCGCGAGTTCCGCATTGACATGTAGCACCACCATACGCGCACATACACAAGTAAGTTTTCAGGTCAACCTTCTTTTGATACACGATGTGTTTCTCAGTTTATAGACGATGTTTGTATTGTTTTCTTATACTCGGTCCGACTTTGGGCACCTTACAGTCTGGTACGATCAATCTATTTTGTCCTGTTTCTATTTTTTTCCGCTCGACGATGCTCGTCTCCATAGCACAGGAACAACATTGGCGTATGTGTCAAAAGTAGATAATGGCTTGAAGCTGCTAGCATAGGGTAATTACGAAACAGAAGTGACGGCAGTTTCAGCTTGCCCATAAGCCTTTCATCTCAGCACAGGGTATAATGTGCGCCGTATGGTTACCATGAAGAAAAAAAAGAGAGAAATATGCTGTCAGCGTACAAGGAAACCTTTTAATTGATATTTGGGGGTTTAACGTCCCAAAAACACCATCTATTTATAAGAGACGCTGTAGTGGAGTGCTCCGGAAATTTCGACCACCTGGAATCTTTGCGTGCACCCAAATGTGAGTAAACGAACGTATACAGCACTTTCGCCTCCATCGAAAACGCAGCCGCCGCAGTCGGGGTACTTTACGCGGCGGTATTACGTGTGTAAGGCTGTGAAGCTATGCACCGACTGTTTACTGTCTTAATTTAAAATATGACAGTACTATAATGTGTTCGATCATTCGCGAACTAAGTCACCTTGAAGATGTAAAGCGCAATCTTTGGCCCACAGCATAGTGATGTAATTTATGAATCGGCGTGTGCGGAAAGGGAACATTCCTAAAAAGAGAAGAATTTGTTTCTTCTTCTTCTTCTTCTTCTTCTTCTTCTTCTTCTCTGTCTGAGGATGTAGGATGACATCAAGGATTGTGGATGAAATGTGGAATTCGGTATTTTCTTGGCACTGCCAGAAAAAGTAGGTGTATTCTTGATTTTATTCTCTTTGTAACCACGTAAATATTTCTTCAAAGGTGCCTGATGAAAATATTTGAAAAAAAGACACAAGATATCCACTGTCTACTTCATTTTTTGGTAGTGAGGTTTTTTTCGCGTCTCACGCACTGATCTGGAGTGGAAACACACACACACGCATGCGAACGCACACATCACCAATGTTTTTTTGGTACATTTATTATTGAACCTAAACTCTGTAGTCTCCTAAGGTTGCACGGCGGGCTTGTTGGTTATTCATGTTGTTCGAGGTATAGCGTATCCAGGACGTAGTCTCAAACTCACTGTAAAAAACTGTTATTCAGAGTCACGGGGCACCAACATATTTTTTTTTACATTAGATAAATCAAATGGGTTTATTATTATGTTGTTTTCTGTGGTTTTAAAAGTAAGGAATGCTAGAGGAGACGACGAAGAAGTTATACTTTTTGGTGATTATTAAAAGTTACTATATCGGTTCACTGCACAAAATGATGCTCCGAAGGCTGCTTGTCCGATGGTTCGCGATTCCAAGAAAAAGTATACAAATGCTATGACTAGGACCCTAAGCGAATTCCCGACATCTATTGTTGGGGTATTGCATGTGACCCCGCACGTTGCGAACAAGCAGGAGAATACTACAGACGCTTTTCTCAAACGGAGCGGCAAAAAATATTATGGGAATGACGCGCCTCGTTTTACGATGGTTCAACTCGCAACCGTGTTCACCGTTACAGATCTACGCGCTTATGTTTCGGTGCTTTCACTCGCACGCTTCGATGGCCACGCTGATCCGTCAGTACGTGCCGGAATAAAGCGGACGCGGAAGAAAAGGCGAATAGAGTGACTTTCCCGTTGCTAACGCCCCTGTAGGCTCCAACGTAAGCCCACTCCTGTCTTATCTACTTTTCCTGTCTTTCCATCACTGCCCTTTTCCCCGAGAACAGCGCCGATGTTACTGCTGCTATTTTTCTTGAGAACAAGAAGCCACTGCCCGGGCTTTTGCTGTCGTGGCCAGACTACCACCTTCTCTCTGTTTTCACCGCGACTTTTCCTGCTTCGATGAAAGAGGCGTGTGAGCATGCACAAATAATAGAAATGTTCCTGGCTATTCACCGTGGTTGAGCAATAATTACGGAGCTCGTCTGCTGACCCTAAGGTTGCGGGTTCGACTCCAGCCATGGTGGTCACATTTTTATGGAGGCGCAACGCCACAGGCATGCGTACTGTCCTCCACTACGGCCTGTCTCATATGATATTGCTGTTTCGGGACGCAAAACACCAGATGTTATTACGGAATTGCCATGACCAGCCACCGAGGCGGTAACAGGCATTGGACTGTCTATAAAACTTTGCTTTGCGTATTTAAGAACTTTAGTTGAAACGCTTTTGTTTTAATTTCAAGTGCATTGAAAAATAGTGAACGGAATGTTCTCCCAGTTAAAGCGGTTACGTGAAAGGGAGAAGTCGAGAGTTTATACTGTTAGGAAACGGTGAGTAAAGCAAAAATACAAAATCAGGTGCTAACAAGGTGCGCCATATTAGTTACCAAGGTAAGCCAGAACTTTCAGTGATACTGCTCTTGAATCGCGGAGGACTAAACAAATAAGATACATCCCGAAACAAACAAAATTGTGTGATATACCGTGTCGTTTCCAAACTATAGTTTGCAATGATAATTCCGAGAAGCCATAGCGTGCTATGTTTTATACGTCTAGCTTTGGTAATATGCTAGGCTGCACACTTTTTTTCTTGAGCTTAAAACTTGTTAAAGTAAGAAAAAATTAACAAAGCTGCTTCGATAAGGGCAACGGTGGCGCGGTGTTCCCTTACTCTAGCGAAGCCCCTTTGACTCAGTCTCTATCGGCTGTTCGATCCATGTGACGCGCAGCGGGTTTTCTTCTGGACCGTTTACCCACAAGTCACACGCTAAAACAAGTGGGGCGAATGATGGTCTTGCTCGTTGGCGTGCAAACAGAGTACTTCAATAAATTAGGCTCGCCTCGGGGAACTCTGGCGTGATAACGCGGACAAGAGTTGAGTTCACAAAGCATAGAAAGATATGAAAAGCGGTCGATTGTGAAAAGCACAAGGAAATGCCTTAAAACGAAACAAAAAGAAAAAGATACGCGAAACAATTAAACATTATGTGTGGTGTCTCAACCAAGATTAAGGAAACAAAGAAACTGAAACAAAATAAATCAAGTATGATGTACAATTATTCGAGCTACATGTTATTGCATCTATATTTTGGCAATAAAAAATGGCAGCATATCCACGAGGTGAATGATGGAGAGTGGGGCGAAGTATCCGTCCGGCAGTGTGTGCGTCTGTTCGTGCGTCCGCACGTCCATCCGCGCATCCACCTTTGCGTCCGTCGATCCGTTCGTGCAGCCATCCGTGCGTCCGTCCATTCATCTGTCTGTGTGTCCGTTCGTCCGTCTAGTCAACACTCCAAGTACCACCATCTCGCATCTTTTCATCATATATTCCCCGTATAGAAGCACCGCCATCCAGCGGACATTCCAAGAACTAAACGAGAGGTGGCACACGCACACTTTCTTACGGCTTGCACTTCGGGTCTACTTCCCACCTTTAACCACCTCGAGTTCATGGTATGTTCTAGTTCACTGTATTCCATGGCACTGCGGCCCAACGCTCACTAAACCTTTCTAAAACCAAGGGGGTTACGCCCAGCGAGTATAATGTAGCAACCTTTTCCGGTCAGATAGTGCTCAACGTACATGCCAATGGCTGATAATGAGAAATTAGAGACAGGAGAAGTTGACTTTTACTTTCTTACGACTTGCGCTTCGTATTTACTGCGCAGCCACTTCCTACGCGTGATCGATCTGTTTTCTTGGCGTATTTTGAAGCAATGTCGTGTTCGGCCATGCGGACTAACTGTGACGAAACACCACCAATGCTTAAAGTGTGCCCCTTATTCCTCAAGAAGCTGCGGATTGCCTGCACATACCTCCGTTGGCTGAAGAGGTAGGGGCAGCACTGAAATCTATGAATCGTGGAACGGCCCCTCGGCCAGACGGTTTTCCTGTTGAGCTTTACTTGACATTTTGGAATGAGATTAGTGCTATCTTTACCGCGGTTATCCGGCGATGCTACGAGGACGGTGTCTTTCCATCCAGTTTTCGAGATGGACGCACTGTGCTTATTCCAAAAGGTGATGCTTCCTCTGTTATTCTTGCAGATTGGAGACCTATCAGGCTCCTCAACGTTGACTATAAGATATTTGTGGCGGTAGCCGTGCAACGTTTGAGGGGTCTGTTGAACACCCTCGTAGGTCATCACCAGACTTCATCACTGCTTGGACGAGAAATACACAGCTTGTCATTTACCACACTTGATATCATAGCCTATACTCTGCCACGATCTACGCGTGGTATCCTTGTGTCTTTGGACCAGGAAAAAGCGTTTGACCGACTAGAGCAAGTGTATATCTTTAATGTGCTCACAACCTTTGGCCTTTCGCATTCGTTTGTGGAAATGATTAGAGATACCTACACTGGTCTGAAAAGCACACTAGTTCTGGATGGCTGGGAAAGTGCCACCTTTTCCATAACACGTGTGGTCCGTCAGGGATGTCCATATTCTCCGGTGCTATTTGTCCTTAACCTTGAGCCATATTTGCGTGCTCTTGACGCGGATTCACGTGTCCGATGTCTTGCGTTTCCTGGTCCTGGTAGTAGTGTTGTGAAAGTCACAGCTTTCGCTGATGATATAATCTTGTATCTTTCAGATGAAGATAGCCTTTAAAACAGCATGCGTGTATTTTCCCAGTATGGCGACCTTTCAGGTGCAGCGTTGAACATCTCCAAATCCCGGATTTCTTCATTGACTCTCCAACCTCCAGGCTTAGCGCCAGTTTTCCTATTCAGCCGGCCGCGCCCCTTCGTATTATAGGCATTTTATACAACCACTACGGCATTTGCGAATCCGTTTAATTAAATGCTCTCGAATAAGTAAGACTGAAAATTCCGGATGCATGGGATTTTAACTTTCCGCTTCTTGAGAGGAGGTACCTTGCGCAGACTGTACTTCGCGGTCACATTTGGTACCTTTCTCACGTCGTGCAACCATCTTTACGTATCGTGCGATCACTGCAGTCTTGTTTGTGCTCCTTTTTTTGGTCAGCCGGCACTGAGTTGGTCTCTCGCGCGGCACTGGGACAGCAGCGTTCTCAAGGAGGCTTTGCTTTCCCTTACGCGTCCAGACGCTGTCGGCTGCTGGCACTGCGCTTCCTTTTGCGCCTAGTGCAAGGGGAGGAATCTCCCGCACGAACGCTTGCATATTACTTTCTGGGTACTCACCTTCGGCATTTGATGTCTAATGTGCACCCTAACAGAGGGCCACAGTCAATAACACTTCTTGCGTTTTATGCAACAACTGTTGCATTTTTTCGCCATGTCCAGTCGAGCTGTTCTAGCATAGATGTTTTGAACAACCACATAGTTGAGACAACTGCTGCTTTATTGCTTCCGTTGGTCCCCCCAGCCCGCCGTGCTCGCTCTAGAGGGGTGTCTTGGAGCACGTTAACAGCCTATTTTCTGCCTGGACACCTCCGGGACTTCATGTGGCAACTGGGGTTGGGTGTGCTTCCCACTCTCTACCGCCTCGAGAGGTGGAGAATGGTCCAGTCAGCAACATGTCCGAACTGCTCCCTACGGGAAACAAATCAGCATTTTTTGAGTCATTGTGTCATTGATCGCGTTTTTTGAAGAGCTGTACATGCCGGATTTCGCTACCTCAGAGTAAATCACTTCGTTTCTTCTGGGCGTTGTTCACGACGCCGCTTCGCTTGTCTTCTCATTGTTGCCGGACTCTTTCAGCCTCTGGCGCAACCACTGCGAGGCGGTTGCAGCGGGCTGCCGCCGCCGCGCGCTCTACCCGATCCAAGAACGACTGTACTCGGAGCTGCTGTCTGTTTTGTCGGAGGAGCTCTTCTTCCTCGGTGAAGAGGAAGTTCTTCGGCCCTGGTCTTGCCCTTTTGTGTCGGTCTATGACGGACGAGTGAAACTTGTCTTTCGGCCGGCCTGGTATTGGTTGGCTGATCTGTCGATGCGCCGGAAGAAATGACATGCCAACATGTAAATATGCAAATAAAACGTATTCATGTCTTATTTGTGTCTCTTGCTTACCTTGAAATATTTTTTAGTGGTTGTGTTTGTGTGAACCATCGAATGTGCATGTTCTTTCAACGTCATCTCATATCCATGTTCATGTAAATAACGTCTGTTTTGTCATCATCGTTAGAGTATGTCTGAGAAGGAAATGTTTTGTTGAGTGTTATTGACGTTTGTGACAATACATTTTTTCTAAACATGATCACTCAGACTCCCTCAACAAATTTATTGCACTCAGGGTTTACTTTAACTCTGATTCATTAAACGTGCCGTGGTCTATTAGTCACAGCACTCTACTGCTGCCAGGATGGTCGCGGGATCAAATCACGTCCCTGGGGGCCACATATTTAAGATAGAGGCGAAAATGCTTGAGGCCTATGTACTTAAGAGGTAAGTGCACGTTAAAGAACCCCTGGCGGTCGGAATTTCTGGTGCCGTCCAATACGGCGTCTCTAATAATGACATCGTGGTTTTGGGATGTTAATCACCAGCGGTTGTTATTATCACCAAACTTTCAATCAACCGGACTCACTCAAATTTGGAAAATGTTTCCTGAATTTGACTCACTAAAATTCAAACCTCATCAAAATATTACTCACCTGACTCACTCAGACCTATGAGTCCTTCTCAGTCTGAGTGAGATTGAGTGAGTTAACTCAATCATAAGTGAGTTTGCTTATGATAGGTTTTTCGATCACGGTGTTAATGCTCTATCACGACAGTATCTCATAATCGGTGCTCTGTATACATGCCCAAAGCCAAGGTGCTAAATTTTGTTTCGAAGGAGAAAAGAGTGCTTCGAGGAACAGTAGCTCCAGCGACAACGAATGTTCATTGATTTCCAAGAACCGCAATGAGGCTCGACCTTGCCTTTAATACAATACGACTAAGCTGGCACGTAAAAGCTATTACGACGCCTGCCATTCGACGCATATTGGATGTCATAAACAAGCCCTTTCACCAGCATACCCTGTGCATGTGATTAAAAAATGAAGAAAAGGTAAATACTGCGAAACGAGAACATTCCATGAAACGGTTGCCGAATTTACTGTGGTCACAAATTCTTATTGGTGAACTCAAGAGCAACAAAACAAAAAACAATAAGCTGAATGATTCGAATGATTAAGTCTGCTCTCTGAATTATTTCGAGAGCTAAAAGTAATGTTATTGGAATGAAAAAAAGTATTGAAGTGGGTCTCCTTTTTTTCATCTTAATGTTTCCGTCATAAGGCACCAATAAGAGTTCACAAATGCACGCGTATGCCGTGTCTATGAGGGCTGTTTTCATGAAGGCCTAATGAAACCTGTGATTTCAGAATAAAAAAATTAATGGCCATAGAACAGCCGTTAGGTGGCGTGATATGTACGAACGTTTCTAATAACAACAACAAAAATATGTAGTGTCTGTTTCTGTAATGCACGAAGTCTTTGTTCTTTTGCGGGAGTTTGTTTAGCATATGACTTGTTCGCATTGTTTGCCGACTTTCAGGCACGTCTGTGCAGCTTGTTTGCAGGAGTCACCAGTTTAGCCTGGAAAAATGTGGAACCATTTCTGGTAGGAAGACCGAGTTCCTTCCTGCGTTCGTTCTCATAAAATTTCGTTTTATTTATTCTACCATAGTTAATACGAGAAAACTACGACTTGAGAAGGCTTTGTGTGCTTTTTCACCATGGCCGCGCAGAGAATGTTATTTGCCTGATGTTCGTGCGTCATCGACTGAACACGAAGTTCGTGGCTGAGAAAGAATAGCAGTGCATTACGCTTTCTCTGGGATGTTTCATTGCCGAAATGATGTAAAAATAAAAATCTAGAACATAATTCCTGTTCTTTCTTGATGCTGTCATCATATGTTCCTGAAACAATTATCCACCTGCCGGGTCCAAACAAGGACATGGTGGGACCTTGTGCAAACAGAACCAATACGCAACTCAAGTTTATGTTTTCTTTCTTCAAACAATATAAAACTTAAAACAATCTACTTCTTAATGAATCTCTCTTATAGCACAATTACAAAGGTTGCTAGCAAGAAAGTAAAGGTCCTCTCGTACTGTAGGGTTGCTTTACTCAAAGTGCTCATGGCTCTGGAACACCGTAATCACCAGCCCCAGCTGTTCCCTTTAAATAATTTTCATACTCTTTCTGTATTCTTCGTCCGCCATGAGCATCGAAGATTGCTTAGTTGTAAATCTAAAACGCTTTTACGGACGAGTAGATAAAATGAAGCGTTGTAAAACAGTGGTGAAGAGATACAAAATACGCTGAAAGCCTCTCCCCACATAAAGCAAACTAAGGTATGTCAAAAAGACGACTGCCCTTGAAGCGTTGTAAAACAGTGATGAATAGATACAATATACGCTGAAAGACCCTCCCCACATAAAGCAAACTAAGGTATGTCAAAGAGACGACTGCCCTTAAAGGGGTCATGGAATCCAATTTAGAGGCTAAAACAAGTCTTTTGTGGGTTTCCTCCATATGTTAGGACACTCAACACGAACGGTCGGCCACAGCAATTGTTTAGAACATAACTAATCTCCGAAGTGTACCTAAATGCTCCTTCTACCGACCGAAGTCCATCGCAAGTGTGTCCAGAACTGTCGTAGCTCTGTAGGAAAGGCAAGAAAAGTTGCAGTGAAGTCACACCAGATCTGCCCCGTCACGGTGGTCTAGTGGCTAAGGTACTCGGCTGCTGACCCGCAGGTCGCGGGTTCGTATCCCGGCTGCGGCGGCTGCATTTCCGATGGAGGCGGAAATGTTGTAGGCCCGTGTGCTCAGATTTGGGTGCACGTTAAAGAACCCCAGGCGGTCAAAATTTCCGGAGCTCTCCACTACAGCGTCTCTCATAATCATATGGTGGTTTTGGGACGTTAAACCCCTTATATATCAATCAATCAATCAATCAATCAATCAATCAATCAATCAATCAATCAATCAATCACACAAGATCTGCACTGAGCGTAGGCGTGCGCAGGTTTTCCCTTCAAGAAAAACATAGGTTCAAGGCAGCGCACCCCTTTACTATTATGCCAAGTATGGGTCTGACTTCACGCCCTCTCCATATGTCGTAGCACCCATCTCTGTTGTGTCAATGTGTGTGGTTGTGTTTTAACTCACCCCCTCGTAGAGGTGACTATGAAAGTGGCCGCCCCCTTACCCCCCTCCCATGCGCCCCCCTATTGCAGTGAGGTGATCTCCAGAGACTTCCGCCACGTACATACCGGCTGCAGTGTACTGTAGTGTACCGGCGAAGCATTGCGGCTACTACACGTTTGTTACCCAGTTACTTGTGCGGCGCGTGTGTGCGAGAAAGTCAGCGAGAGCAGACAATAATGAGCACGACGTGCGTCACAGCCTTGTGTGGGCACGTGACCAAGCTGCACTGCTACGTCACAGTTCAATTCGGCGCCCAGAAAACGAAACCGAGAACTGTCCACATAAAAAGGCGATATTACTTTATATAGGGAGAATAAAAATAATTTTGGGGCACGTATCATGCTTCTTGGAGCTATAAGAAACGTTTGCAGTGAAGCACGTGCAAGCCACAAAAATGATGGAACCACCACTTTAAAGTTATAAAAGGCTTCATTGCAAGAACTTTGTGAGTAGTATTCGTTCGTTGTCAAAGAATGCCTCCTAGCTCATAAACGCACTGTATTCTATGGTTGCTAATATCGGACACTAAGGATAGATTAAAATTCCTTCGATGGCAAATTATATGAAATATGTCTTTGCGTAAGCAACACATAATCCAGAGTGGTGTTTTTGTTCCTTCAACGTGTCGTTTGCCAATGTAGTCAAACGAGAAGAGTTTAAAGCAACATGGCCCTTAAATATCATCGTCCTGCGTATTTTATTCGACCATATTACTTCCTAACAATAGCAGCTTTCAGTGATGCAACGCCTTTGTTTATTTTGCCCAATAATAGTTGGGAATATTTATTAATTCGTCAAACCCGAGCAACAAAACCTGTGAAATGTATTCTTTGTTTTAACTTCTGATATCGTTTCTATTTTCTAGTAAAGCCCATCTCGTCCTCGCTTAGTTTCCACTTCACTTCTTTATCGCCAGTGAACTAAAGAAAGATGATATTCATTTTCGAAGAACCGCCTGGTCGCTCGCCGAATAATACATCGCTGACCAGCAGGTGGCGCCCCTTAGAACAATGTTTCCGAAAGCTTTGCTCTTACTTCTTTCCAGCATTCTTCAAATATCGATCGGTGACGGAGCGAGCACGCTTCGCTCAGATGCGCGAAGAACTGGAAATTGGGTATCACCGACAAGAAACTTAATCCTGCGCAAGAATGAAACTTCACTTGAAAGTTAAGGCTCTTATATAAGCCTGCCAGCTATGATTGCGTGTATAGAGTGCAAAGCTTATTGAATCTTTTTCTGTGCCGTCGTTTCAAGCAAAGAAATTATGATCAGCTTGAGGTGATTGCATGTTTTTTATGGGCGAAGCTCCTTATAGCGGCACCCATTCGTCCCCCGTAGTATGTAACACGTATAACATTATGACCTTCAAGGTGGTGCAGGTGAGAGACTTCTTCTGTGCGTTGTTGAACAATAAAAAATAGTGCTCAATGTACATGTCAATGGCTGCTAATAGGGAATGAGAGACAGGAGCATTCGGCTTTTAGTTAACGCGCAGGCTGCGATCACCATTAGCAGCCATTGGCACGTACATTGAGCACTATCTGACAAGAAAGAGTTGCTACGTTATACTCGCTGGGTGTATCCTCCTTAGCTTTAGAAAGGTTTAGCGAGCATTGAGTCGCAGTGCCATGAATACAATGAACTTGTATATACCATGAATGAACTCGAGGTGGTTAGAATGGGAAGTACATACGAAGCGCAAGCCGTAAGAAAGTAAAAGCCGAATTCTCCGCCTCTCATTTCCCATTAGCAGCCATTGGCATGTACATTGAGCACTATCTGACTGAAAAAGTTTGCTACGTCATACTCGCTGGGCGTAACCTCCTTCGTTTTCGAAAGGTTTAGCGAGCGTTCGGCCGCAGTGCCATGATTACAGTGAACTAGTATATACCATGAACTCGAGGTGGTTAAAGGTGGGAAGTGGACCCGAACCGCAAGCCGTAAGAAAGTGTGCGTGTGCCATCTCTCGTTTAGTCATTGGAATGTCCGCTGGATGGCGGTGCTTCTATATGGGGAATATATTATGAAAAGATGCGAGATGGTGGTACTTGGAGTGTTGAATAGATGGACGAACGGACACATATACAGATGCATGGATGGCCGCATGAACGGACGCAGGGGCGGCTGCATGGACGAACGCAGGGACGGACGCACGAACAGACGCACGCACGGACGGGCTGATGGACGCATGGACGGTCACACTGACGGACGCATGGACGGACGAAAGCAAGAACGAATGGACGGACGAATTCTT
Organism: Rhipicephalus annulatus; assembly: GCA_013436015.1. NCBI lineage: Eukaryota > Metazoa > Arthropoda > Arachnida > Ixodida > Ixodidae > Rhipicephalus > Rhipicephalus annulatus. The sequence continues at coordinate 14,207 of WOVY01001016.1, read as the reverse complement.
CGCCCCACTCTCCATCATTCACTCCGTGGATATGCTGCCATTTTTTTTTTCTGCTGCCACCTTTATCGACAGTTTTAATCTTTTAACACTTTGCTGAGTATTATATGTATGGGAGCTTAGTTAAGTTAGTTTAGCTGCACTCATGTGTTTTATATTGGTCGATCCAGCACAAATATTAAGGGAATCTACTCAGGCCCATAGCCATCAGGTGCAATCTTTTCCCGAGGCTATCATTTCGAATACTGAAGCTAAATATGACTTAATTTAAACAAAACCTGAAACCAAGAACTTGTTGAAGTAAATTGTTTAATAACAATACAAATGATTTGTCTAGATCAGTAATTTAATCTCTAGTGATAGTTTTATCATTTGTTTACTTAAAGCGATGTGTAGCAGTATTCATGTGCAACCACCGACGCGTTTTGCTGCAGGACAACGCACAATGCGTTGTAAACATCGACGAGCTCATGAGTATCATCGAGAACAGCATTGGCGTGATTAATTAGATAATTAACAATTAATAATTATTTATTAGTTTATACTTTCGCAGAAGTCAGAGAGCACGGAGAACAATAGCAGAAAACCAATCCATATCTAGGCTCTATACCGGCCTTCTGAATCAATTTTCAACAGGTCATGGCATTTCCGCGACACTACGGTAGCGCAACTCAAGCTGCTAATGTAATGCGTCTTGTTCTTACAAAACAACGAACAGTCACCGGGCGTGGTTTAAATTGTCATTTCAATTGCATTATTTTATTAGGACAATAATGCCCTGTAGACGTATTCACTACTCTAAGTAAATCCATCGTGGAAGTTGTTAGAGTAGGTCATTTGGCACAGAAAAAAAAAAAGACACAGAATGATGAGCAGCACAAGCGCTTATCCTGGGCACTAGCGCCTCTTCTCTGTTCTGTGTTGAATCCACGCTATCTAGTATTTAGGGTTTTGAACTAACTAACCCAGCGATAATTCAGTTCTACTGTCTGATGCTTATCAATGACCAGCAGCAGGACGCCACAGCTATCTACTGACATATAATAGCTGCATTGTTTCTAATCCCGGAAAAAGAATGATTCAGAACAATAAGTAGACATCAAGTTAACAAAGAGTTGAAATAAACAGAACAAAAGTAATTACGGATATACGGCCGCCCGAAATACAGCTTCGCCTGTGTAAAACAGCGCTTCCGATCTTCTGCCGCTTTAAGCGTCAGTCTGTTTTTCTAGCGACTTTGATGGTGATCGATTTGAGTGCACTGCTTGCTGCCCACCGGAGGCGCTGCGCCCATTTTAATGCTCTCGAGATACTTGCTGAGTGACTGAAAAAGCAGCGCCACCTGACTTTTGCTTCCTGCGAGCCATTCTGGATTTCAGGTAAACAAACATTCGACGAAGTAGAACGGCTTCGGGAACTTCGCAAAGCGAGTGCGCTCTTCAGAAATAAACAAACAAGTGCGCTCGCCAAGTTTGCTCACATGTTAGCCGTGAACGCATCTGGAAGTCCACATGGAAGGAACGTAAATGATATATATCAGAGAAGTGGTGGAACGATTTAAATCGATAGACTGCCAGGACACTTTCGCGTCGCGCTGGGAAAAGGGTGTCCGAGCTCGCGATGGTCATCTTTATTTGTGATTTAATGCGAGAACTTTAAGAGTTAGTGCCGCAATAACTCCTTTGTCGGCTTCGATGCCGACAAAGGAGTGAAAAGTCGCGATGATGAGTGAAAAGTTGCGATGGACAGAAATGGTGAAAGTTTTCGCTTTCAGCCGAAATCTAACACTGATATTTTATGTGGCAACGAAACTAATGCTTGACCTGCTTCAGTGCTTGAGGTTGCGTAAGTCATTTATTCGTGCACTTTATTTTGTTTCCAATGCTTACATAATCACTGCGCAATCTCGTAGCTAAAAAATTTACAGATCTCCTGTACAGTGGGAATCGATGATATGCGAAGCGCGAGTAAGGAAGGTTGACACGTCCCTTTAAAATCAGCACAACGTTACAAGGCGGATTTAAATTATGCCGTAAATCAATTATGTATCATGATTATTGTGCTCGCGCCTGTCATTGTGTTCGTCGTTCATTCACGCAACGTATTACCACACTTGGTATACGTGAAGCCATAGCGAAACGACCACGAGCATGCTATGATCCTAGCATGTAGTCATACTTCACATGACACGCAAATCATGACTATCATGTTTGTACATGTAATTTATCTTCGCCGTCTATTCACGAGATACCAAATTCGGCAGATATGGAGCTAGCGAAATGGCCGCGAGCACGCTATGAGCGTAGCATGCATTCATGCATTACAAGACATGCATGTCATCATTATCATGTTTGAACGTGTAACTTACCTTCGTCGTCTATTTACGTCACATGATTTGAAGTTTGGTATGTGAGAAGCTAGGAAAACGGCTGCGAGCGCATCACGAGCGTGGCATGTTGTCATGTTGTCACAACACACGCATATCATGATTATCATGTTTGCACCAGTCATATACATTCGTCGTCCGTTTACGTCCCGTATTACGAAATTTGGTATGTGTAAAGCTAGCGAAACGGCCGCGAGCGCATCATGAGCGTGACATGAAGTCATGTTATCAAATGTCACGTATCTCATGATTATTATGTTTGCACCAGTCCTTCGTCATCCATTCACGTCACGTACTACGAAATTGAGTGTATCTCATGATTTACATAATATGAATGTCCTGATTTCTACGTTAGGATCGGTCCCTCTTGTTTGCCATGGAGTCATGTCATACCATACCAGTTTTACAATATGTCATGTGAACAAAACAACCATAAGAGCAGCAAGTGTATGACATGTAAATCATGACATTCATGACATACATGTCTTTATTTTTCAAATTATTTACTTATGCTCGTCACAAAGTCATAATGTGTCATACAAATTTTGGTATATCATCATCATTGAAACGGTGGGAAGGGCTAAAAGTCGTAGGCGGCTAGACGGACGGACGGATGGATGGACGGACGAATGGGATGGATGGATGTATGGGTGGATAGATTAAAAGATGGATGGATGAATGGATACTCTCAAAGTCGCCGAAGTTCGTTGAGAAATGCTTCGCATTTAAAACACAAATAACGCCACCCCCCCTACACCTTCCTTAGCTTCACCATGTGTTGGTTTCATTTAGTTGTGCCTAAAGAAGCTAAGCCCTTGATAGATTCTCCTCCTTACCTTGAGTTCTGAGATATCCAAACAAGGAAGACAGTAAAATTCGGAAGGTGTGACATGAAAATTTTGATATACCATTCATAGAAATGAAGTGGTGCTAAGAAACTTACGCTAGCAAAGAAAGACGACATGCATGTAACAAGCAATTTGTAATTTTTTGAGGGTGCCTCTTTAATCTTTAAATCGGGTGAAAAGTCCGCAGTTACAAAGAAAGTCGATTGCCTTTTTACTTTGTGTTTTTCTAGACACTCCTCAAGAACTAACCAGAACAAGACAATACGGCTGCCTAAAAGTCACAATGACAATGAGAAAAACTAAGTTTTTCCATAATCTGGAATAGTCTACCATCATCTGCGGTGAACTGTGAAACGATAAATAATTTTTTTCAAGAAATGAGGAATATTTTTTCGTTCTAGTTAGTGTATTACATTTTTGTATTATGCTCGCATGTGATCTGAACACTTCATATTTGAAAAGCTGTTGTTAATGACCATCCAGCATTTAACTTATTTTCTCGTTTTCTTTTTTTTTGGAATGCGTTTGTCCCTTTCGACAGAATTGTAATCCTTTTATGTACTACCATTCTTACTTGGACCGAGAAAGGGGGCAGTATATTGAAATAAATAACTAAAAGAAATTAATAGTTACGGGACTCGAAGTTCTTCCTTTGGGAACCCTTCTTCATTCTTCTAACGTGCCCTCTGAGAAAGCCAACAGGTAAGTATGGCGTGTGGTTATACATTTTGTTTTGTTCTTTTCTACTACACAAAACAACGAGTTGACGTACGGGTTAGTCGGAGCAAGTAAGAGCCACTCTAGCCCCCTCCTTTTTCACTTTCTTACTTCGCGAGGTCGTTCGAGAGGGGGTGACAGAGAGGAAGGGGTGGCGGTAAGAGGTATTGGCGGAACCATTTGGACGCATCCCAATGCGCTCTATGCGAGACGTGCCGGGTTCCTGCTTTTAGGACCCGCCGAAAGTTGATGGAACCTTGGCTAGGCTTCACTTCGCAGCACACAATGAACCATTCGTGTTCGTTATGTTCGTTTCTTCATCGATATGTTCGCGTTAGGCAAGCAGTGATGTAGGCGGCTTCTGCGGCCACAGATCATGAGTTTTCTCTTTAGAGACAAAGTTCCCATATAGTTCTCTACGAGCGGCGGTTATGTGGTTCCTCCACTGATTCGGTTGCTAGGCAACGTCACAAGTGTGGTAAACGGATGGGACGTTATGGTTATATCGGCAGCACAGTCGGCGGGTACGCTTGCTGCAAGCGGAAAGGGAGGAGAACTCTAGGGTGAGTCTGTTGGGGATGTAGGGATGCCTCGAAGTGGTAATCACAGAAAACAAAAAGCGTGAATGTGCCATATGTTCCACGTGATGTTATATATCACATATTCGTCAAACTCTGATGGCAAGAGAATGCTGAGGGTGTTGGTATGGTTGTACAGCGAAAGCGTTCACTTTGGTTTAACAGTGGTCCACAACAATACAAGGCTAGGTGGCTGGATGGCCAAACTTTCTTAGGAGTCCTGAGAGGCGTGGCTCCCCCCTCTTTGAACCAGCGAGGCTAAGCCTCACCAAGGAGAATCAAAATTATAAGGTGAGGGCTTAAGATGCCTCATCAGAAGCAAATGTTGAATGTCGGCATCGACGTTTTCGGGATTTGGCGAGATATGGCGGTACTTCGCGGGTCTTCGCCGGCACCAAGCTGAATTATGCTGAAAAAACTGAATACCAAAAAATCAGCCACGTAATATTCAATTGAATATGTTTGTGCAATCAGTGTATGGAAAATCATATGACCTTAATGTAACAAGACACCAAACACGACACACTAAGTGGGAGACTCGAACACGAACTCTGTGTGCTACATTCGGAACAAGCGTTTTCGTTGGGGAAATACTAGCGCCATGGCCATCAAAAATCAACTGCAAAGAAATGAAAATGCTCCAATGTTTCTTTGAGGACACAAATATTTGTGATTGGTATTAAGGGGCCTTTGTTCAAAGTGTGCATCACGACTGTGCGTTTTTTTCTGCCCAAATGAGAGTTGTCGACACATAAACCATCGGAAGAGCGCTACAAAACACGACTCACAGGAAAAGACAGATGAAGACCATACAAGTATGGCAGAAACTTGATGATTGCCCAAACAACAACAAGGTATCCTTTTCCGCCATCGAATTATTGACTTGAGCCTTAGAAAGTGTACGACTAGCGTACGCAATGAACCCCTCTATCCCATCCTGCCACTGAACAAGGACGGCCCCGTGACCCAAGTTGCTTTCCTCGGTTTGATTATCAGTCTTCGCCTCTTCGTCAAAATTTGCGAAAAATGGATGGCTCTGAAGGCGCTGCCACAGTAATCGAAAGCATCCTCCTGATCTTTCTGCCAAATGAAAGGTGTATCCTCCTTTGTCAGCCACGTTAGAGGTTCGGCGATCTTCGAAAAAGTTTTGCCAAAGCGCCGGTATTAGGCGCCGAGTCCCAGGAACCATCTAACTACTTTTCTTTTCCATTAGTTCCAAAAATTTTCGTACTGCCGTGGCCTTCTCAGGGTCTGAGCGAATGCCTTCAGTACTAACGACAAGGCTTACAAAAAAAAAGGAGCTGCCGAAGTGGCATCTGTGGCTTTATTGTGAGATACATGAAACTAAGAGCTTCGAGCACATCGCCGTCGTTCGACATGCTGCTTGAAGGAAGGCGAAAAAAACCACAACAACACCAATATAAAGAAAAGACTGCCACTTCAGTCCGGAGAGCACACTGTACATCTTCCACTGAAACGTTGCGGTAGTGGAGCAACGGCCGAATGGAAGTGCCTTAAATTCGTATAGCCCGTCTGGTCTCACGAATGCAGTTTTTCCGCGATCTCGTTTATCCACTTCTATCTGCCAGTGCCCATTTTTCAAGCCCAGGGAAGCAAAGAACTACGCATCTCATAGTCTAGCGAGAGTGTCGTCAATCCTTGGAAAAGGATAAACATCTCGCTTAGTGACAAAGTTCAGATTTCGGCAGCCTCTGCAGAATCGTAAGGACTTGTGTTTCTTCTTTACGAGTACCACCGGTGACGCCGACGGTTGATTGATTGATTTGTGGGCTTTAACGTCCCAAAATCACCGTGTGATTATGAGAGATGCCGTAGTGGAGGGCTCCGGAAATTTCGACCACCTGGGGTTCTTTAACGTGCACCCAAATCTGAGAACACTGGCCTACAACATTTCCGCCTCCATCGGAAATGCAGCCGCCACAGCCGGGGTTCGATCCCGCGACCTGCGGGTCAGCAGCCGAGTATGCTTTAGCCACTAGACCACCGTGGGGGGGGGGGGGGGGGCAACGCCGACGGTCTCTCCGACCGCTGAATTACATCGTCTTTGAGCATTTCCTCAACCTGATTTCCGATAGCTTCTCTTTCCTTTATTGGCCCCCTGTAGGGGTGCTGGTAGACGGATCTGACTGATTCGTCGACAATGATGCGGTGTTTGGTAGTGGGCGTTCGTCGGACTTTGTATGACGTTGATGAGCACGTGACCAATTTTCTTACGAGGTTTTTCTATTGTCTCTTCCGATTCGGCAACAGTCGTTGGTCTATGTCAATGGATGCAAGTACAGAATACACGTCTTAGAAATCAAGTGGTGACAATTCAGAGGCATAGAGGTTCGAAACTTAGACGAAGTCATGGATACTTGCAATGATGGTCCGCTTCGCAAGGTGCTGTAGTTCACTTCTCAAAGTTTGTGAGCAAGACATTAGCACATCCGTCACGAAGCCGCACAGGGCCCCTTGCCATAAATATTTCCTTTTGCAGTATGAGTGCAGTGTTGCTGTTGGCGAGTCCTTTATCACTGAACGCATTGATCACTGAACGATGATCACTGAACGCATTGCTCCTTACAATATCAGCTATACTGGACCTCAAAGTTACTTCACGTCGTCGTACGCAATACACAATTTATTGGCCTTTTCTTCCCTGTAGAAAGTAGCAATTGCGTGCTTGGTTAAATATATAGCATGTCTCATATTATTTATAACATAAATGCGAAGCGGAAAGGGGTAGCAGTCACTAAGCAACGGTGACAACGAATCCTTTATTTATTTGCACATATAAATATAAAAACGTTGCCGTTGGCAAAATCATAGCGTCACAGATATTGAGAAGTGGTGACGTCATTATGGGACGGTATATTCACGTATAGTTGATTTGTGAAGTCATAATGAATTCAGTACATCGACTTACAACAAAACAAAGAAATGTTTCGTCTTCAAGTAGTCATAGGCAATTTATTTAGAGACCCCGGAAGTTTCTCCAGGCGAAACGCCTGTCTCTCATAGCACATGCTGTGATGTCACAATTTATTCTTGAACGCGATGACGACGGAACGACAAATTCTCGTTGGACAAAAACGTTCCCAAGTAGCACAGAAGGTAAAGACTATAAGATTACCACTACTGATGCCAATTCCATTCTATTGTTACGAACTTCAATTAAGGCCACACATTGTGCCTCTAAATGATATATTTTTTTATGAAAATACACCAAAAATTGCTATTGATATTTAGTCCATACCGTTACAATGTGTTGCAATCTTTGCCCATTCCTCGCTAGCCTTAATAAGACGATATTAAAATTTAACACATTACAAAAAACCCCTGCATAAATTTTGTGTCAGTACCACCTTCAATCTTTCATGTATACGTTTTTTTTTTCATAGTAGCTCACGCCTTCTGCAGATAGGCTAACACAGATATTTAGAGTATTCCAAAAGTTTGTCATATATATACTCCACAAGTACTCCACTTTTGCCACTGTTGCATTTAATATGCGCCACTAAATATAGGAGATCGTCCTGAGCACTTCGAACTTCAGAATGTCATGATTACGACTATGTTTTGAACATTTACGATCCTGAATTGTTTAGTGACGCAGTTACTACCATTTTTTATATCACCAATGGTTTCAACATCTTACTAAATCATGTATAATCTTCATTGCTAGATATAGTATGATTTTCTATTTTAATATGATGTACCCTTACTAATGAGCATCTCTACAATTTGTTTATTACCTGAATGTCCTGTTTGCTTTCGCTAAGAGTTATATACCGTTATTTTGTCTTTTATCTACAATAACGTATATAATTGTGTTTAGATACTTCAACTAATGTAAATATGCGCGTAATATCCTCCCCCTCCCCGGTCACACAATCCTACAGCTGGAGCCTGTGGGGTCTTTGTGAAAGAATAATTAAATATTAAATAAATATATAAATAAATAATTTTTATGTAGTATGTTACCTGTGTTCTTTTTTTACATGCAGTAATAGCGAAGAAAGTTGCACTTGAACTTAAACCCATACTTTCGCCCTGGAAGGGAAGTACTGAAAAGTACTTCCCTCTCAGTGAAGTATCCACACAGGAGGGAAAGCAAAGCGAATAACCAATGGTTCGGCGTGACTGTCTACTCCGTTTGGTAAATGGAAAAGGCGAGAAAAACTAATCGAAACATTTGAACGATCAAGTTATCTTCATGCGGTGCTCATATCAACCAAATCCCTCCCCAAGGCGTTGTGAAATGAATAACGCTAGGAAAAAGCATAAATTATGTTTTAATTCAGAGGGTAAGGACCGCTTGAAATAGAACCGTCTTCTTAAATGAACTTGCGTTCAAGCAGAAGAAAGATAGCCGATACTTCACTGATTCTAAGGAACATAAACAGCACAATTGAAATTTACTTGGATGATATTGTCACGTATTGCAAGAGGGTGACACAAACAATAGCTTTATTAAAGGGCGAACTTGTGCCCAGAAGAATAGGTAAATAACTGGGTCCGCTAAAGCGTTCCACACTAGCGTCTCTCTCGAACACCTTTTTTTCACCACCAGTCGATCAGGCCACCGTCGCGAGCCCGAGCACGAGGAGCAATGACTCGCGTTGCTACAGCGCGCGCAGGTGCGCTACGTTGTAGACGCTTGCATAGCGTCTCGCTGGTTCTCCTGGTAGTTGTAGGCGCTTGCATAGCGTCTCGCTGGTTCTCCTGGTAGAAGGCAGTCTCTGCGGCATTACTCCCCCTCCGAAATACGCATCGTCCCGATGCGCGGTTGGGGGAAGTACGCAAGGGGGAATGCTTCAGCATCTCTCGAAGTAGGGCTTCATGCGGGCTACATGTACGACCTCTGCATGGTTTTGACGTCTTGGGCGCTCTTGTCCTTCAGGAATAACTTCATAAGTTATGTCACTGAGTTGGCGGATGACCTTATATGGACCAAAGTAGCGTCGAAGAAGTTTCTCTGACAGCCCACGGTGGCGTATTGGTGTCCACACCCACACTTGATCGCCTGGCTGGTACTTGACTTCTCTGCGGCGCAGGTTGTAGTAGCTCGCGTCCCTACATTGTTGTTGACGTATTCGATGTCGCGCTAGTTGGCGCGCTTCTTCAGCTCTTTGTAGGAATTCTTCAACGTCAGACGGCTCATAATTGTCGTTATCGACAGGGAGCATAGCGTCGAGTGTTGTAGTCACCATACGGCCATAGACCAGCTCAAATGGAGGAATGCGGGTGGTCTCCTGTACTGCCGTATTGTAGGCGAACGTTGCATAAGGTAGGATTTCGTCCCACGTCTTATGCTCTATGTCCACGTACATCGACAACATATCCGCTATGGTGCGGTTTAGGCGTTCCGTCAACCCGTTCGTTTGGGGATGATACGCAGTACTTTTTCTATGAGTGGTATTAGTCATATTCATCAGGCACTGCATCAACTCCGATGTGAATGCTGTTCCGCGATCGGTGATAACTACCATCGGGGCGCCATGTCGCAGAACTATGTTGTGAACGAAGAACTTGGCAACTTCCGCAGCCGTTCCTCGTTCCAGGCAGCCAGTTTCTGCGTACCGCGTTAAATAGTCGGTTGCGACGATGATCCACCTCTTTCCTGAGGATGACATTGGAAACGGCCCGAGAAGATCCATTCCAATTTGCTGAAAAGGAGTCTCAGGTGGGTCTATGGGCTGGAGCAGGCCGGCAGTTTTCAGAGGTGGTGTTTTGCGCCTTTGACATTCGCGGCATGTCTTCACATAATGCTGTACCGACGCTAACAGCTTGGGCCAGTAATATTTCAGATGAATTCTGGCGAATGTCCGGCTGACACCTAAGTGACCCGAGCACGGTTCATCATGGCAAGCTTGTAATATTTCACGTCTCATGACTTGCGGCACAACGAGTAAGAACTTTTCTTTGTTGCTTCTGAAGTTCCTTTTGTAGAGTACATTACCACGGAGGCAGAACGACGATAATGTTCTCCTAAATACACGTGGGACTTGGGAGTCGTGCCCTTCGAGGAATTTTATCAATGGGAGCAGTTCTGTGTCGGATCGTTGCTGCTCGGCGATATCTGAAGCCTTCACAACACAAAGGAACGGAAAGTCGTCCTCTTCTGAAGAGGTAGAGTCCAGTGGCGAGCGTGATAAGCAATCAGCATCGCTGTGTTTTCTTCCCGACCTATATACAACTGTAATATCGTATTCTTGGAGCCTGAGGCTCCATCTCGCAAGTCGTCCCGACGGGTCTTTTAAGCTCGCCAGCCAGCAAAGTGAATGGTGGTCGCTGACGGCGCGGAACGGCCTGCCGTAGAGATATGGCCTGAACTTGCTAATCGCCCATATAACTGCCAAGCACTCTTTTTCCGTTGCAGAATAGTTCTTTTCAGCTTTTGACAGGGTGCGACTGGCATAGGCTATGACTTTCTCTTCTCCATTTTGCCATTGAGCTAATACCGCGCCGAGACCAAGATTGCTTGCGTCTGTATGGACTTCCGTGTCCGCAGTTTCATCAAAATGTGCGAGGATCGGTGGGGCTTGTAAACGTTTCTTTAGTTCCTCGAAAGCTCTCTCTTGTTCCTTATGCCAAACGAATGATTCTTCCTCTTTTGTGAGTCTGGTCAGAGGTTCAGCAATTTTCGAGAAATTTTCTATAAATCGTCTGTAGTAAGCGCACAAGCCCAGAAATCGACGCACCTCCTTCTTGTCTCTCGGCTTGGGGAATCGCGCAACGGCCGCAGTTTTGTCCGGATCCGGGCCAACACCTTCAGCGCTGATCACATGACCGAGAAAACGAAGCTTTTCATATCCAAACTGACACTTTTCCGGTTTAATAGTCAAGCCGGCCGACTGGATGGCGTGAAGCACTGAACGTAGTCGTTCTATATGCTGTTCAAAAGGTTGCAGAAAATACCACAACATCGTCCAAGTATACTAAACATGACTGCCATTGAGACCCGATAGAACACTGTCCATCATGCGCTGGAATGTTCGCTGGCGCACAACAAAGGCCGAATGGGAGTGCTTTAAATTCGTACAAGCCGTCCGGAGTTACGAAAGCCGTCTTTTCGCGGTCTCTTTCATCCACTTCAATTTGCCAATACCCGCTTTTTAAATCTAATGACGAGAAATATCTGGCATGCCGTAGGCGATCTAATGTATCATCGATACGTGGCAAGGGGTATACGTCGCGCTTGGTCACGCTGTTCAGTTTTCGGTAGTCAACGCAGAATCTCAACGTGTTGTCCTTTTTCCTCACAAGCAATGGCGATGCCCACGGACTGTTGGATGGTTGGATGACATCATCCTCCAGCATCTCTTGCACTTGACCCCTATGACCTCTCGTTCTTGGGGGAAACTCTGTACGGGTTTTGATGAACAGGTCTTGTTTGCTCGTCAGTTATTATTTCGGTGTTTAACGATCTGCGTGCGACGTACTTTTGACGAGGTGGAGAAACACTCTGAGAAGTCTCTTATGAGGTCCTGTATGATTTGCCTTTCGCCTGATGATAGACTTCTATTTATTGAAACCGCAGCTCCGACATCATCCGTACTTCCGGAGTAGGTGGTGCTGACGTGAGGCCACACAAATCTGTCGCTGCAGTAAAGCTGTGCAGAAAGGCAATGGCAGTGTCTTTTGCAACATGCTGTATTGCATTTCCGAAGTTTGTGAGCAACCACACTGGCGCACCCATCACGTAATTGAATGATGCCCCGGGCTACACAAATGCCTTTCTTTAGTAGCAGCTCGACGTTGCTATCCGCTATGCCTTCGGAATCTGCAAATGTGTCATTCTGACGCCAACCAGCACGCTGCATCGTGGTGGCACGGTTATGTCTTCGTCGATAACCCGCAATGCAGTGCTCTCTACCTCCTTCTCGTCTATGGCCAGCTTCGTCGAGAAGAAAACGCTAGAAATTTTGTAGGTTGATTATGGCACCGTTCGCTAGCAAGAAATCCATCCCGAGAATTACGTCCCTTGAGCATTCCGGAAGCAAAAAAACTCAGCCACGTAAGTAGCACCCTGAATTCCTATCCTCGCGGTACATCTTCCCACTGGTGTTATCCGGTGGTCCAGCAGCTTCTTATTTGTGGACCACTCCACGGCGTCAAAACTTTCTTGAGATCCCTCGCGAACGCGTAGCTGACGACTGAATAATCCGCACCGGTATCGACTAAAACGCTCAATTCCCGCTCGTCCACCGTAACGCGCAAGTCCGAAGAAATTGATTCCTTACTTATCTTAGCCGTTCTTTTTTGCCTGTCGCTGCTACCCTCGGGTCTTGACGGAGGATCTTCGCCTTGTCGAACAACAGCGGCCTTGCCTCCACAGGTCGCTGGACTTAGTTTTCCTGCCGCGGGCTCGTTGAACGTCTTGGTGGACCTGAGAATGGGGAACTGGACGCCGGGGGCTCGGTGATCGGTAACGTTTCGGCGCCGGTGACCTTGGCTGGTGCTGAAAACTAGCAGATGGGGGTTGCTGCCTTGACAGGTAATCTTCTATCTCCATGGGTCTTTCACATTACGCGGGCATGGTGCGTTCACGAAAACCCACGCAGGCCGGCCCTCCGGTATGGGCACGTTCTGTAAAGATGTCCAGCCTCTCCGCAATGAAAGCAAAGCCGGCGTCCAGTCGGGTGTGCGCCACACGTCGCTTTTTCGTGGTCTCAGCTCTCTCCGAGAAAGGGCGAGCCATGCGAAGCCGACGGGCGTGTACTGGGGGCTACGAAAGAAGCATTGTGCACGGCAGGCTGGCGTAGAGCGTCCGCGTACGTTGGTATGCGACGTGTCTGCAGTGGTTTGTTCCAGTCGAACAGGTTGCGGCTCAGGTTCCGGCTGAAGGATGGCGTGCCGGACTTCGTTCACGAATGACGGCGGCGAGGGTCGAGACTGTTGGCATCACTTGTGGCTGCATCAACTTCTGAATCTTCCCTTACAATGGATCGCACCAGTTCTCTTAGCGTTTCACTGTTGTTACTTTGGCCTGCCGATAGGACGTCCACTGGTGCGCTACTGGCGTCCTCGGTTGTAATGACGGGCACGCTGCTGTAGCGCCTTCTCTAGGGTTGTTGCTTCGGTGCGGAACTCGGCAACCGTGCGTGGTGGATTGCGAACTAACCCAGCAAAAGTCCTGCTTGACTCCACGCATTAGTGGCGCAGTTTCTTCTCTTCCATCATGTTCGGATCAGCGCGTTTGAAGAGCCGGCACATGTCTTCGACATACATGCTGACACTCTCATTCGTGCGTTGACTCCTGGCTGGAGAGCGTTCTCTGCCTTCTCTCGGCGATCGGTGCTGGCATACGCAGCGAGCAAGTGTTGTCGAAAATCTTCCATGTTGTTATCACCGCTTCGTGATTTTCGAACCACACCTTCGCTGAATCCTGCAACGCAAAGTACATCGCGTCCAAGTTTCCTTGTCTCATCCCAGGCATTGGTCCTTGCGACCTCGCTCGAAATGTTCCAGCCAGTCTTCTACATCTTCGTGCGAGTCCCGTGGAAGGGCTCAGGCAGGCACGGTGGTGACACGATGAGCTCGGATGTAGAACCTGCGGTGGCCATCGTTGTGGGGTCGTTTGTAAAAGCTGCTTGCGTTGCTGGAGCAGTGGTGAGCGGTCCGAATTAGGGCGGGTCTCCTCGAAGACGACGGCTCGAACGCTGGTGTACAGGA